>JBBPBO010000003.1:5012097-5196996 GCA_037974295.1 Cicer cuneatum | reverse complement strand
TTTGAAACTTATAATAACATTTATTATATGTATCTCTTGAAAATAAAAAAACTATAAACATGAAAAACTTATTTAGAAAACTAGTATTAAAAAAATTTATATAAGTTTAAAAAAATAGTATTAGAATATTAAAAAATAGTATTAGAACATTATTCTAACTATTATTAAAATTACTTTATATTAATTATTTTTTAACAAAATAAATAACATACTCTTAACAATATTTTTTTTTCAAATAATTTTTTCTCTAGTTAATCTATTTACAATAATAAATACATAATATATAAATATAACAATAGTTAAAATTTATAATCACCTTATAATTTTATAATTTTAAAATGTATATATAATAGTCATTCTCACAATATATATATGATTTGAAAAATCATATTTAATACATGAACAACGGAAAATAATGCATTCTCATGATACATATTAAATTAAAATAGTTGTAATAAATATAGCAAAAATGATTCAATTAATGTTCAACCCCACATTCAAAAATAAATTGTACAAGTAATTTTGCACTAGTGAATTAAACAATTTAATGGAAAAAATAATATTGGTATTTTTCTTTTAGATGATAACCAAGTCAGTTAGTATTTTTCATTCAACATTTGAGGTTGTAGAGAAATTTAAATTATGTTTACAATTTCATCCGAGAAAGTTATTTATTTGTGGAATTTTTGGCTCTTAATAAATATGTAATGCAAAAAATAATCAATCGTGTAAAGAGTTTTCAGATGGTTTGTTAAAGATTGAAGACAAAGCAACAAATTTAGAAGAATAATTAAATAAATAAATAAATGTACGTCCCAACCTAAACAATAATAAATTATATTTTTGTTAGGTTAAATGACATGATATTTTCTAAATGAATTTTGTAATTCTAATACTCTATAAGTTTATTCTATAAATTAATTTAGTCGATATAAACATCAATGTAAAATGTAAGTAGTCAAATTGTAAAAGAATTGAAGATATAAGCACTTTCGTACTTCCACCACTTGTCAACAACATATTATTAGTGTGAGATACTTAACAGAAATTACCAAACCTATTTTTTATTGCTAATACTGTTGAGATTCTTTTGAATAATTGTCAATTATATACTATTCAAGTTATTTACAAATGAAATATTATCTTAAAATACAGTGGGGCATATTCATAAATATTGCATATGTGCATATTGTCTATCTATAGAGAGTTATCATCTCAATCATACCATACATCTAATAACATAACTTACACTAAAAATAACGCACCTATGAAAAACAATATAAAGATTAATTAGAATAAAGTCTATTTTTTATTTAATTAAGGATGTGATTTGTTTATTCAATAATCTTCAATTAATTCATCGTACATATTTTTCTTTCTTGTCCCATTTTACATATCTAGCGTCTAGCAGTTATGCAACTCAAAGATAAAATGACTAAATAAGTTTGTTCCATACATTCATTTAACATACATAAACATCAAATTATAAACTAATTGAAAAAGATGACAAAAATAAGCATTTTTTATATGAGAAATAGAAATAAGATTTTTGTATTTTCAATGATAACATGATTGCTTTCAAACATATATGAATAAATAGTATAATTATCTACCTTCATTAATACCAACAAATTCATTCATGATAAATAACATTTTGAAAATCCAAAATGTTACCGTTGAAAAATACCTTGTTAGTGATCGATTTTACCGAATTTCTTATTAGTGATCAATTTTTCTCCATTACTTTGATATGAAGTTATACTTTCACATTTAAATTATATTAAGTAGATTTATTTAAATTTAGTAGAGTTCATTCAATTAAAAACAGTGTTAAAAATTGTATATTAAAAAAGGTGTTATTAGAAAATATGAATTTTATGTTTTATTATATTCTGTTCGTATTAAAATAATTGATTTATTTTTTAAAAAATGTTTTATGACATGAACATTTTAATTTTCAATACAACTTTTTTTAAATGTATTATTTTATTTAGTCTTATTTTAAATGTATCATTTAATTGATACTATTTGTATTATTTTTAATACAACATATTTCACTATACATTTACGACATAAGTAACGTATTAATATCTAATAAGAATAATTTGGTAAAATTAATATTATCTCTTTTCTATTTATACACTTTTCATAACACGTGAGAAATTATCAAACAACTTTTAAGATGGATAGATTATTATTTTAAATAAAAGAAATACATAATTGACAAAAAAAAAATGGCAAAATATGTTTTACAATAGTTATAGTTATAGTTATATATATGGATGTTAAAAAACCCCTCTACAATCACAAGTTCCAGGGTTATGTCCTATGCTATTATTTTTAAGAGAAATGACATTTAAACACATTTTTGCACATAAATATTAACCTAAATAATGTATACCGTATATTGCACATACATATTTTTCATTGACTTTCATTAAGGGTTAATTTAGTCATTTTGCTATCTTCATTTTGTTATTTTCATAAAACCCTTTCTCTTCCCCCTTCCCTTCTTCCCCGGCCCGTTTCTTCCTTTTCTTCTTCTTTCTTTAGCTGATTCTTCCTTTTCTTCCTCAGACCTCTCATCTTTTTCCTCAGCCCGTCTCATCTTCTTCATTCTCTTCTTCCTCAACCATCTCATCTTTTTCCTTAGCTCGTCTCATCTTCTTCCTCGAGTCCCTTGTTCCTCTCAAGCTCTTCAGTCGTCATCCCTCTCAAGCCCCTCAGTCGTCATCCCTTGCACGCTTGCTCCTCTCTAAGCCGTCATTCGCTCGTCGTCGCTAGCTCCTCAATTGTTTTCTCTATCGTCTGTCGACCATCAGTCTTCTCTCTCTTGTTGTGCGATAGTTATAAGTTGTTGAATATTTTCATTGTAAGTTTACTTCTCTATATTATTGTTGTTGCTTTTTTGTGTGATTGTTGATTTACTTCTGATTCGAATATAATTGCTTCTTATTATTACAATTTAGACAAATTTAGGAGCTATTTTAGTGAGCTATTTTATTTCAATGTTAATATTTTGTTTTTTATTGTTTTCATTTTACTTTGTTTAGTGACTTATTTTCTTTTATAAGCAACTTTCATGTGATATATTTTTTTCTACTTAAAACATGGCACCAACAAGTGATAAAAAGTAAGGAATTTATAAACTAATTGTATTTGTTTTGTTACAATTTATTTATCAATATTAACTATATAGTCATACTTTTCAATACGTGTGAGACATAGATGTTTATCAAATATGTTGCTTGACGTCAAACGTCATATATCAAATGCACAATGAACTCAAATTCAGACAATTCCATTCAAGTGAGTTTTAGATATGTCAACAAATTTACAAATTTCTAGTGTTTGGTGTGGGAGTTGGCTAGTAGGTGGGATGGACATAGTGGGGGTTTAGGATTAGGGATATAATTGTTCATCTTACTATATATGTTTAGCTATAAGACTGTCATCGAGCCTTTGGAATAATATGAAAATGGGGAATGTGATACATTGTTGTTGTTTATAAGAAAATAAGTAACTTGTGATATGATTGATGTATTGCTTACATGTTTCATAATAACATGGTCAAATTTTGTATACTTTATAATTGAGGTGTAGCTATGTATAATGTTTTAATTGAAAGTCTAAGTAGGACTGAAACTGTGCACATGTCCTAAATGTATATATTTTATATCATTTTATATCACCATCTTCCATTTTGTGTTGTATTTAAATTTAAATACATTTATTAAATATATTAACATTTGTTTTAGATCTAGACATTCAACCACTTATCCTTTAGTCAAACATTTTCTCCCAAGTTTAGATTCCCAAGATTTTTGAATTGATCAATCTTACCGTATCAAAAGAAAATCACAGTGAAGCACATGTGATGATTGTTGAATTGGCACAACATTCAATCATTGTCCAAAACAATTCCAATTATAGAACATACTATGTAAAACAAAGTTTCAATTACAGAATAAGAAGAAGAAGAGGAAGAAGGTTAAACTTATAAAGAATCTTCATTATTTGTTGTTATTTTTAGTTATTATCGAGTAATAACAACATTTAACAAAAAATGACATACTTGAATATATTGCTTACTTCTTTTTTTTTTGTTTTTACTATTTGATTTAGGAAATATTTAAATTGAACATTTTTTAAAATCTGATTGGAGGAACTCAGAATTATTAATTTATTCAAATAATCAACATCTTTGTAATTATCATCTAAGAAATTATTTATATGTATCTAATTTTTTGTTATTGATATAAACTTGTGTTGAGTAATTGTTACAGTTGGTGTGATTGAGGGGCTTACAAGATATAATCCCGTTCCTTAGATATGATGCATCATTGGTTCAAAATACATGCATTTAGTACATTTGTAAAATAAGATTTCTCTTACAAGATATGTCACAAAGCAATCGTGCTACATAGACAAAAAAAAAATTTATATATTGACGGATATTGGATTTCAATCTCATAAAAAATGTGACGCAACATGGAGTCATTGCTACTCTCCATCAAAATTGGATTCCAATTATACAATAATGATATACTTATAAAAGATATATTTTATTTATTGTTCAGCTTAGTTATTTAAATAGCGCCGTGGTCCCTTAATTTAATTTCAATTAATGTTTTAGTTTTTTATTTTTTTTTCTTCTCGATTTGGTCATTTATTTTAATTTTAAGTAACAATTTGATCTTTTATATTTTAAAATGTCAACAATATTATCATTTTTTTTTACAAAAATTCAAAAAATTCATCAAAATTTTTAACCAAAACCCATAAAATTAATTATATTCTTTAATATAATACAAATTTCATCAAATTCGTAACTCAAGTCTTCAATTAAACTCATACAAAAATTTCATCAAATTTCATTATTTATTTGATGTTGTTAAAAATGGAAATATGAGTTTATTTGAAGATTTGAATTTCGAATTTGATGAAATTTGTATTATATTGAAGAATATAAATAATTTTATGGGTTTTAGTTGAAAATTTTAATGAATTTTTTAAATTTTTGTAAAAAAAAAGGATAACATTGTTGACATTTTAAAACGATCAAATTGTTATTTAAAATTAAAATAAAGGACCAAGTCAGAAAAAAAAAGATAAACGTTAACTGAAATTAAGTTAAAGGACCACAAGTACTATTTAGCCTATTTAATAAATAAAGAAAAAGTTAACAAACAAAACATTAATATATTTAATTAAAAACTATATAAATATGATATAATATATTAAATAACTAAAATTACACAATCATGGAAATATCTTTGCACCTCAATAAAACTCTTTTGTAAATGAAGGATTAAATAGATATATTGCCACACAATTTTAATTAAGAACTAGTATGTTTATTTACTCATAAGAAAATTCTAAGCAAAACGACAACAAGTCGTGCCGGCAACGATCGGCAAAGTCCGTTTGTTCCCCAAAATAGAGTGTTAGCTACTACACCCACTAGCCTCCAAATTCCAAAGTTTTACAAATTCAAAAATCACCCCTCCCCTTTTCAAATTACGGTGTCGTTTCGTAATTTCAAAGTAGAATATAAAGAATTAATCAGAAGATGTTTTTTCTTTTTACACTATAATAAAAATATTTAAAAAAAAATATCAATTATAAAAAATAATTTTCATTAGAAGATAATCTAAACTACGTTTCATTTAAGTGATTGTTAAATTCTAATTTTCTGAACCGGTAAAAAATAGATGAAAATTTAAAAAATATATATTTTTGACATGAAAATGAAAGATATATATATATTTTTTTTAAAAATGATTATTTTGAAAAATAACAGGTAAGAAACGGATTTCAAATTGAAAAATAAAAAAGAAAACACAACGCAGTTGCATCTCACACAACAGAGCAAAGAGGATCAGAGAAAGAAAGAACCGAACCGAACGAAACGAAACGCAGAGAGAGAGAACAAAGAAGAAGAAGAAGAAGAAGAAGAGAGAGAAAGAGAGAGAGATAGATAGAGAGGGGAATGACGATGGACAGAGAGAAAGAGAGAGAAATCGAGCTAGAAAGTGCAATGTACACAAACTGTTTGTTATTAGGTTTGGATCCATCGATTATCGGAGTTGGATCATCGAATTCAACTCCTCGAGTTGGAGCATTCCGTCATTCAAACCCTAAATTAGGAGAACAGCTTCTCTATTTCATTCTCTCTTCTCTTAGAGGACCAATTCAATCTTCAAAAGTATTATATCTCATTATTCAGGATTTTGATATTTCGTTTCCTTATGATCTGTAACTTTAACCTTTTTTTTTGTTTTTGTTCTCGATCTTTCAGGATTTTGATAAGGTTTGGCCGATTTTTGATTCTGCACAATCGCGTGATTTTCGTAAGGTATGGATTTGTATTTATTTATTTTTAACTTGAAGTTGAAATTGAATGATTTGTTTTTTTGGAATTTGAGTTCGAATATGAATGAATTTGGTGGAATGATTTTTTGAACGGTGTGATGTGATGGAATGTATTTGGTAGGTTGTGCAAGGGATTATTAGTGAGCTTGAGTCTCAGGGAGCACTTCCTAGAAGCAATTCGAGAGTTTCTTCACTTGCTACTTGTTGTGGACCTAGGTTGGTAATGGTATTCTAATTTAATGTAATTGTTGATCGTGGAAGGTTAATGTTTGTTAGAGTTTCTAAAGAAATTGATTTTGGTATTTAATAATTTAGAGATTGTTTTTTTTAGAGATTTTTAAGAAAAGCAAAAACTATTTTGTGTTTGTTATAAAAAATGATTTTTTTTTGTGAAGCTACTAAAAATAACTTCTCGCTTGAAACAGTTTTTTTAATTATTTTTAGATTCTCAGTTTTTTAAAATGCTGTAACAAACAGATAAAAACTTTCAAAAATGATCTTTTACAAAAAAAAAAGTTGTAACAAGGGGCTCTTAGTTGATTTGTTATCTGTGCTTGTTTTGTAGTTGAATGTTTTGACCATCTTGCGTGTACGAAATTTCAGGGAAATCAACTTTTGCACTGTTGTTTAATGAGAATCTAGTGTTTGAGTTATTTTTAAAATGTAGTAAAAAAGTGGACTTATGTGACAATATATGAGGAGTTCTCGTTAGGATGTCAGTGTAAAATTAATATACACTGACAATACATCTCCGTTAAACTATTTTATAATATAGTATTAGTATATAGGTATATTTTTGAGTTGTTAGTCGAAAGGATTGAAGCCTCCTAGAAAATTTCAGAAAATAAGAATATTTTTCTTGTGATGTTTTATGATAATGAATATTGGGTGGTAAAAGAATTCAAAAGAGGATAAGCTGAGTGTTGTATTCATGAGAATATTTTGGTAGACTTGTGGGCATATAGAACAAGATAGGATTGAGAGTGAATATACAAGGTAAGGATGGACCCTATCTAGGAAAATGTGGTAGAATTTTGGGTGAAGTAGTTAATCATGTGAGAAAATTGCCAATAGAAAGTAGAAACCCAGCCTAGTAAGATGTATTGGTTAGATGGATTATAGTCTGATTATTTGAGGAGAGACCGAGAAAAACGTTAAGTGAAACCATTAGAAATGACTTAGATCTAAATGGTTTTTCCAAAGAGTTGACCCACCGTGGGTAAAGGCTTCTATCGTTGTCGTTATATTTGAATTGGATGAGGTAATCTCATGTGGTTAGCTGGTTACAGAAGCTCGATGTCTGGATTCTGTTCAAGCCTCTAAAATTATTTGAATGTACATATTGGTGTAGGTTTGTTGAGCTTTTGTGGCAACTTTCTTTGCATGCTTTACGAGAGGTTCATCGACGGACATTTACTTCTGACGTAGCATCTAACCCACTGCCCATGCCATTGACCGATGTAGCATTCTCACATGCAGCTACTCTACTTCCAGTTACAAAGGTATTAGTGATAATCCATAAACCTTTAGAAAAGGATGAATTGACTATCATTATTTTCATGTGTCATTGTAATAATTGCAACACTTATGAGGAGTTTGGTTTGGCATGTTTTCCACGGAATGAGAAAATTGTCAGTCTGAATTTTTTGTTTTTACACAAGAGAGTTGTCTATTTGGTGTACTCCCTCCATCTTATATTAAGTGTTGTTTATGGTAATGCACAAGCCTTAAGAATTTTTTTATTAATTGTCCTCCTTTCCAAAGTAAAATAATTCCTTTTTTACTAAAATGTCCTTGTAATAGGGGTTAGGTGGACTGACTAATTAATGCAGTGTAGTTGAGATACAAGTAAATATGGATGTGATTGGAAAAATGTAATTAATACTCTTTTGAAATTATAAAATGACAAATAATTCGAGACAACAAAATATTGAGAACAAGACACTTAATATGAGAAAGAGGGAGTAATTGTTTCTAAGACCTTTGATGTGGTGCAAAAGTATCAATACCTCTTTTACTTTGACCATTTCCTCAGCAATTCAGTATCATATTGCTCATCATGAGCATAAAAATGTTAAATATTTTTTTATTTATTTTTTCTTTATTGGTTTTTCTTTCATGTTCTTATGTGGATAAGCTACTTTCTTAAGTAACTCAGTTGAGTCTTTGGTCTTTAACAGGCAAGAATAGCCCTTGAAAGAAGGACATTTTTAAAAAATGCAGAAATGGCTGTGCAACGGCAGGCTATGTGGTCTAATTTGGCTCATGAAATGACTGCTGAATTTCGTGGCTTATGTGCTGAAGAGGTGCATCAGTAGCTGAAGTTTATTTACTATATTTATTTTAGATACAGTACATAATCCCTCTCCCCATCAAGAATATTGAATATTCCTTATGCATCTTTCTCTTAAGCCTTTATTATATTGTAAAACCTGAATTCAGGCTTATTTGCAACAAGAGCTGGAAAAACTGCATGACATGAGGAATAAAGTCAAATTGGAAGGAGAACTCTGGGATGATCTCGTATCCAGTTCGAGTCAGAATTCTCATTTAGTTTCAAAGGCTACTCGTCTATGGGAGTCTTTATTAGCTCGTAAAAGTAAGTGCAAAATTAATGTTTTGCTTCCCCTTTGCATTTGTCTAGTGAATCACATAATTCTAGTATCTTGTTTAAGTTTGATTTAAGTATGGGAATTGGGAAGCTAATTAATTATAAGTTTCCGAGGTTGGGATTTATTTTTACAATTGCATTCTTCATTAATTAATTGACTAATGATAATATTTTTCTCTCTTCTCATTGTACTCTAACCTGCACATGCCATTTTTCTTCGTTTAGCTATGCATAAGTGCAGATTTTCGAAGTCAAATTTGACTTTATTAATTCTTAAATTCTCATTCTGTTTTTGCACCTAGAAGGTGCCTATGACAAAACATTGGTATTGTCATCCTCTCAATTTAAGATATTAAGGTTCAACACTTTGTCTGCTCACCACCTACAATCATGCCTTGTTCTTTTATTTTATCTCTTTAAAATTGTTATATTAAGAAAGGCTGGCTAGTAATGATATTTAAGTTTTGTCAATATTAATGTACAGGTCAACACGAAGTTCTTGCATCGGGCCCTATTGAAGACTTGATAGCTCATCGGGAACATAGGTAATGTAGAATGCAGCTTACCTTGCCTTTCCAATACCTGTAGATCAAATGTTCTGGCTAACATTTTTGTACATAAATTTCAGGTACCGAATCTCTGGATCATCTCTGCTTGCAGCAATGGACCAGAGTTCCCAGGCTCCTTATTCAGATGTATTATCTGGTCAGTCTGGGGATTTGCCTTCAGTGCAACTGGACAACAATGAGGAGATTGATGGATCTCAGTTTAGCAATGAGACATCAACAAGAGTTGATGACAGAAATGGAAGAGTCCACCAAACTGTTGATGTAGCAGAAGTTATACGAAGATGGACACATGCTTTGCAACGTATCCACAAACAATCACTCCATCTGGTATGCTCTTTACAAACTTTCCTTTAAAATGGTGGAAACTGGTCTTGTGTCTCCTTTCTTTCATTGTTGTTTATGCCTTATGGTTTATGGCTGCCAATTGCTAATGGCAGAACTTGGAAACTGCCAAGACAGCATGTTGGATTGTGTGCTGCCACCCTTATGCAGATGTTAATTTTTGAAACAATATCAAATTTATTTAAATGAACCCATAACTTTTTGAATCAATTTCCTCATTCAGATCTTTGGTTAACTGTAGGTAAACATCCCACAATCTTCACATGCCACACTATTCAGTCATTTTTCGCGATAATTTTAAAAATTGAGCTGAGCTGTGCCTTAAGCATGGTTTGTCCAGCTTGATAAGGCCAAAATCAAATTTGGATTTGGGAACTTTGAAACCGACTCCGAATTCTGTGTTAATTGAATGAAGAAAAAAATCAGTAAAACCACCCTATTAATACCCAATGTTTTAGCATTGAGCTTGATTTTTTAAGTTGTATATTGTTTTGTTTTCACTCAGATCTATGTAGTAAGTAGTAGACAACAAAGCGTAGCGGCCAGCCCCCAAATTGGTGTAGCGGTATGGCCGCCACGTCAAAGTCTAGAGAAACAATACAAGCAATTTCAACCACACACATATAATGGCTAATGTCAGAATATTAGAAAATATCTTATAAGATCTTTCATATTATATTAAAGTATCTTGAGTTATTTCTTAGGATCAATTTATAATCATAGAGATATCTTAGAACATCTCTTGTTATTATTATGATTTGTTCCTGATTTAGGATTGAGTATTTTGTAATCAAGTTAGCATAAAGCTATCATCAATAATATTTAAACCATTATTATTTTCTCTTCCTTTTATCTAAAATCCCACAACTTCAACATGATATCTAGAGTCTATTTCGATCCTCCTTGAATGATCTCGCCTCTATTCCGCTGCCGAGTTCCCAATTTGGGAATATAATCATAGTTTCTCTTTTCCAACATGATCATTCATTTTTCAAACCACTGTCTGACATATTTCGACACCGATTTCTCTTGTTTTCCGTTCAGTTCGCTACTGCCGCCGTCAACGCCACTTTTCCGGCCAAATACCACTCCGTTAGCTTTGCCTCTTCTAGATCGGCCTACACGTCAAAGTGCGTTGCCAAAATCCACCGCACGCGCCTCACTGTCCACCCAGCGTCAGATCCATGCGCCGCTGCTCTTCACTGCACGTGGCGGCGCGTCTGGCAGCCATTTAAGACATAACCTCTTTCATTGAACTCGCCTTGGCCTCCTGGTTCTGAATCTGCCGCCGTATTCTAGTTTAAGGCTACGGTTACACCTGCTACCTCCAAGATCTGCTGTCTGCTGGAAAAGTTTTCCAGCAAGTTTTCCGACACAACCACTTCCATTGTGTGGAATCTCTCAATCTACACAACCCAAATTTTTTAGGCTAAAAGTTGCTCCATGCGTGCCTCCAAGATCCGCCGTGTTCATCCCATGCGCCGCCGCCAACAACCTTGAGCTCAGGCGTGTCTGTTCGCCTTCCGGCACAGTGTTTCAGTCGTCTAGATTGGTTTTTCCTTCCTAGTTCTAGATCTGTTTTAAGTTTTTTCTTTCGAGCCACATGCATACAGCTTGACAATTTGTCCAAGATACACTGGCCCATCTTTGTGCCAGATGTACTGGTCTTGCCTTTCTTTCCCTGAAGCACGCCTCTCTCTCCTTGAAGCAAATTCAAATTTAAATATTTTGAGTCTCTGGTATTATTACTTTGAAGCTTCCAAATGTAGTTTTTAGAAGAACGGACCTTGCTTTGTTCAATTGATTGCCATGGATTTCTCTCATGCTGATGATCATTCCGGCTATCTGGCTAGGCTGTATTTATAGCAATTCTCTCCGACTTCACTTGTATCCTTGAATTGCCTTTCCATCTTTTTTTATTATTTTGCGAAGCAAAACATTGTTTTCTTGTAACAAGAGCTTTAGCTTAAGGGGGAGTGTCAGAATATTAGAAAATATCTTATAAGATCTTTTATATTATATTAGAGTATCTTGAGTTATTTTTTAGGATCAATTTATAATCATAGAGATATCTTAGAATATCTCATTGTTATTATGATTTGTTCCTGATTTAGGATTGAGTCTACATTCTTGTATTATTACTTTGAAGCTTCCAAATGTAGTTTTTAGAAGAACGAACCTTGCTTTGTTCAATTGATTGCCATGAATTTCTCTCATGCTGATGATCATTCCGGTTATCTGGCTAGGCTGTATTATAGCAATTCTCTCCGACTTCACCTCTACCCCTGAATTGCCTTTCCATCTTTTTTTATTATTTTGCAAAGCAAAACATTATTTTCTTGTAGCAAGAGCTTTAGCTTGAGGGAGAGTGTTAGAATATTAGAAAATATCTTATAAGATCTTTTATATTATATTAGAGTATTTTGAGTTATTTTTTAAGATCAATTTATAATCATAGAGATATCTTAGAATATCTCTCATTATTATTATGATTTTTTCTTCATTTAGAATTGAGTCTACGTTCTTGATTTAGGGCAGCCAAAATGCAGACACACAACCGCAATTGCAGCTGCGATTGACTAGAGACTCTGTTAACACCTAAGTGATCCTTAAAATCTCATGCCATCAATTGACTATGACAACAACTGGGGTGAAAAAAAATGTGCACTTTTTTTTTTTCCTTTTACTACTTTCTGAGGGGATATCCTTCATGAATTTAATAACAACTTTGTGTGGGGTGAGATTTATTGAAGTTACTTATGATCGTTACCTGTCTCTGACTTGTATGTGTGCCTCTATCTTACATGTTTTGTATTGACCTAATGACATTTGTTTGGTGGGATAAAAATCCAAACTTCTTTTGTTATAATCTTTCAAATATCTTGGCTTTTGTCAAAACTTGAGCATGCACTCATCTTTATCGTATCAGCTAACATTTTACTTTTGTCAAGGTTATATTTCTGCAAGAAAGACCTGGGAGAATTATGTAACTAAAAAATCATATGATAAAGTTCTCTTTCTTAATCATATGATGACTGGTTAATAAATAATTTTATGTCAATATTTATATTATGTTTGTTTAATATTGTATAATTGAGGGTTGTTGTTTATAGTTCTAAATCTTGAAAAATAAGATAATCCAACCTGTATTGCACCAAAAACTTGGCAATTTGATTTACTGATGCAGTTATGTTCAGTTGAGAGTCACAAGAGTTGTAAATGATTACACTGTTCACTCTTATTTATTACATATTGAAACTTTTAACCATCTGTAGGCAAAAGCAAATGATGGAGAGGGTCCAGATATATTGCGCAGTGCACAGGAAGGAGGTTCAAGTGGCCATGCCGAGTCTTTAGCAGCAACCCTTGCAGAGCATCAGCAACACTTGGCTAGCTTCCAGGTGATGCATTAAAAGTTAAACATGTTTTAAAATATGCAAAATCCAATCAAAGTTGAAATGCTTCTAAAGGCAGCTTCATTTTCTATTTGTCATGTGCGTTTGGTAAAGTTTTTAGACAACCTCTACCACACTTCATTGAACCGTCTGTTTTTGTTGAATGGAGAAATAACGTCCTTAATGATTTTTGACACTATTTAGTTAATTGATCTTTTTGGAAATTGTATATGCAAAAAGTTATAGGAAAATCATAAATCGTGAGATCGTAACACGGATCATAAGATCCCACAAAAAAGACAAATTATAAATTACAGCGCAGAGATGAGAAGATGTGAAGAGGAGCAAATGATTTATAGAAGGGATCATGTGAAGGGATGATATGAGATACAGAGCAGTAAAGAAACACTGAACCTGTAAAGGAGAAATTCCCTAAGTTGGGAATTAATTGATGTATTCAAAATGCACAGTCCCAAAATGTTACCTTTCGTGTTCAGCTGCTTCACTTCAGTGTTGGGTTTCTAGAGCAATCACATTCGGGTCAAGTGGGTAAGGGAAACAAACTGGGTCGAATCGGGTCTAAAAACCCCCATTTTCGACATGGACTAAGATCGCCGTTCCTACGATCTCGCGTGTTTCCTTGCTGTGCCGCTTCTTCCACCATTTTCTGAACCACACCACCATGTTGCTGGATGAAAAATGCGCAAGATAGTTGGATCTCACAAGTTGCCATGCACATTTAATAACCATGGCTCCGTTTCCCCCTTGGTATCTTTTAAGGGAGAGTTTTACAAGTGCTTGGATACTTATCAAATACCAGTTGGCTTTGTCCAATGAGAAATATAGAAAGAAATAAATCTTGTGCTATGGTGGAGTTACATTGCTTTAGTCAATTATCAGCTGGTTCTACTGATAAAATCAATATATTGATGAATGTGTCTTTGCTCTATGTCGTCCCTCTTTTCAAAGTAGGGGTTTAGTATCTTATACAAAGTTGACCTGTAGTTACTGTTTATATATTAGAAAGATTCCTCTCCAGGAATTTCACATTGTTGCATTATTCATTTGCAGGTGCTTATTAACCAACTCAAAGATGTAGCCCCAACAATACAGAAATCCATATCAGAGTGTACAGAAAAGGTGAACTGCTTGGCCTCTAATCTAACTCCAAATCCATTGAACAGACATCATAGCCAGTCAGCATCAACTATCCAAGCACAGAGTATTGGAAGGATGGTAATCTACTACTTTATTATGACAAAACTATTGCTTCTTTGATGCTTTCACAAAACAAGATCTGATTTTAGCCTTATTTTTTATTATCAATTTTTACTATTATTCAGGAAAGTAGCACTGATGATGTTGGTGAGTTGGCTTCAAGAATATCTAATGTTCAGCTTGACAAGGTTTCTGTTACTCCCTCCACTTTAAAACTTCCTCAGTTATTTAGCATGACCCCATCTTCTGGAAAAGCTGGAAATGTGCAAAGGCGGCATGGTAATGCTTATCAAACCAGCCAAACAGAGAACCTTTCTGATAGGGAATCTATGGACGCTCCTTCAAATATCGAAGTAGCAAGTTCAGAAGGTGCATTATGTCTTCATAACTAGTATTTAGTACGAATGAAATTTTGCATGAGTTAAATGCATAAGTATTCAATCTAAAATTGTATTATTCAGAACACGATTAGACCAGGACACACACTCCTTTGCTTCACCATTCTTCAACCCACCACTAAATCAGCAAACAAACCACCAATTTTAGCCTGCCTGTCCCAAAAACAAAGCACCGCCTGTTGATTTAATGAGTAATCCTCAGAGACTGATACATTTTCACCGAAGACAACCCTCACCACACCCAGCCCATTCCTACTGTCAATAGCATAGACAGTACAATTTATCATTGTATTTGTTGCTCCAACCAGTTCACCACCGACATTGATTTATAGAATATAAAAATTATATCCCTTGCATGTCAACAAATTTTGAATTGTGAAGGTAAAACATACACAAACTTGGCAGTCAAATAAACCTATGTTCAAGAATATAGTTGTACTTCATTACAAAAGAGGTTTGTTATTGAAACAGAAGTGTCTGCACTCATGCAATGTTTGAATGTCCAATATTGTTGAAATTAACTACTACCTACATCCATGCTCTCAAACATTTAGTAAGAATATTGAGGGAAACTGGGCGAGGAGAGAAAAATATACTCAAATCTTAAATAAACCCATGATAAAACCATCAAATTTAAAAATCCATCTTAAAAAAACAATAAAACCCATGACAAGACCATCCATTTTAAAACAATGTTAATCCTGGAACCTTAATACACTACAATAATCCTTTTCTACCACAGGCTATGTGTTTAACCACTGTAGTAAGAGGTTGAGTATTGTTAGAATAAGGCTTATTGTCATCAGACTCATCACTCATAAGGTAGCTATTTGACATTGGAGCTTCTAGTAAAAATCACTGCAACAAAGACATAGTTTACAACAAATACATGAAACATATATTAAATGATCCAATAATTAAGTCACTGGATGTGCTTTTTATGGTGATCACCAAAGCTATCTATGATAAGAAAAGGAAAACTTAATTGGTGACTATAAATCATTGCTGAAAAAAGCACAGATCAAAGAGAATGAAAGAAGACAACTTGAACTTCAAATTTATATGCATTGTTCATAATTGTACCTAGCTTTATAGAAAACTCGTTGCTCTTCAATGGCACAAAGAAATGGTTCCATGACGGTTGAACTTGATTATGGTTTACAAAATGGGGGATAAGAAACCATCCTTGTGCCTATACCATATAGCTTAAGCTTTTAGCAGAATTGGTCCGTGAAATGGTCTCAAAGCCTCTATGGACAAGAGATTAGGAGTTTGATCCTTGCCCCTCCTCAATCCCCATTTTTCGTAATTCAATTAATTTCAGCATAAACTGAAGTGGGCTTGTGCACAGTCCATTCTAAGCTGAAAGTACTTTTGCATGAGGGGGTATGCTAAGTATAACAGCCTGGCTCCTGTGACCGGCACTGTTATTCATGATCTTTTCGCTCCTCCCTTTTCCCCCAGTTAGAAATTAGCGAGTCTTTGCCTCCTGTGGGAATCGAATCCGGTACTTAGGAGATAAGTACCACCATTCATTCCCACTACCAACTAATTCAATTGGTAGTGGGAATGAATGAATGGTGGTACTTATCCCCTAGGTGTCGGGTTTAATTTCCACGGAAGGCAAAAGCTTGCCAATTTCTAACGGGGTGAAAGGGGGGAGCGAAGATCGTGAATAACATGCTGGTCAAGAGGGGCCGGGCTGTTACACTAAGATTTTAAACCATATATCGTGCTCATATTAGCTCAAGATTTTAGGAGAATTGTTATTCATCTTTGACATGTTTCGTTATATTGGAGCTTATGGCTCTTTTGAGGGAATTTCATTGTCAGTATGTTAATAGAAAAAAAGTGGCTCTATTTTGCAGGCATCGACAGTTCCTTTATACAAAATTTGAAGAGGTCCGTAAGAGAAGCCGCACTGTCATTGCAGTCGTGCAATTCAGAGTCATCTCGGGATAGCCATTCTGATGGAAGTTCTGAGCACTTCTTTGTCCCTCTTTCAGAGACTGGATTTTCTCATTTGGATCCAGATATAAATGGGTTTCTCTCGTTTACTGGTTCAAATGATACATTTGATGCACAGCGATCGACTTTCGACTTTGAGGATGCACAAGAAGTCTTCTCACCACCTCTACTAATGGACTCATACAATTTGAGTGATCCATTTGAAGACTTGCTGGGTATGTTCAGTTTTCAAACCTGTTTTTGTTTCAAGAGTTTATCTTTCGGTTGTTCTAATCACCCAATGATTTTAAAATGCCTTGCTTGTTTGAAATTTAATTCTGGAGTAAATACTCAAAACGGTTCTTGAAATTGTAGAGTTGTACCAATAATATTCCAAAATTGTCCCTATAATTGCAAAATATTAAACAAGTTTGTCATTCTGTCTAAATCTGTTTTCAAATGCATCCTTCACATTATTCATCCAGTTTTTTTTTATCCATTACCAATATTAGCAACTTAATATCATTCTCGTCCCTTTAAATACCAATGGAGGGATGAATTCAGTTAAAATTTAGCTATTTTAAGGATATTTTGGAATATCGATAATGTGACGGATTAGAATGATACAGTTCTACAATTTCAAGGATCAACTTGAGTATTTTATTTACTCTTTAATCAAGGGTTTAAATGTATATTCTAAATTTTTAAAAATCTAGTGGTAATTTTTGGAATTTTCATTTCTGGGTTTGGGAGGGAGTGGAGTCCAGAGGAACATGGAGTTGTGCTTCCTGAATACTCCAATTGCCTCGTATTACGTGTCTCCTTTGGAATGTGTACACTTAGAAAATGATTACTTATACCAATTTTTACTACAAAATAATATGTTAAGACTATAATATCCTTTTATTTCATTTATTATTTGTCTACCATATAAAAAAAGGGTAGCATTGAAAAAAGTAATAAATGCTGAATTGGTACTAGTATATTACAAAAATGACTTAATTTAATACAAATAAATATTCCAAATGAGATACAATATGAGACGGAGCGAGGAAATTGTCAGCAACTGTTTATAACTTCTTTCATGTTGGTTAATTGATGAGTTGGGAATTTTGTTGTTGCAGCCCCTCTCTCAGAGACCGAATCGGCATTGATAGACCATTGAAACTTTTCTGGGCAACCTCTGAAAGACTTAATTGATGAAGTGGCATGATTGATGCATTGGAATGCTATTCTTTTGCTGGGATTTTAACTCCCTCACGGTTTTATGACACGGCAATCATATGATTTAGGTCATGTAACTTGGCATATATAGAAATGAAAACTCACTTTATTTTTGTTGTATTGTGCAGTGACATACATTGTTCCTTTTCTGAATATGGTTTGGTTGATTTCCAGTACTTTGTGCACATGGACTGATTAGTGGAAATATGATTCTTTGATTTTATGTGACTCCATTATTTGTTTATTTAGCGTAACAAAAAATTTGTGATTAGACTGTCTCTATTAAGTTGATATGGCAGGGTAAAGAGATGGACAAATAATTTTACAGTTTTTGAGCTATTTTTGACATGGGGCAATTCAGTTATTTTGTTTTCCTACTATTTTTTTGTTAGTCAATTATATCTTTATCTTCAGTTATTTATACCCAATTTTTAACTAATAACTAATTCTAATGAGTCACTCATTTGCTTTAACACCTCTAAATAGAAAGTTACATTCATCTATGAGTAATTAATTTACTAATAGACTGCGTGTCTATGGAATTTTGACTAGTTTTAGAATACTAAAATATCATTACCATTTGTACTAAAAAAATATATCATTATAATTGAATATGAATTATTATCTAAAATTATTCTTAAGCCAATCGCTTCTCTTCCAATTTGAGCAAAGACTTTGAGTCATATTTCGATATTCATCATAGCCGCAAAATGGGACCCACCACCGAGCTGCCGATATATGGTTGCTGTCAGACAGATTATTGATTTAAATTAGAACATTTCACAATTTTAGCTACTGAAACAAAAGGGATCAGATAATTTGGTTTCTCTCATTTAATTTTATAAAACCATAAATTAGTTCTTAAAATTGAAGGTGTCAATCAATTTAGGCTTTTTTAATTAATTTAATCAACTAAGGGTGGTTAATCTAAATTTATCATTTTTTAATGTGCCAAAATTTTAATTTTTTTTTTAAAAAAGCCAATTTTTAAATTAGCATAGTTCAAAGACAAATTGAGTCAAAATAAAAGTTCAAAGACAAATGAAGTAGTAGTTGCTAGTCGGTACTTGGTAGTAAGTATACAAGTTACAATTCACATCTCACAATAACATGAGTTCAAAGTATTCAGTTATGTCCCAAATTCAACTCACGTATACCTTTATTACTCTAAAAAGTACCAACTCCTTTACTTCGATGATGATTGTTTTTTCTTTCAAAAAGCTATGTTAGAAACAGAAAAGTGATATCAGCAACTTAATATGGGCCCTTTTAATTTTTTTACAAAGCATTTTTTTAATTTCTTTAAGAAAAACCATACTAACAACTACTCAATATTTGTGATTCACTGATTTGTATGCATTTTTTTATACCAATTTTAATTAATTAAGTACTACTTCCTCTCGGTTCTATAATAATTCAAACACTCGGTTCTATAATAATTCAAACATTCACAATATAAATTGTCTAAAAAATATTATCATTTTTAATTTTCAACATAATATTAATTACTTTTTTTTTATCATTAATACCTTTAATTAAAATATTATCCACAATATTCTAAAATTATTATTTTGTATTTTGTATTTATAATAACGAGAATTAATCAATAATTAAAAATATTAATTCAATAAAATTATTATCTTTCTTTCACTTATCATATTTTTTTAATATGCATGAATCAACCTATTACGAAAAATATTGTGTGCCAGAGGGATAATTATTCTTATTTTTAGTATTATTTTAATATTTATTTAATTAAATGAATGTGTTTTTGTTAAAAGAAGCGAGTTTGCTTTTTATGTTGAAGTTGAATATGAGAAAATTCTATTAGTTGGTTCATGTCAACTGATTAGTTATTCTTTGGAGATTGCATATGTAATAAGAAGTGAAAGCTTGCTCAAATGGCTAAATAAAATGAGAAAATGGTTCAAATATATATATTCCTAAAACAGCTAAATCCGTGGAAGAATTTGGTCAACATAGCCTTACTGATATATCTAATATGCTTGCTAGAGTTTTTGGAAGGGATAATGAAAATAATGGAATATATGATTTAAAGGATAACAATACTCAATAAGAAGATGATGTGGATAGAAAAACATTTACTTTAGTAGTTAATCAGGCAAGTTCAAAGGTTGTTGAGAATAAGAAGAATGAGGAGATTCACGAGTTTATCACATTAAATCCAATTGTAACTACTGATATGAGGTTGGTGGATAGGGTATGGATGATCATGCTAATGATTATTTAAAAGATGTATCTTTTCATAACTTTCATAGGTACACTATTGAGGAAGAAACATAGGCAAATAGAAAATATTTGCAAAAAATTTTGAGAGATAATTCCTAAACTAAAAAAAAAAATTGAAGAGAAAAGCAGTTCAACTGCAGTTGTATAATATTTATCGTAGGATTGGTTCACGAAAATCTAATTAATTAAAATTTTTTATTAGACCTATTGAAGTATCATAACCTTGATACGAGATTTAATAAGAAGTTTTGAAACTGAAACTCATACAAAAATTTAAATGATTTATTTTTTTTGTTTTATTTTATATTTTTATTTTGTGCTATTAAAACTATTCATTAATACTACTAACTAAGTAATTTAAATTTTAAAAACAAAATTAAGAGTAACTAAATAATTATATTTTATTTGTTAAAATATAAATAAAAATATGATATATATTATATGTAAATAACAAGAATATCTTGTAAATAAATTATATTTATTTTAAAATTTCTATTAATTTTCATATATTATTATAATCGTGAATACTAATTTATTAAATTATATAAGACAAAATTACTTTTGTAAAATCATAAACATTTTTTAAATTAATTATAAATGTATTTTATTTTTAAGTTTAATATTAAATTTTATTAATTATTTTTTTATTTAATTAAATTTACATTTATATATTTTAAATTATATTTTATATTTATATTTTACTACATTACAATTTATATTGTAAATTATATTTTATAAGAGGTTCTTGTTCTATCTTACTAGTTTTTAACTCAATTTTAAACTAAAGATACAAAATATAATATATAAGGTTGAATTTTAATTTTTAAAGTTGGACATTTTAATTTTTTATTTAAAATTCACTATTTTTTTTTATTATTATAAAAATTCCAAAACTTCAACCATTGTCAAAAAAAAAAAAATACAAGTTCGGCCCGAGAGAGAGAGAGAGATTGCTTTTGCCATATCACTTTACTCTCTCTCTCTCTCCTTAAAAAAAAAAAATGGTGTAACTCAATTTTCTCTTTCCTGCAAGACCAACTTCCTTCATTCTCAAAAATTCTTTTCCTTTGTAACTCAAAATATTTATTATTATATAAAAAATAAATCTTTTCCCTTTTTTCACTTTCTCTGCACCCATTTTTTCCCCCAAAATTCGATTGTTAAGGTTGTTCCATAATCTTATTTCGGTGTCTTTCTGGATCAGACCCAGATCCTGTTTTTTTTTCTTCTTCTGATCCATCTATTTTTTTTTTTTCTGGTGAAAAATCACAATACAGAAGAAGCACTATCAAAGGAGAACGTGGTAATTTTTTCTTGAACCCTTTTGCTCACTGTAGTTCAATATAGAAGTCAAAGTTTCTGGGTCCTTTTGGTTTCACACAAATTTTGATTTTTTTTAAGTTGGTATTAATCAACAAGGGTTGTTTCAATCTTTTCTCTAATTTTTATTTATTTATTTAATTTAAAATTATGGGATATTATTTGTTTCTCTGTAGAAGTGTGAATTTTTTGTTTGTTTTGTTATAAGTGTTTAGTATTGTGTTGTATTTGTGTGTGTGTGTGTGTTTTGTGTGTATTTGGGGTTTGGTTAATTTTGTGTCTGTGTTGTGGAAAAATCATGTGGCTTTTTTCAATTAGAATGTTATGTTGACAAATTAAGTAAAAATCATGGAGTTTTCTTTTTAAAAAATTGGAGAAGGAGAGATTATTATTTATTGAGAAAATGAATTAATTGAATGTAATTAATGTGTCAGTGCCGTCTCGGTGCCTTGGTCATTAGTGCCTTGGTGTTGGACATTGACATGTGTTGGACACTGTGGCATGCTTCGATCAGAAGTGTCGGTGCGACAGATGACACTGATGACCATTTTATAACTGTAGATGATACCTCATGAAGTCTTATGATTGAAGTGAACTTGAAGAGAAGTTATTGTTTCGTTGGATGTTGTTATTGTTGTCTAGAATTCAGTTTGTGCACTTGCTTCTCTATCTTGCAGATTGAGGTTGGTGCTTTTGTTTGATTTGAAGGAGCAACAATAAAGACTAAGGAGTGTGTTTTAAAGTACATGATAAAAAATTTTGTTCAAGAAATTTGAGTTATGATCAAGCAGATATTGAATAGACTCCCTAGGAAGCCGTCGAAATCGGCAGAAAATAACGAAGGAGGAGGAGGAGCATCAACTTCTTCTTCAACTGCTTCAGGTGTTGATTCGAATTCGAGTCTTGGACAAAATCACGGCGACATGCTTGTGCAAGCATTGAATTCAAAACTGAATCTAAATGGGGGTTTGCCGGCTTCTTATGAAGCTTTGCCGAGTTTTCGTGATGTTCCAATTTCGGAGAAGCAGAATTTGTTTATACGAAAGTTGCAAATGTGCTGTGTTGTATTCGATTATACCGACCCTTCGAAGAACATCAAAGAAAAGGAAATTAAGAGACAAACATTAGTAGAACTTGTGGATTATGTTTCTTCGGCTAATGGCAAGTTTACCGATGTTATGATGCAAGAAATCGTAAAGACGGTGTCTATAAATTTGTTCCGAACGTTGACTACTCCACCATGCGAGAACAAAATTCTTGAAGCCTTTGATATGGACGAGGAAGAGCCTTCGATGGACCCTGCATGGCCTTACTTGCAAATTGTGTATGAACTTCTTCTTAGGTTTGTCACATCCCCCGAGACTGATGCAAAGTTAGCAAAAAGATATGTTGATCATTCATTCGTTCTCAGACTTTTAGACCTTTTTGATTCAGAGGATCCTCGAGAGCGTGATTACTTGAAGACAGTTCTTCATCGAATATACGGGAAATTTATGGTGCATAGGCCATTCATCAGAAAATCAATCAACAATATATTCTACCGTTTCGTTTTTGAAACTGAGAAACACAACGGGATCGCAGAACTCTTGGAAATTTTGGGAAGTATAATCAATGGATTTGCTCTGCCACTGAAAGAAGAGCACAAGCTTTTTCTCGTCCGAGCTCTTATTCCTCTTCATAAACCAAAATGGATACGGATGTACCACCAGCAGTTATCTTACTGCATCACACAGTTTGTTGAAAAAGATTGCAAGCTTGCCGATACTGTTATACGCGGATTATTGAAATACTGGCCGATAACAAATAGTTCAAAGGAGGTTATGTTCTTAGGGGAGTTGGAGGAAGTCTTGGAAGCAACTCAACCTGCAGAGTTCCAGAAATGTATGGTACTCCTGTTCCTCCAAATAAGACGTTGCTTGAGCAGTTCACATTTTCAGGTTTGATAAATCCAGTGCTTTTCATCAGCTTGCACATTTTGTATTTTTTCTATGATACTTTCTGAATTCCTCATAAAAAGAAGAAATTGAAAGTTTGTATTTGGTGCCTGATTTTTCCTTAGGGCAGTAGATTTCGATGAAAAAAACCGTTTTCAAAATATTAAATGATATCGTTTTTTGTTTTGTCTCATTAGACATGAGATATAGGCCTCAGTAAATAAGCCATAATGTCATAGAAGATTATTTGATATTTTGATTTATAAGAAGCAGTTGCAAAGGTATTTCCAAAGTTTTCTTGTATTTGTGTTTGTTTATGCATCCTCTCACTTTGTATTCATAACATGAACTTTGATTTTAACTTTCTATGAAATTTATGTTTGAGAATTGATGGAAGATATTGTTAAGCATGATATTATTTTATTATGCTGTTTCCAATGTGTTGTGGTCTTCCATAGGACTCTCCTTTTGCTTTTCCGGTAGATTTTCGGAGTGAATGAACGTTGGTTTCGGCATTTGTGATCTATCATTGCTTTGACAATTTATTGTACATATGATGCCATATGTGTGGCTAGTTATTCAATCCTAGATAGCAGTGCAGAGCGACCGACTCCAAAAGCGGGGTAGCATATAGCAGAACGACCACTATTTTGAGTGTAATTATATTGATTTTAATGTGGGGATTGTCGGGGATTTACATAGAGATTTTATTGGAAACTCAACTTAGCAGTTGACTTGACTTTTGAAAACACAGCTCTCATGTAAATGATGTGGTTTGGGCTGGGGAGAAGATTTTGCACACACTTCTCCATGTGGGGATACGAGAAGGAGAGTCTTCTCTATCTTTTTCTTTCTTCAATGTAAGCTTTCGTCGATGTATTCAAACTTCCTTGGGCATTCCTTTTGAGGATATGATTGGCAGAGTTGTTCCACTTGGATTAGTGACTGTATGTGCCTGTGGATCATCAAATTCATAAAAGCTGTAGTTCTCATTTGAAAGTATTGAGTTCCATATTGGATGAGGTCAATGGCACATGGCGGAAAGCCAAAATTCCGCCATATAAAGTTACGGCCTATGGTGGATGTTATAAGTGTTGGGGCCTATGGCGTCTGACACAAAATCCGCCATGCTATAATGCCATGGCGGAAATTTGACAACACTAGATGAGATATGGCCTAAAATGTGTTCTAAGTGAGAGACATATCTTACCTTACAAGCCAGTTTTGTAGGCTTAAATCAGACCTAATCAAATTTTAAGTTGGTACCAGAGCCTGTTTAGGATCTGTTGGGCTACCCAATATCATGACACTTGGGTTGCACTCCAGATGTTCAGTCGTGGGTATGAGGGGGGTGTTGAAAGTCTCACATTGACTCATAGTCCAGATATGCATTCCTCTCACCTTACAATTCGATTTTGTAGGTTTGAGTTAAGTTCAACCCAATAGGAGATACTAATGAGATGTTTTTTGTAAAATTATACAATAGGATTAATGCAGAACAAAATAAGGATATGATTACTTTCAATACCTAACTCAGATGACAAACTCACAACTTCTAATCTGTTTGACTGTGTACTTTGTGGAGTAAAAAAACTTGGCATATCCTGCTTCTGGAGCTTCCTGCTATTACTCATTTATTTTGTGATGTCATCTTATAACACAATTCTCATGAAGTTGCATTTCCTCAACTTTTGCTTTCTACTTATGAACTTCTTGTATCTGTTCTCAACCTCTCATTGATTATCTAGTGCAGAATTAGTAACTTTATAATTGCAAAGTAGCCGATACTTTAGATTGTAGGCGTGTCTGGTGTCCGACACATATTAGTGTCCAACACTGAGACATGTGATTACGTTCAATTACTTTCATTTTCTAAAATTATTACTGTATGACTTCTAAGTAGATATGATTCAAGTCAAATATTTTTAGTGGTCCAACAGTTATGACTAAAGATTAACGCTCTGTCAATGTGTTAGCAGTCCTTAAAATTTAAGTCTTTAATTAAGCTGTATTGCCACAGATTCTGATTGGTTCCTTGATAGAACTTAATAGCGACAGAGAATTATTTGTCCCTGATTTTTATTGATTGAAAGAAAATGATACACAAGAGCAGGTATGCTCCTACAATGGTATAAACCATTCAATTTCTATTTTTGCCCAAAGATCCTTTCAAAGGGGTGGGAGCCTTTATTTATAGGCTGATTATACAAGGGATTGGATCCAAGAGCACTACCTAACAACTAACAACTAACCCCCCAACTATAAAACAATAACTACTAACAACCTAACTATAAAACAGAAACATCATTATTTCCTATTGTTTTTCCTGTGATAAACCAATACAAGGTTTATTCCTATATACATCTTTATTATTCCTATCAGATTCCCTATGATTTACACACCTATGTTGACCTTTATTATCTTATAGAAGTGTATGATTTGGTAACTATGGTGTTGAAACAAATTCAAACGATCATGCTGTTCAAAACCTTAATAGTTTGGATACTATGTAAACCCTTTGTTATTTTCAAGAGTAAAACTATGACTTGTAATTTTTCTAATGCATTTATCTATTCAAGTATGAATTTGGAGTAACCTTGTTGGCAACAAAATATGCTAGCTATATATATATATTCTTATTTTTGGAGGAAACTTTCTAAGAAATGCAAAGACTACCATAATTTTATTCTTGTACTCTTTTAAATGATTTGATTGCGTCTGAATTCGCAGGTAGCAGAAAGGGCTTTGTTCTTATGGAATAATGATCACATTGAGAACTTGATCAAGCAAAATCACAAAATTATACTTCCAATAGTCTTACCTGCATTGGAGCAAAATGCACGGAACCACTGGAACCAAGCCGTCCGAAGCTTGACAATAAACGTCTGCAAGATCTTCTCTGACACTGATCCTGCATTCTACGAAGAATGCATGATCAAGTTCAGAGAAGACGAAGCACAGGAAAACGATATAAAGTCAAAGCGTGAAGCCAGATGGAAGTGCTTGGAAGAAATGGGAGGTACAAAAGCCGCAACCAATGAACCGATTTTGGTGTCTCCGAGAACCGCATCGTCCCATGCAACTTCTGGTAAGACAAGTAGGGTTCAATCGGAATGATCCTTGAATTTCGGAAAAGCATGAGAATGTATATATATTTGATTGCATGGGATTTAAATGGATGGCTTAAGTCAATGTTTATTTGTGAATTTGCTACCAAAGAATCTCATAATGGCTTGAGTTCCACAAGTTCAATCTGCTTTCATACTTCACTTTGATGGAAACATGTTCGATTTATGTTTCCAATTTGTAGTGTTGATTTTGGTTTTCTTGTGTAGTTGAGTTTGTTGTTTAAGGTAAATGGGGAATTAGAGCTTATTTTGTAATGAATTGTGGTTGTTTTATATATATATTTTGAAAGCAATTTATTTAGCACATGTGTTATTATTAACAAAAGAGTTCAAGGAATCTTCTTTTTCTTTAAGTACCAAAAGGGGGATAATTAAATATTTGGTTTGAATATATTTTTGGTCTTTGTTAAATGGATGACTTTAAGTCTTGTTTTGCTTCATTTTTATTTTTTTATTTTGATTTTATTCCTCCGCAATAATTTTTTTTCTTTAGAATTTAGCAGCGAAATTCACGCACATTATCTTGGCTTCTAATTCGAACTCCAATATATCAAATGTTCCTGTAACTACCATATAATATATACTTAATGGAACTATTCCTCAAGAATCATAAGTCATATTTATAGTTCCTCCACTCATATGTAACCTAAACTCCTTGTATATATAGCATAAGGTCAGGTGATCTTACTTCTAAGATTTTATTTGATTGATTACACACAATTACGTTACCCAATTTTTTTTTTAATCAAACAAGTGATATGTATGAAAACACAAATACTCATAAGTTTAGGCCTATTTGTGTGTTTGACATGAATCAGTCACAAATATTTAGATGATACATGTCAGACACCTTATCAGATGGTACATAACAATGTCTATAGTGTCTTATATGGAGATAACTATTTATCAGGTGTTTCAAAAGATGGTTGATTTAATCTAAACTTCAGTTGCAAGCATACATATGTTACATGTAAAATATACATGTGCAAACATATGTTACATGTAAAATGATGATCTTGCAAGCTTCTAATTTTATTATTAATTCCAATTAAATCACTCCAAAGGAAATCTTCCACTTCCACCATCTTGGCGGTGATGCTATCAAAATAAAACCTACAAATTCAAATAAAATGTTTGAAAGTTTTCCTAGTATAAAACAATGTGAGAGACGAGTCTCAATTATTGGATTAAAATCAATGACTTAGATACACATAATTATTCTCATATTTATTTTTAGTTTAAATACAAAACTCTAAAAATGTTTCTCAAACTTGCAATAGATACCTTTTCTCTCACAACTACTTTCATAAGCTAACATATAAATGATAAAATAAATTCATTACAAAATGCATATTTTTCTTATATAAATAAAAAACGGTGTTTAAAAAGGTTAATTTTGAATAAAATTTAATATTTTATTTCATAGAAAAATATTTTATTAATTTACTAAATATTTGTGAGTATCCATGAATACATTTGAGGAGATGATATCCATAAAAAATTGCAATCGAATATGGATATCATTTTTATCTAATAGGAAGAATAGCGGAATAATGTCTCATTCTATTGAGATCCTTACTTAAATAATTGTATTGATAATGTAAAAAATTTTAAACTGACAATATATAATAATTAAACTCATTTATTAAATATATAATAATTTTAGTAAAAATAATATGTAATCTATTGTATTTTAATAAAATGTTTTGATGAATAGAATTCATCCAATCTATAAATTATTGACACGCGGCACATATAGATAAATCTCCGTCAGATATACAAATTTTATATTCATGTTCAATGAGAATTAACTATTTGTTATATCATCCCATTGATGTATGGTCATTTAAATTATATGACTATTGTACTCTATAAATAGAAGAAGGTGCACTTTCAACTGTCATCATAAAATAATAATTAAACTCAAAAAAATCTTGTCAAAAAGAAAAATTGTAAAAAATTCCAAACACCATAATAAACCTAAAAAAAAAAAAATTTGACTAAAAAACATTCCGAAAAACAAGATAAAAAAACAACTCACAAAATTTATTCAAAAATTCGCAAAAAGTAAAAGTAAAAATAAAAAATAAAAATCAATTCACTTCTGTTTCTTTGTTTTCAGCTATATCATACAAACGCCATTGAAACACAACCTTCAAAATCAAAAACCATTTACCATCAAATTTTCCCCGAAAGTTCCCTAATCCCACCTAATTACCAAATCAAAACACACCTTAACTCCATTCCAATTTCAAAAAATAAAAAATAAAAAACCAAAACCATGATTAAATTTTCATTATCATAATCGTTTCTCCAACAACCTATTTTTCTCCGAAATGCCGACGGTTGCCGTGAAACTCTACAGCGTATTCTTCAAGTTTCTATTAAAACACCGTTTACAAAATCGGATCCAAACTCCATCCGAAGAACCCGGCCCGTTTGGCATTACTTCTCGACCCGACGAATCTATCGCTTCGCCTAACCCTTCTTTCACCGACGGCGTTGCCACCAAAGACATTCACATTGATTCCTTCACTTCTCTTTCGATTCGAATCGTTCTCCCCGAATCCGCATTATCGTCTCCCGAACCTAATTCCAAACCTAAACGAAAACCTAATCCCGAACCTAATGAGAAGAAACGCGAAACGACGTCATTTCAGCAGTTGAATACAAGGAGAAACAGTTACGGTCCGTCTGGTGCTCCGGTGAAGGAGGAGCCGAGGAGGAATAGTGTCGGCGGTGATTCGGATGGTTTGAATTTGATCTCTGGTGGTGGTTATGGTGGTTATTTGCCGACGATGGATGATCGTCGGAGAAAGTTACCGGTGATAGTGCAGTTTCATGGAGGTGGTTGGGTGAGTGGGAGTAATGATTCGGTGGCGAATGATTATTTTTGTAGGAGGATTGCAAAGCTGTGTGATGCAGTTGTTATTGCGGTTGGTTATCGGCTTGCGCCGGAGAGTAGGTATCCGGCTGCTTTTGAGGATGGATTTAAGGTTTTGAATTGGTTGGCGAAACAAGCGAATTTGGCGGAGTGTAGTAAGTCGTTGGGGATTAAGAAAATGGATGGTGGTCATAAGCATATTGTTGATTCTTTTGGTGCTTCTATGGTTGAGCCTTGGTTGGCAGCACATGGAAATTTATCAAGGTTGCAATACATTCCATATTATTTTGTTTTGTGGATTGTGATCTTGTTCTTGTAGATTGATTTGTTTATATTGTAACTAGATTAATTGGGAACTGAGGGTCACTGAAGGAGTTTTTAGTTCGAACTACGAGATCTAGGGTTTCTGAAAACTAACATTACTAATTTATTGACAGCAACTAACATTTAGTCTATCAAAATACATATATTTGATAATTGGGATCAATGTTGTAGATGGTCAATGGTAGAGGGCAAAAATACTGTCGTATAAACATGCCATGGCTGCGTATGGCACCACCGTGGTAGACATCCCATCACAAATCGCCTATGGCGGTTGTCCAAAAATCAACCACGCCATTCTGCCATGGCCTCCCTTTAACAACAATGATTGGTTGGGATTGCTTTGAATATTAAATGATCAACCTAGTTGTGACTTGTGATTGAACTGAATGCTTTGGTTGTTTTTACTATCATTATTTGGCTTTCATTGTGTGATTTAAATGTATATAGAGTAAGATGAGAAGTTAGGCATGGGATTGTGAGTTAGGTAGGGGCTAATGGGTAGTGCAGTGCAGTAGTAGGGTTTTTGAATTTAATGGCAACAAGTTTGAATTGGGATTTTCAAGCTAATATCAATAGCAATGTACTAGGGAGTGACTTTATTTGGTCTGGTAAACAGCTAGGTTTCTGTCTTGAGATTTATTCTTGAACATTGTTTTATATGTTTGATTGGTCACCTTTTAAGGAGGTTTCATATTTAGAGCAAACAAATCTACTGAAAACCTCTTTTTGCTGATTAACTAGTTTCTCTTTCTCCTTAGAGTGTTCTCAAGTGAAATCACATCTTATTGCATCTTCCTGTTTCGGAAAAACTGATCAGGTTCATATGTTTGGTATGGGATTTTCAGTTGTTGTAGAGATAAGGGAGATAAGTCTTTTATGCATGATGAAATTCATTAGTTATTGTGTAGAGAATTATGATATGGTGTTCTAATTGATTTGGATCCCAAAATTAATCATGGTGTCCCTCCCTGTTGGTTAAATTATTTAGGTTTTAACTTGTATATTGCTGTTTTGCCACTTGCTTTTGGTCAAAGAACACATTTTTCGATCTCATCGTGGAGTTAAGTATCACACTCTTTTAGTGCTTGACTTTTTCTTTGATATTGAATCAGGTGTGTTCTTCTTGGTGTGAGTTGTGGAGCAAATATTGCCAACTATGTAGCTCGAAAAGCTGTAGAATCAGGCAAACATCTGGACCCTGTCAAGGTGGTGGCACAGATCCTGATGTATCCGTTTTTTGTTGGAAGTGTGCCCACACATTCTGAAATAAAGTTGGCAAACTCTTATTTTTATGACAAGGCTATGTGTATGCTGGCATGGAAACTATTTCTACCCGAGGAAGAATTTAGTCCAGACCATCCGGCTGCCAATCCTCTCGTCCCAGGCCACGGTCCTCCTTTAAAGCTGATGCCTCCAACATTAACAGTGGTGGCGGAACATGACTGGATGAGAGACCGTGCCATAGCTTACTCGGAGGAGCTTAGGAAGGTGAAGGTTGATGCACCTGTTCTCGAGTATAAAGATGCAGTCCATGAATTTGCAACACTTGACATACTTCTCAAAAGCCCTCAGGCTCAGGTTTGTGCTGAGGACATTGCCATCTGGGTCAAGAAATATATTTCACTTCGAGGTCATGAATTCTCATATTGAGTAGGATATACAAGATTATGGCAATTATTGTGCGAAAATCTTTTCCCCATCCTTGAAATTAGCTTTGGCTCACTCTTCTGCTGCCACTGGACTAGATATAATGATGATCTGTGAGGAAAACTTTTCTCTCCAGGCTGCTCTTCTGCTGCCAACTAACTTGGGGATATTTGATTTATTTTGATGCTTGATAAGGCCCTGCTGTCAATGTTGATGATGCCGTCAATGTTGATGACTGGTTCAAGATACAGTTATTTGAAAGTGGGATTAGTCGATCATGTGAGATGGATGCACCTCATGCACACCACATTTGGTAACCCCTTTTCCATTTTTTCCTGTGTATTATGATGTACTATTTCTCATGAAAAATATATAAAATTTTAGTGCGTTATTCTTTTAACTTTGCATTCTCCAACCTGTTTAACTTTTTCTCCCATCCATTGTTACGATATGTATCAGATATGAGTTCTTGATTTCTGGATAAGATTCAGATTATAGTTTACAAAAGACAATTGCTCATAGGATACCATTTAGTGACTAACTAGGATGTGATAATGAAATGAATTTTCTTTATATAATATTTAACCAAATGTTAAAGCCAATGTTTTGCTTAGTTTGCTTTGTTGGGAACAATGTTTGTTTCCATTACAGACAAATGTTTAATCATTATCTTCTTGTTCATTGATGTGTATTGCCATTATATAAATGTCATGGCCTTCACATGATTGACTCGGCTATAATCACAAATCATGAGGTAATTGCCGACCCTGATTCCCTCCCCTTTATTTCTGGGGGAGGGGAACCAAGTGGAGGTTGTATATAGACAAGAACTTTTCATGAAGCAAAGAGACGTGAGCTTTATGGTGATTCAAAACAATCTTCATTACCCAAGTCAATTCAATATGGCTTGTTGGTCTCAATATTGGAAGCACTTTGAGGGAATGAGAGCCACTCTGACCCAGTTTGTATTGTCAGATAGAGTGATAAATGGATTCCAATTTTCTGCTTTCATGCAATCATGCACCCGTTAATAATTTGAACCGTTGGATTAAGATTAGAATTCTCGGTGTTTTGACTTCGTATTTTGGATTTGATTTACTCGTATTGGAAGGTGTGCTATGATCTTGATTGGATAGTCTAGACTACAACAAGACAGACTTCATCGAATGAGTGATTTCATGACTGTAGAATGTCTTTATCTTGTGATAAGTCTGGTCAACCATTTGGGGGTACTGCATTGGTGGCATCTCTGTTCATCAGTTTATGGACTACTACGGTTGTGGAAAGTTATGGGTTACTTTCAAAATGGTTATGTTTGACCAGAAAAAGGTGGTTGTGGAAAGTTACTATGGTACTTTCAAACTTATATCAATATTATGAAGCAATCAAAAAAGAGAAATGTTACTTCTTTATTACTTATTGGATAATGGAAAAAAAAATGTAGTATGGTTTAATTTTTATTTTATTGTTTTACCTGGAAAAAGCTTATACTACAGCGATAGTATTTTTAAAGTAAATAAAATAAAGGCATTCATTCTTAAAATAAGATTATGATACATCCTTATAAATCACTATTTTTTGGGTGTATGTATGGATATAAGACCATATACCATAAGAGCTAAAAAATGACATTATTAACATTACGCCAATTACACGATTATATACTCAAAAAAATTGAAGGCATCTAAACAATCTATGAATTTTAAATGTTTTATGTGTTTTGTCTTCAATTATTATTTAATCATTCAACAATTCATTTATCATAAAGTTGTTCGTTTTATTCTTCACAAAAATTCATTTAAGAGAAACCAATTTCAATAATTTAGTACGGCAACACTTAAAATTTAGTAGAAAAATTGTATATATCAAGGAATGGCAAAAGGTATGATTGGATAAAATTTATATTGAATTAAATGGATCGATGAAAACAATCTATTTACAAAAACAAATTTACTCAATCCATCACACGTTTACCAAATTCTAATAGATGAATATTCAATCTATTCTTAAAATTATTGAAAAATATTAATTTTAAAAGTTTAAAATTATGAGTTTGTATTGTTTTTTTAAATTTTTTTTTAGTAAATTGTGCTATTGATGCACCACCGTGAGTCATTGGATGCCAAACCACCACTAGTTGCTGAAGTGCCATGATGGACCACCCATAGATCGTAGAAACTCCGATGGATTTTGCATTTAACTTTTTTTCTTGATCCATTAAATTTAGGATAAAAATATTGGAGAAGATAGGTATAGATGAATGTGGATTGATAGATCCTATATTATATGTGTTAATATTTTCAGGTAACAAGTTGGAATATGTAATTTTTTGATTTTTCACAAAATTTATTATAGAGAAAACAAGTTAAACATTTTTTTTTTTTAATTTGTACCTTCTAATCATTGGAGCTAACAATTGTAACATATATGTTTGTGGTTTGACTAATTCTTCCTAAAAACCACTTATTTTGGGATAGTTATATGTTTTGTTCGCATTAACCTTAATTCTCTCGAGATCAAAGGATTCAAGCATGAACCACAAACTTTGAGGAGCATATTACACAGCAAACTAACTTTCTCCTATGTTATGTTCACTATATATACATGAACACTATTACTTCATTTTGATCTTCTTTGATTACAATCATTATCCTCTATTACACATCTTTTTTTTCTTCTTGTCTAGTAAATCATAGTGTGAAAGACTCATATCATGGGTGGGAAGATCAAGATTGGAATCAATGGTACTCCAATAATGCCTTTTTCGTTTTTGTTTATGTCTCACGACTTTATTTAGATTTCAACTTGTTTTAACTTCTTTTATATATATATATATATATATATATATATATCATTTGACAAAGTAAAATTAACCACAAAAGATTTTTTACATGTGTATGAGTGTGGGCTATATGCTATGTGATATATGCATATAAATGTGTTAGAAATTAGAGTAAAAAGAAAATGATAATAAAGAAGATTATAATTATTCCACTAAATTTTAAGTTTGATTTGCAACCACCTATTCATGAAATATTGGATACAAATCCAATAATTAACGAATCCCCTTTAAAAAATTTTGTAAATCACGATCTGATTTGTATAAGTACACTAAGTCAATTTACCGATAATAATTTACATAAAGATATTTTCTATGTTTTCTCTCGTGTATTAGAGAAGAGAAATGATGATTAAGAGTGAGAAAATGTGAGCTATGTGCTCTTTTATTTACTTGTGTTTAGTATCATGTTCCCCAAAATTTGGATCATCCAATGTGTATCATATGATTCTATTATTTTGAAAATCACTCACAAAATAATGTTGCTTGTTTGTGATTGAAGGATTTGGAAGGATTGGCCGTTTGGTGGCCAGGGTGGCATTACAGAGAGATGATGTTGAGCTTGTTGCTGTTAATGATCCTTTCATTACAGCTGATTACATGGTAAAAAAACTGGTTACCCTCCCAAATTTGTGTTTATGTGAATTTTTTTGGTAGTTAATGTAGATATAATGATTAATTTTGCATTGCATATTATAGTAAATCATATTTGAATCCTTTAAAACAAAGAGCGTGGTCCAACTATAATTGTACTTTATTAAAAGAATATAAAAGTAAATAGTGACTCTTATTAATGATTTTGAAGAAATCACTCAATTTTTGTCATTGATTTTGTAATATATTTAATAGGTTATTGTGATTACAAAAATATTTTAAATATGATTGAAATGTTACTAATATTTAAAATCGGAAATAGGTTAGACCAAATTAAGTTTTGCAAGATCTGATTCTAACTTACATTGAAAATGTTAAGCTTAAGTCTGACCTATTATCTATCAAATGACCAATTTTAACATCTGATTTGACCTTTTTTAAAGTCTAACAATATCTAAAAACTTGTTTAAAAGTCTACACCACTAACCTTTAAGAAAATCTACATCACTTACAATAAATAAAAAATTTAGACTGATTTGTCATAGGCTAAACCACATACCTCTATTGATCGGCATGCTCTCTTTCCTCTCCTACTAACATCTATTCTCATGTCAAATTTCATATATATATAAATTATTAAATTGATCTTTATATTTAATTACTTTAGAGTACGAGTGAATTTGAGTCAATTTTAAAAGGAAGTATATGGGTGTAAATATAAGAGTTAAGATTCATTTATTTGATATTTGTTTTGTTTATTCACCTTATATTCATGCATTGAGTCACACTCACATGTGACTTTATTCATATTAATTAATAATAATTAATTAACAATAATTTGTAAATATTTTCCTTGCAGACTTACATGTTCAAGTATGACACTGTTCATGGGATTTGGAAAAACCATGAAATTACGGTTAAGGACAGCAAAACTCTTCTTTTTGGTGCTAGTCATGTAGCTGTTTTTGGTGCCAGGTATATTCTAATGAAATATAATTTCAAAATGTATTTGTAAATAAAAGATACTATTTATTTTACAAGTCTATTTTGTAATATTAATTTAAATTTAATTTAAAATATTATCAAAGTCTATCAAAATCTATTTGATTATGCGTCAGAGACACTTGAGTCAGATTCTAGATGATTGTCTTGAGTGGGAGGCGAGGGAAGCTTGTTGAAACTTGAGAGTCTTACATTAAATAAATATGACTTAAAAATGCGTATATAGATAGAAGATATCATCTCGCACCTGACAAACTAATCTTGTAAAATTGATATTTTTGTTTTGAAAATATATTGAGGAAGGGTGAAATTATTATTAATTAAAGTGACATTGTTAATCATTTGACAATTGTTTCTTGAAGAAATTTGAACTTAATACGTTAAAATTACAAAATAATTTTTTATCACTGAATTGGCATCTAATAGACTCGTAAAATTGAATTAAATTCGATCTAAATTGTAGTTCTACGTAATTCATTACTAAGTTATTTGAATATGGATAAAATTATGATTCAAACTATGAAGCAACTTATAATATATATAGATAAAATTATATTCTTTTTAAGCTAAAAATTTATTCAAAATAAAAGAAAAATAAAAATCGAGAAACATAAACATAATTTAGTAAAAAAAGAAATGCAAAAGAATATTCCAAAAATCGTAGATTATTTGAATATTGGTAAAATTTTATGATTCACATTATGAAGCAAATTCTCATACATACTTTTTTTTCTTCTTAATTTATTAGGAATCCTGAGGAAATTCCATGGGGTGAAGTTGGAGCTGAATATGTTGTTGAGTCAACTGGAGTTTTCACTGATAAAGACAAGGCTGCTGCCCATTTGAAGGTTTGCCTCAACTTTTTTTGAAATAAACTAAAAATAAAAGTCACTAGAGAAAAATATATCTTAATTATGTTGGGATCTCAAACTTTACAAATTATTTGCAGCTACAAGACCTTATATACAAAATATATATATTCTAGGATTTTAATTGTTAACGTGATTAAAGTTATTGTTGTGTAATGAAGAGAATCAGAATCAAACCGTTATTGAACTTTAGTAAAAGATAAATTATTTAAAAGAATCCGAATTTGAATTTTATCTAAAATAATTCTTAATTAAATTTTAATTATCTCATAATTGAATTCTACGTTACTATAACTTCATTCCCCCTCTACGAACCGGAGAGTTAAAAGAAAAGAAAAATTAAAGCCTTATTTAACTTTATGGTTGATATTTTTCTCTTATGGTTATGTCATTTGATATTAGGGTGGTGCAAAGAAAGTAATTATTTCTGCCCCTAGCAAGGATGCACCAATGTATGTAGTTGGTGTGAATGAGAAAGAGTATAAGTCAGATATTGATATTGTTTCTAATGCTAGCTGCACAACCAATTGTCTTGCACCACTTGCAAAGGTAATTTTGTTTTAATAACAATGTTTCTTAAAGTTGGAAATAATATTCTTTTTTCAAAATAAAAAATCTCAATTAACTTTTTTTATTTGAAATATATACTTAGGTTATTCATGACAAATTTGGTATTGTTGAAGGTCTCATGAGCACTATTCACTCTATTACTGGTAAGTATGTAAGACTATGTAGATTTAATTCAGTTGTATTATGAATAGTTTAAAGATTTTTTAATCTGTCAGTTAATTATATATATTAGATTATTAAAAATATTTAACTTACGTCATATTTACTATAAAAATCATATAAAAAGTTTTCCATCAAAGATGTATCAAAATTAATCTCACATTATGATATCCATTTTTTTTTTAAATGTAAAGAATTTATAGTTTAATTTTTGTGTCACACAGCCACTCAAAAAACTGTGGATGGACCATCAATGAAGGATTGGAGAGGTGGTAGAGCTGCTTCTTGTAACATCATTCCTAGTAGTACTGGTGCTGCTAAGGTATGTTGCAAACTTTGATATTACAGTTATGCTGCGAATCTTCTAAATCATATTGTAGTTATCTATAAATTTAGATTTTACAGTAAAATGATGACAAATATAGACGATATAATTGTGATGATGTTGCATAAACCTCTAAAATCTTTATATTATTGTGAAATTGTAGTTATATATCGCAATTAAGAATTATATATTGTGGGACTCCCCTCCCTCACAAACCTTATTAGATTCTTCTATTATAATTTTTAATTAAAAATTAGTAATTTTATTAGTACAAACTACATACACAACTCACTCTTTAAATTGAAGGTGTGTTCAGTGTCTAATATATATATATATTAGTTTCAGACACTGATACGACATCGACATATATAATTATGTTTAATCACTTTTATTTTTTAAAATTATTACCTGCAAACTATCAATGTCTGGTGTTTGTTTCAGTGTTTAATTACATATTTAAATATATGTAATTTTTAGCTAACATATTGTGTGACTAATGTTGTAGGCTGTTGGTAAGGTATTGCCATCCCTTAACAATAAGTTAACAGGAATGTCATTCAGAGTTCCAACTGTAGATGTTTCAATTGTTGACCTAACTGTTAGACTTGAGAAAGGAGCTAGTTATGATGAAATTAAAGCTGCTGTGAAGTAAGATTAAACTTTTTTCCTTTAAGGGACAACAAGTATATAATGTTCATTTTTTTCCTAATGTAGTGAATGCTAATTTTCATTTGTCTACAAATTTTTTCTTAGGGAAGCATGTGAGGGAGATTTGAAAGGAATTCTTGGTTACACAGAAGATGATGTTGTGTCTACTGATTTTGTTGGTGATAGCAGGTGATTATACTAATTGTTACCAAATTAGTATCATATCATCATGCCTTAATTGTGAAAATAATATAGTCAATAGTTTTTGTTCATCTAGATTTTGTTAATATTGTTTTGGACTTGTGGTGATGTCTAGAAAGACGAAAAATTGACGTTGTTCATTGTAAGTAGAAACTCATAGCATTTATTCAATTGTAAATTCTTACGAATGAAAAATGGTGATCCAATCAATGACAGTTCGACAAAAAACAACAAAAACAAATATTTGTATCTCAAAACTCAATTTGTGTTCGTTTTGTTTTGGTTTTGTCAAGTCAACACAAATTGAATTACCATCTCAACATTAAATATGTGAAAAATCTTAAACTTCTACTTAAAAGTGGTGACATAGTTATTGTCAAAGTTTTAAATGATTATTAAACATCAAACCATCGTAAAGTACACGAGACACTTCTTCACCTTAAAAATTGTCCATATAATCCACCTTTGTTTAGACTTTAAAGTTTCTCAAGTGAATTAATTAGTTTGATGAAGCTTACCATATGATTCACCTTTTGATTGTAGGTCAAGCATATTTGATGCAAAGGCTGGAATTTCTTTGAGTAACAATTTTGTCAAACTTGTCTCTTGGTATGACAATGAATGGGGCTATAGGTATGACAAATTTCTAAGCTATTCCATTTTTTTTTTCTTCCTTTAATATATATATTGGCTACCCTACAACATCTTTTACATGATCATCTATTTAGGTTTCCCATTTTGGCCTTCTTTGGAGTGTATAATATATATATACATGTGTATTTAGTTGGTTGATCAATTGATAACTTTTCATTTAAAAAAATTACATGAAAATGCCATGAAATATAATTTTATTAAAGTGTTGTCAATTAGTGACTATAATACTATAGTGTTGCAAAATTGAATAAATTGATATAATACACTATTTAATACAAAATATTGTAACAATTGTGCTTTAAATATAGATAACTTTTACTTTTTTTAATCTTAAAAACAAGTTCTAGATATAAGTTATACACATTAGTGCAATTATGTAAACTCTAAAATATTGTCAAAGCTCAATTTAAGTGGTTGAACTGAGACATTTAAAAGAAATTTAAGAATGAGATTTAGACTTATTAAATTAATATATTTACAACTCATATTTATTAATAGTGTACACTTGAATTCTTAATTTGGCTTTTGATGTTTTTTCCCCCTCAATGCAGCTCACGTGTGGTTGACTTGATCCGACATATGGCCTCAGTTAATTAAGCTTCAAGGAGTTTTTTGGCATACATCTCAAGAAATAATACTTGTATCTTAAAGATCAAGATTTAGTTAAGTAGTTTTTTGGAATAATTTTCCTCTATTAAATGAGGACAATATTGGTCCACACAACATAGTATTCTTGTCTTCAAGCTTCTATATTTTGGTTTATATATTATTTTAAAACAAATATTTGGAATAATGTTTACTTCATGGATCATGTAGTAAAATATACCAAGTGATGTCTCCACACAGTGGCAGCATCTTCAAACTAATTTTATCAATAGATTTTTTCTTAGGGACAACATTAACATTCCATTTATTTATTTTCATTGATTGTTTCTACAAATTTATTTTATAGGATTGTAATAGATTCAACCTAAATTCTAAAAAATATCATAGTTTATTCAAGATTTATTGAATTACTTGTATCAGATTATCGCTATTGAATCACTCGAATCATACTTTTAATGTCGAGTATTAATTCTAAAGAGGGTGTGACACAAAATATTTATAAGTTGAAGGTTAATTTCTATCCTATGAACTTATTTTGTGGAGTGTATTAAATCCAACCTAAATTTTTAAAAAGAGGCTACCTTTATCTCTTATTGTTCTTTTCACAATTTTTTTTGATACATTAAGAAAAAAAATAGTATATTTATGTGTCTGTTCTGCATTTGTTATTTTAAAATTACATTTTTAAAGTATAGCAGAGCTTTCCCAAATACTTGCTATATAGCATTGAACATTTCAGCAACAATTATATTTTTATCCTGTATTATCCCATACAACCTTCAAAATATAGTAGTTTTCATTTTTACTCGGATTATAATGGATGAATCTATTGGAATGGGTAAAAAAATCCAATTCACCATCATCCATTTAATAAAAACCAATCTAATTCATCTATTATCAATTGTTATATTCAATGATTACCTTATCCATCTTTAAAATATATATAGAGAACAAAATTCATCAGTAATTAAAAATTTATATCATATAAATTATTTATATAAATTTTTGCACAAATCTAAAATTATTTAACTAATTTTCTTTGCGAAAATTTTAAAAGATCATTTAATTTTATATCTAAGTAGTGTGTAGCGGCTTTGTCTGTCCACTTTATTATTGCATTGATGTGTATATATATTTTACAATATTTTTTTTGTAGTTTTGATTAATTTATTTATGGTTTAAACATGTATTTGGTCCTTGTAATTATAATTTTTTTTATTTTGATCCTCGTAAGTGTAACATTGTTAAACCTAAATATAATTAAAACATAATTTTTTTTAACATAAACATAAACCTCAATATAATAAAATTATAATATTTTTTAACCTAAATTTAACTCCAAATGTTTCATTATTCTTCCCTAAAAAAACTTAATATTAACAACCTAAAATTGTTTCTTTTGAAATTGTTGGTTCAAGTTTAGAGCATTAGAACTGACAAGTTAATTGCAAGATAACAATTTGTATTATATTATGAAAGATAGCGACAATATTAAGATAATATCGATGAGTTTCTTTTAAAATTGTTGGTTCAATATTTTTTTTTAGTTTTTGCCTTCGATAATAATCGTTTCGTGGTCAATCTTGCTTTAGGATTATTGGTTGGCTAGATTTTTCAAATTTAATTTGTTGATAACACAAACAATCACTTCATCCTTTTGAACCAATTCTCAAATGCTAGCTTCAATTTCACTTTTTACATCCATCCACACAAAGAAAATTGAAGCGAATCAATTGAAAGAAGAAACAAACTTTCGCAATTTTGGACTAATATTGTATTTGAAACTTTAACCATAATTTACGTAGCAGTGTAGTTTTTTAGGGAAGAAGAATGAAACATTTCAAGTTAATTTTAGGGTTTTTTAGAGAAGAAGAATGAAATATTTGAGGTTAATTTTAGGTTAAAAAATGTTACAATTTTAATTATATTTGTGGTTTATGTTTAGGTTAAAAAAATTATGTTTTAATTATATCTAGGTTTAACGGACATTCCAGTTTTTGTAATTAAATTTGGATGAAATAACTATTTTAAAATAAGACTGTATTTATATAGATGTAAATCAAATAAAAAAACTTACAAGAAGAAAAAAAAAATTATAATAACAATCAACAAAAACATATTTAAACTTTTATTTATTTAGTTTATATGTTTCACACACTTACCAATATTGTCGTAAAATTTGCGGTATATACAAATCTATACACATAAAAATTAAACTGTAAGCAAATTGATTATAAACAATGTTCAAAACAACTCTTGTGGATAAATTTGATTGTAAGTAGTTAATTAAATAAGTATTGCATTAAGTGAGAAAACTGTTAAGGGCAATTACAAAAATAAAAATTAAAAATAGACTACATCAAATAAAAAAATATTCATTTTATTATAAAATTTAATTTATATATACCGTCAGTGTAAATATTTTTTATACCGTCAAATAATTACAATTGTTTAATCGTTAATACTATTTAACTTTTGTTATAATTACTTATAAAATCATCTATATAATTAATTATGATTTATTGATTGCGTAAAACTTTTTACACCTCTTTATTATATTTATTATAATTATAGATATGTAAAAAAAAATATTGAAAAAGATTGAACACAAATTTATCTCATGGCCAAGTTTTCTTGAAATATTCTCTTTGCAAACATGATCAATAAGTTAGTGGTGTAATTGACTAGTAACGAAGCTCCTATAAAATTACTTTAGAATATACATTGATGAGAATAATATTCCAGATAATAATATATTAAGGACTAAAAACAAACACACCATTTTTTATTTTTGAGTCAAAACACCCTTCATATGAAGGCTAGTTTGAGCTTTCAAAATCTTATAGGGTGAAACTTGTAATTTTGAGTGTGAAACCAGAAGTTTTTTTACCCTCTTATATATAGTTAAGGAGTTTAAGTAAGAGAATGAATCATATTTTAGAGATTATATGGAGGAAATCAAATGATTGAGTTAAAGTAGTAATTGATTTTAATTAATTGGGAACAATTCTTTGTTTACTTTTTTTTTTTAACTCGGATTAGTATAATCTCATTCTCTCGTTATTAGAAGGTTAAAACATAACTATATTGAGAAGTTCTTAAAAAATCTTTAAATAAGTTTTTAATTTATATGAAATTCAAGTTTTTGTAGTTCAAGCAATGAAATCACTTGTTTTATTTTTTGTAAAATTATCTTACAAACAATTTTAGTCTTTGTAAGAAATAAATATGTTTAATTATCTTTAAATTTTTTTAAAAAATTTCTACAAAATTTATAATTTTTTAACTTAACATAAAATAAATATGAATTTTTAAATGCTACAAATTACGGTTAAAAGTAACAAAAATATAAGAACTTGAAAATTAAATTTTAAAATCATTTTTCGTCGATAAATTTTTTATAATGTTGTAAATATGTATAAAAAAAATATAAGTTAACATTCAACCTAAGACTAAAAATGATTCTAGAGTACTAAAAAAATGTAATTTTTTTACAAAAATAAAAAATAAAATTTTATAGAACTAAAATCTTATATAATAAAAAAATAGTTTAATTGGAATTTTAGCTATCATATTTTTACTAATTCACAAAATTAGTCCTTTATTTTAAAATATAATAGTTTTAGTCACTCATTCTATTTTTTTTAACTAAAAAATAGTTATTTAACATAGATTAAATAACATAGGATATGATTCGATGATTAAAATAATTAAAGCGCATAAAATCACACTAAAATCTTATAAAAATTGAACTTTCAAGTTTTAATTTTGTAATTTAATTAATGACACATAAAGATATTTTATATCATAAAATCGTACTACTTATATAAAATATATAAAATTCTTATTTTTTAATTCAAAAATATGAATAAAAAAAAATATGTAACTTATAAAATAAATAAATTTTGTGAATTAATAAAAAATAAAAAAATTAAAACTACTGTTAAACTTAAATAAAAATTACAAGTTTGAAGAACAAAAAATTTAAAAGCGTTGAAGAAGAAAGATGAATATTACACATACACGACACTACCATTACCTACTACACTCTCACACAGATTCAGATCATAATAATTACAATTATTATTGAACTCCATCATGTTAATTATTATTGTATTGTATTATTCATTTATTTAACTCACATCACATCTCATATTTTTATTAATTATATTTTAAAAAATCCCCAAATTTGACTTAACAACACACCAAGCTTATGCATGGAGATGTAGATCAAAATCAAACCCAGCAGGAAGCAAAATTCCGATCTTTGAAGCCATACCCATTTCACATCTGAGCTTGAAATCGAGCTATAATGGAAAAAGTTTGGATTTTGATGATGTTAACGATGATGGGCATTGCCAATATCGAAGGAGCAAAGAAGGTTTCATGGAGGGTACACACACTGTTCTCTGTTGAATGTCAGAATTACTTTGATTGGCAAACGGTTGGTTTGATGAATAGTTATAGGAAATCTAAACAACCTGGACCTATCACACGTTTACTTAGTTGTACTGATGAAGAGAAGAAGAATTATAAAGGGATGCATTTGGCACCTACTTTTCAAGTTCCTTCTATGAGTAGACACCCTAGAACTGGTGATTGGTAAATTGATTACTATTATTATTATTATTGTTGTTGTTGTTGTTGTTAGTGTTGAAAGTTAATTTTTTTATTTTAAATTTTTAGTTTTGGATTGTTTATTAGTGTTAACATGGTAATTTGGATTTTATGCGGTAGGTAAGTAAAACCTGACTAAGGATTGGTCTGGTTAGAGTTCGAGCTTGGATAATCGTGATTGACTCGTCTTTAACTAAAGTTTATTAACCTCTTGAGTACAAAGTATTTGGTTTTTAGGATTTAATTTGTATATATTGTCGGTGTAAAACCTTTTTATAGATGTATTCAATCACATTTAACTGTGGAGATATTTTGGAAACTACCATAACAGAATGACTTCATAGTGTAATTTGATTGGACGCAGGCGTAAAAAAGTTTTACATTGTTTGTTAGTGCATAACAATTAATCTCTTTTATGGATGCTTTTGAATTTGGATTGTGAAATATAGATTGGTTTGTTTGGTTAATCGTGGAGTGATGTTAATGTGGTTGACTTTGGTAGTTTGGTTTTGATTATTCAATTCATTGTTGGTTATTAGCATATTCTTGAAGTCTGCTTGACGTGTTTTTCGTGTGTGTGTGTGTTTATGGACAAATGTTAGTAAATTAGTGTTTATGTTAATTTCTCGGGTTTAAACTCGGGACCTCCTTCTTAAAACTCCTTCAATGTCCCTTAGCTCACCAACCGAGCTACCTACGCGGGGACAATGCTTGTTATTTCTTGAAACTGCATGTGCAAATGTTGTTGGGTTGCTATGGTAGTGAAATTATGAATTTTTCACTAGATTTGTGTGTTTCAATTGTTAAATATTATGCAAATAGAGTAATTATGCATTGATTTAATGTAATTATGATAAATAAGGTAACTATGAATCCTTGTATTTATGACTCTTCGTATATATACTATTCTCCGGTATATGATTCAAAAACAAAGATCATTTTGTGTTCTCTATGCAGGTACCCTGCAATAAACAAACCTGCTGGGGTAGTACACTGGCTCAAACATAGTAAGGAAGCAAAAAATGTTGATTGGGTTGTCGTTCTCGATGCAGACATGATTATCCGCGGCCCGATTTTACCTTGGGAACTTGGTGCAGAGAAAGGAAGACCAGTTGCAGCATATTATGGGTATTCACTCATTTCTTACTTGTTTCTTATTGACTCTTAACACTGACAATAAAATTATTTAGCAATATATGGAGAAAAAAAAATGAATGCTTAAAACTTTATGAATCCGAGGATAGGGTTTGTTAATGTTGGAATAGACGTTCATGTTCGAAAGTAAGAAGAGAATTGCGCAAGACCAGAACGATTGGTCACAAAGTTCGGCTAATTGTGCCTACATTTCCGACAGCATAGTGGCTGCTGTACTTTTGTATTATGCAACAAATTAAGGTTACATAGTACAAAGCTCGGTTTAAATACTACAGTTGAATATCCAAGTTTACCCTGAACTGTTACACGGGGGTTTCACCCCCGCACCCTCCACTCGCTATGCTCGAGTATTATTAGTGAATATGAGTCGCACTCAACAGTTAAAATACAAAATACAAACTGTAAGATCTTTACTTTTAGGTTACGAAACTAGATTTGAATCTCTTGTAGTATATATATTTGTCTTGTTTATAATGTTAGGTTTTTACATTTTCTGGTTCATGATTGAAACTTGTTATATACCAAATTTTTTCTCCAGGTACTTAAGAGGTTGTGACAATATTTTGGCTAAGCTGCACACAAAAAACCCTGATCTGTGTGACAAAGTCGGTGGTCTTTTGGCCTTTCATATAGATGACCTACGACGATTCGCCCCCTTGTGGCTTTCCAAAACAGAAGAAGTACGTGAAGATAGGGAACACTGGTCAACAAACATAACTGGAGATATATATGGGAAAGGATGGATCAGTGAGATGTATGGATACTCTTTCGGTGCGGCAGAAGTGAGTTCATTACCGTAAAATGATATTGTTTCGATCACTGTCATTATTGTGATTGATTATTCAGCTTTCGCTAATTATTTTGCGTGTTTTCTTCTTCTTTATGTTCCCTCTCTTGTTCACAGATTGGACTTCGGCACAAGATCAATGATAACTTGATGATCTATCCAGGTTATGTTCCTCGAGAGGGAATCGAACCGATTCTTCTTCACTATGGGCTGCCATATAGTGTAGGGAATTGGTCATTTAATAAACTGGCTCACCATGATGATGGAATTGTTTATGAATGTAATCGACTCTTTCCCGAGCCTCCTTATCCCAAAGAGGTATGTAAGTCAAGTATACTCGTAACAGGAAACTTGTGTGTTGTTTTCCAAAAAAAAAATGCTCTTTTCCACATGGTCTTCTTCTAGTCTTGTAGGAGAAGAAAATTTTGTTATAAAAAAGCATGTTTATTTGTAATACACCAAGGCTCCATTTGTCGAGAACATAGAGTTCCATGGTATATGTATTATAAACTTTATTTTTAGTCCAAATATATTGAGACCCTTTTTGGATACACAACTTATTTAAGCACTTATAGAATAAGTGCTTATGCATAAGCTATTTCTAGAAATAAAATAAAATAAAGTTAAATTGTTTTCCTATAAGCTAACATGAAGAGCTTATGGAAATAAGCTGAAAATAGTTTATGGACATGTCATAAGTTGTTTCCGTAAACTCTCCCAAACAATTTACTAGTGCTTATACCAGTAGATAAACTCAAATAAGACAATCCAAATAGGCTTTTCTAAGTTTTGCTAATATTGGAAAGCATTTTATTGCAGGTATTACAATTGGAACTTGATCATAATCGAAGGCGAGGACTATTCATAAGCATAGAGTGTATAAACATTATAAATGAAGGTCTTCTATTACAGCACGGGGCAAACGGTTGTCCTAAGCCAGCATGGTCAAAATACTTGAGCTTTTTAAAAAGCAAATCTTTTGCTGAACTAACTAAAACTAAATATGTGAATGCTGCTACTTTAAAAATGATGGAGGAAGAAGCCGCAGAAGCACATATTGATCATTATGATGCTGGAAAGCCACATCCGAAAATCCATACAGTTTTTTCCACAGAATGCACCACATACTTCGATTGGCAAACGGTAGGACTTATGCACAGTTTTCGTTTGAGCGGACAGCCTGGAAATATAACCAGATTACTCAGCTGCTCTGACGAGGATTTAAGGAAGTATAAAGGACATGATCTGGCTCCTACGCATTATGTCCCTTCTATGAGTCGACATCCATTAACAGGAGATTGGTAATCCTTTTTCTAACTCGGAGTGTTTCAATTTTCAATAGTGTGATTTAAGCTTTTCATTTTTGTTGCTTGTCATTTCTGCATTGACGTTTATCGTGATTCGGACAAAGTTGCCAATGTTAGTAGTTACAAAATCAATATTGGAACAAGCAAAGGACTAGCTTTTGTATCATCATTCTTTTATAGATATTTAAAGCTAATTTTGACCAAATCTAACTTGGTACTCTCTGTTCTTTATTAACTGTCATTTTTGTAGAAGAATTTTGCTATGAAGCATAGACACCTCTAGGATTAGGCGTGTCGCAGTGTCTGACACTCATACGACACTTGTCTTTTTTCTTATGTTTTTTGACATTAGTAGTGTCGATGTGTCTCTGTCCGTGTCATGTCTGTATCAGAGTCAGTGCTTCGTAGGAATTTGGTTCCTATTTATTTGTCGTTTCCAAAGTTCAATGCAACCTTAACTATTGTTTTTTCAATACTACCTTAACCAATATTGCAGAGAAAGAAATAGGTAGATTGAGATAATAGAGAGTTAAGGGTATTATAGAAAAAAGACATAATTCTATCCAAAGTAACAAAATTAACCTTAAAACAACAACTAAAAAGAAACAGAGGGAGTAGGTTAATTCTCATGATTAATTATTATTTTAAATTGTATTATATCCCATGATAGTTAGTGCTACCTATTTGTTATGCTCTATGTGACTGAATGATTTTGCCATTTAGATTATAAGCTAAAAAAATTGATAGTTCTTCTGTTTCATTTTAGGTATCCAGCAATTAATAAACCAGCTGCAGTCCTTCATTGGCTTAATCATGCAAATATTGATGCCGAATACATAGTGATTCTTGATGCCGATATGATAATGAGAGGCCCAATAACACCGTGGGAATTCAAAGCTTCTTGTGGCCATCCCGTTTCAACTCCTTACGAGTAAGCCTCATGACTTCGATTGATGTTTAAGTGACCTGTTAATGTTGATTAAAGTGCAGTGTTATGACTTAAGTTGTATCGATCATTTTCTATATGATGAGTGATGACTAATCGGTATTTTAATAATATTTTCAATGCCAGCTACCTTATTGGCTGTGACAATGAACTTGCGAAATTACATACTAGCCATCCTGAAGATTGCGACAAAGTTGGTGGTGTGATCATTATGCATATAGATGATCTCCGGAAATTCGCCATGCTATGGCTGCATAAAACTGAGGAGGTCCGAGCTGATAGAGCTCATTATGCGAGAAATATAACCGGAGATATATATGAATCAGGGTGGATCAGTGAGATGTATGGTTACTCATTTGGCGCAGCTGAGGTATTAGTTTTTACTCTCTTATCATCATGCATACTTAGCACACTTGTTTGATTAATTGGGGATGTCCTAATGTTCAAATAATACCCTTTTTCAGTTCTAAAACTTTCTCCTTAAGATTTTTTCGCATATTCAAATGATGTTATTGATTTGATGCAGTTGAAATTAAGGCATACTATAAGCAATGAGATACTGATATACCCTGGATATGTTCCTTCACTGAACGTCAAATATCGAGTTTTTCATTATGGATTACGATTTAGCGTTGGAAATTGGAGCTTCGACAAAGCAGACTGGCGAGAGGTTGACATGGTCAACAGATGCTGGTCCAAGTTCCTGGACCCACCGGAGCCCTCAACTCTCGATCAAGCTAATCAAGATAATGTACGGCGAGACATGCTCAGTATAGAATGTGCAAAAACCCTTAACGAAGCACTTGAACTTCATCACAAGAAGAAGTGTCCTAGTGCTGATTCCTTATTGATATCAAAAGGGGATGAGAAAAGGGAGGAAAGTGGAACTAAAAAGATTGACAACACAGATGTAAGTATTGATTCGATAACCAATCGTGTCATGACAAACCATTCAGAGGAATTGGCGAGTGTTCAGAAAGATGAGATACCTAGTTCATTCAGGTTTTGGGTGGTATTCTTATGGGCGTTTTCTGGATTTGGTTTCATTGTTGTTGTTTTTGTGGTATATTCGGGTCATAGAAGACGAAGAACGAGGATGAAGCATCATAGTAGAAGGAGAAGAAGCTTGCCTTCAGGATTCATGGATATCAATGGACGCGACCGACACAGCCGTGATGTTGATTTATAAATAATGTACCACTCCTTTTCATTCTCATGGTGTAGAGGCTAGCCAATATGAATTTTAAGTGTTTGTGTTTGGATTCTCAGTGAGTTTTGCAAAATCACGGTGATTTTGCTAAACTTCAAAATGTAACTTTTGTCAAAACACGCTCACAAACCCTGATTCCTGCTAAAGTCACTGTCACTGTCAATTCAAACATGTACTAAGACTGCGATTCATGGATCACAAGATAAAGGTTAGAACTTAGAGTTAGAGAGCATGTTTCTTAAGTGAGTATGTGTTTGACATCATTCTACAAAGAAAGCTATTCTGAGTTCTGAGGTTGGATTTTAATGAGTGAGAAATTTGTAAAGGGAAAATATCTTTTTTTATTAAATTTAATATTATTTGTACTATTTTGTACCAAAATATCATAAGGTCTTTGTAGTGTAGAAAAAGAAGCAGAAACCTACCACTTCAAACTCAACTTGGGATTTTCATATTGAATAGGCAAAGTTCAATATTGTACACTTTCTCCCTTTTCCTTTTACTTTTTGGCTTGTGACAGCAAAATGCATTTTGTTAGTGCTGACATATATTATTCATGTAACATTTGTAAGGATCATATCCCTATGAAAACTTGATATATCAACTCACTTTTTATAATAATAAAATGGAGTTATGTGTAAAATGTGCATTTATCATTTACATCTAGAATATACTAGTGACACAAAGTCAACTTTGTTGAGATTTGTTTTGTAATGCATACATGTTTGATGCTTGGTGGACTAATGGAGAGCAATCCTTATTATGACATACTCATTCAGTTGAGTCATACTTAAGGCGTGGATGGGACGTGTGGACAAATACTCTAACGACCTTCCAATAGCACCATTTGTTTGGATGTCTTTGAATTCTCTGCAACAGCTTCAGTATGATGTATGTGTTAGTAGTTGGAATCACGGCTATCGCCAAGTAAATCAAGCAGCTAATGCTCTAGCTAAACATAGACTCCACTAATTAGTCCCACCATTTAGAATTTATAATGTAACTAGATTTCAATCCGTAGGTTCTACGGGTGTCTTGAGATTTATTTTCAAAAAATTAGTAAGCATTAGAAATTATATGATATATATAATTTATAAGTCTTTTTTAGAATTAATCATTTATAAGTCTCAATTTTTATTTTGCTTATTGAACTAACACTCTTATTAAACAAACGTTGTATCTTAGTAGTGTAAATACAATGACTTATATATCAAATCAAACACATTAGTTGTATTTATAATTTTATGGCTAAATAGCACTCGTGGTCCCTTAACTTAATTTCAGTTAACGTTTTAGTCCTTTATCTTCTTTTTTTCCCCGATTTTGTCCTTTATTTTAATTTTAAGTGACAATTTAATCTTTTATGTTTTAAAATGTTAACAATATTATCCTTTTTTTTTACAAAAATTCAAAAAATTCATCAAAATTTTCAACCAAAACCCATAAAATTAATTATATTCTTTAATATAATACAAATTTCATCAAATTCGTAACTCAAATATTCAAATAAACTCATATTTTTATTCTTTATTTGATTTTTAAAATTCCATCTCTAACAACATCAAATAAAAAATGAAAATATGAGTTTATTTGAACATTTGAGTTACGAATTTGATAAAATTTGTATTATATTAAAGAATATAATTAATTTTATGGGTTTTGGTTGAAAATTTTGATAAATTTTTTAATTTATTGTAAAAAAAGAGGATAATATTGTTGACATTTTAAAACATAAAAGATTAAATTGTCACTTAAAATTAAAATAAAGGACCAAATCGGGAAAAAAAAGATAAAGAACTAAAACGTTAACTGAAATTAAGTTAAGGGACCACAAGTGCTATTTAGCCTAATTTTATTTGTAAATACTATCTCAAAATAATAATAGTTAATTAGATATATGAAGTATAGGAAAAGAAGTGAACAGTAAAGTGTTAGTCATGTCATGAAAGAATAATTTGAAAAAACATTAAAAGTGACATTAACATATATAAAATTCACAAGATAACTAAAGAAATTTAAAAAAATGGTTGAATGATATAAATTGATAGTGGTAATTACTTTTCTTTCTACGATAATAGGTTATCTTAAAGGAAAAACTTTTAACTAAAATAAATGTATAATATAAGTTCAGCAAACATTAATTAAATTCGATTATGAAAATATGTACATTTAGAATAAAATAATTTTAGAACTCGGTAGAAAATTTGTTTTCATTGTATTAGTGTGAAAAACAACATCACTCTTCAAGATAAGTACTTCTTCAATCTCATTTTAAATATCTCATTTGAGGTGTGTACAATTCTTTAGAAAATGATTAGTTGATTTGATTTTAATGATAAAATATTTCATTTACTCAAATGTTTTTATTGATTGCAGTTAGCGGAAAAAAGTAATTATATGTTGTATTGGTATTGTAAAATGACAAATAATTTGAGACAAAAAAAAATAGGCAAATGAGGCATTTAAAATGAGATGGAGGAAATAATTGTTTCCTACTAAACTTGACTTGTCACAATGGAATAACAATTTATAAATTTGTGACAAATCTAAAATATTTAGTTAAAACCTAATTTAGCCTCCATTCGTTCATCTCCAGCTCACACGTCTTTTGTGTCGGGTATTTTTTGTTGAATTATATGAGTCAAAAACAACAAATATAATGTGACTCATGATATAATTATAACGCAAAAGGAAATATTGAAATTTGATTTGTAGAAAGACAAATGTGTTGTTATTATTGTTTTTTAATTAATGTGGGAACTTTAATTTTTCAAGAATTGTGTAAATTCCAACCATTGTCCAATTGATTTATTGTGCTAAATAAAATATACATTGTAACAATGGATCTACTTTGAATGATCGAAATTAGGAACTATCAAGACCTAATGTTTAAAAAGAAAACAACAAATAGCCTAATAAGAACTTATCGAAAGGAGGCAAAACGTACGGATAATTGGCATCGACATAAATTAAATAAATTAGATTTTTTATATTAGTGATATTGTAAATAAAAGATAACATAAAAATTATCTAACTAAATATTAGGCATAAAAAGGAACACACATTTTCCGTTGCTAGTAATCCCCTGTGGAAGAAAAAGATGGTTATGAAGGAGAAAATATACCAAAGTTAGTTACTCAAAAGAATATAAACATATGTTACATTTCATCAAACACCACAAAAGCAATTTTGTTATACTCAAATTGGAGAGGAAGTTAGTGTAAATAATGGTTCATGTCTCGAGGTTGTGGTATCGTGTCTTCTTAAATCTTGGTTCAGCTAAGAAAAAAATGATTGATATTTGAACTTATATTTGAAATAGTTACAGTTGAGCTGTCAAAATTGATTAACCTGAATGGGTCAGCCCGCTAAAATAAGGGCTTGGGCCTAATAATTTCAACCTGTATTTTTCAGGGCTTTTTAGTCCGGTCCGAATAAACCCGTTACCCGCATAATTAATTTTTAAAATATAAAATAGTAAAATTGATCCACATAGAAAATTGTCCAAAAGATATTCAACTCACTTAGCTTGTTGTATATATTATCTTTTATGATATAATATTATCTTTAGTTAGTTATATATTTTTAACAATCAATTTCTTTATTTTCCTAAGTGGACAATCATCCCACACTTAATGTGAACATTGCTCAAGGAGTCTAAAAACACTTATTTTAGAGTCACATTATAACTATTTAGCACTCTATTTAAATTTAGTTTGAGTTTGGGTTATATTAGACAAATGTAAATTCTTTTGTGTTATGCTAGATAATATCTCTAATTTTAGGACAATTTGGACTTATTTTAATTTATGTATTGTTTTGAAAATTTTAAATTGAGTTTGTGTTAATTAGAAAATACAAACTTAGTTTGTGTATAAAGAATAAACCATAAATTTTTTTAAATGGACATTCAAATTGAGCCGTACTTAATGCATAAGTAGTATACTGTATATTTTTTTAAATGAACATAAAAAAAATTCAAATTAAAAGAGTCGCAAAGAAATTAAAAATATAATGAGTCAAAACAAAATATTATAAAAATTGTTCGGGTTACCCACCCAGCCTGCAACCTGTCGGGCTTGGATAATATTTTATCAACCCATATTCAAACATGACTCTTTTCCCAGTTCGATTAAACCCACAACCCGTTAGGGCCGACCCTATATGGGTTGGGTAGTCCGTTTTGATAGCGCTAGGTTACAAAATAAATTTAAATTTAATAAATGATAAATATATAATAGAATAACATTTATTGTATTATGAGCTATTATTAATGTGTAGTAGCTAAAATATCACTAAAAGGTGGTTGAATAGAGATATTTGAGTTATTTAAAAAAACTTTCAAAGTAATTTGTTTTAAAAACTGTATCCTCTATGAGAGGATGAACAGTTGAATATGTGAGTAATAATGTTAGTAACATAAATGTAAAACAGATAAAGAGACACACACAGAATTATACTGGTTCACCCAAAATGAATTACGTTCAGTTCTTCACAAACTTGTAAGTCTCACTAATGTTCAAAATGCATTGTCCTCCTCTAGGAATTTTTCTTTGTGTATGTTCTTAAGCCTCACCAGGCTTACACACTTTTTCTTCTTGAGTTACAATTATTACCAAGTTAATACTAACTTGGAATATACAATACGAAAGATTTTTGATGAGTTTATGATTTTTTTTTCTTTACAAAACTTTCTAAGAGGATGGACTCAAAGATATAGTTGAAAACAGTAGAAAGTTCTAAGAGATGATGAGATTGCTCTTCTTAGCTATTTGTGTTTCTCTATTGTATGAGTCAATGTGGTGATGAATGATGAAGAGTTCTCTTCCTTTTATAGAGGTGATGAGACTTCTTTCTCAAGAAAAAGTGTCATGTGACAGTTAGATACTTGCTTAACCATCCATGATACTTAATTTGAATTACAGAAATGTCATTCAACTTTTCCTTGTACTGTATGCCCGTAGGAGGATGAGTTTCAAAGTTTGTTCTCGGATAGGAGGTTGATCTTTTCATCAATTGAGATGAGACTTGTACTTTTGACTTTTTCCTTTTCCAAGAACTGTACAGTTTTGCTTTTCGTGTCAAGGACAACATTTTTTCTTAATATGGTACTTTTGGCCATTTTCTTCGTAGGAGGATGAATGGAACCAGAATTTTGTTTGTCTTTTTGCATTTAGTATTAATTGTCTTTAGATACAGATTCATCTTTCTTGAAATAGTCATAAAGTCATTTTTTCTTGTTCATCCTCTTTATCAGATGTTAAGGCTTCATCCTCTTTTTGTTTATCCTCTAGCTTGGAGGATGTGTTCACTTGTCTTAGCTATGCTTTTCCTTTTTGAATCATTGTGAGAAAGAATATGTTTTCTAATTTTAAATACACTCAAAAGCACAAATTAGATAATAGACATAATCATAATCTTTAAGATAATTTTGTTATCATTAAAATATTTGAAAGAAATTTTTTCTCAACATAATGTTTGTTTATTGTTGATTATTTGTTGTTGATGAAATGAAATTTGATGAAATAAAATTGTATACTATATGAAGAATAGAAAAAGAAGATATTATAACTATGATAACTAAGCAAATAAGTGAAGTGACACAAATAGAGTTATGTGACATAAAATGTAATTAAGTGTGAAATGAATAATTTAAAAATCTATTTTAATATATTATAATAGATGACTTAATTTGTGACTCTTCCCCCATTGTGAGAGATCTTGTATACACTACGTTTCCTAAAGTTTCTAGTATGTCTTGAACTTGTGACCCCTTTTGCTCAAAAAAAAAAAAAAGTTAAGAAGAATTTCATATATCGTCCAACGACTGCCTACTCACCGCCGTCCAGCTCCGACGCAGAGCACCACCGTGGAGCTCCGTCAGACGCGCAGCGCCACTGTACTTCTCCAAATTTATCTATTTCTTCCTTTACCTTCCTATGCGTAGGTAACTCTCACACACACTCCTACATTTTTTTATTTTCATGCCCATTCCATTCATTTTGGTTTTGCTTGTGGAGTACATTATTTTATGCCAAATTGATTGATATGCTTGAATTGTTTCTTTTGATAGTGTTGATTGGTGTAGAGTTACTGTTTTGGCACATGTTTGAATTTTGCAGATAAGGTGTTTGTTGAAATGTAACCATAATTTTGCTTAATTTGATTTTGAGCCTAACATGTTTCCAATTGTTTTAGTGTGCTTACAAGTAGATATTGTTTGTTTTGAATGCATATTCTTGTTTGGTTGAGTAAAAGTTCAAATGGACACGCTTTCATTCAAGGTGCTTCAAGGATTGATTTAGTATGCATTTATATTTGTAGGGGATATAAGGTTGGTTTGGTGATTGGGGTGAGGGGAGTTAGGAAGTTGAGTGATAAGAAGGTAGCGAGTTCGATCTCCTCCCTCAGCAAAATACTTACAATATTAACGATACCAATTACTAACATTTGACTATTGTAATTGTAAAAAAAACACCAACTGTTGCAACAAAAAAAAAATGTATTAAGATTTTAAAATATAATAACATATTAACATGTGTTCAAGTTTGCAACATTAGTTAATGATTAGTTAGTTAGTTTGAGTGTTTTCTCTAGATCCTTTATCATGGGTTGTTGCATACAAGGTGTTTGTTGAAATGTAACAATGAGTTTGCTTATGTTGATATTGAGCCTAACATGTTTCCAATTGTTGTAACATATTTGGGAGTATATATTGGTTTTTGAGAATGCGTGATTTATTGTTTAGTTGAGTTAAAGTTCACATGAATAAGCTTTCATTCAAGGCGCTTCAAAGATTCATTTAGTATTCATTTAGACTTGTAGGGGATAAAAGTTTGGTTTGGTGGCTGGGGTGGGGGAGTTAGGAAGTGGAGTGATAAGGAGGTCGTGGATTCGATCTTTATCCACAGCAAAAAACTAACAATATTAACAATACTAATTATTAACATTGGTTATTGCAAAAAAACAAAAAGCATGCATTTAGATTTGTATATAATAACATGTGCTCAAGTTTGCAACGGTAGTTAATTAGTTTGAGTGTTTTATCTGGATCCTTTATTAAAATGTTATCTAACCTTTTGTGCAGATTAGAAGAAAGCACCTGCCAAAGAAAACCAACATAGAGGTACTCAAATACTACAAAAATATTTTCAATCAAACTTCAAGGAAATGAAACAAGTTTATATGCTCATTATAATGTGTACTGGATCGAAAATGGTCCTCCAGTGGATTACCGTGATTTAATCGAAGAATATGTTGTTATTTTAATGGAAGGCTGAGAGTTGTGACCTGCTTCATGGAAAACTAATCTGGGATTCTGGGTTGGTATTTAGTCCTTTGTGTGAAACTTTGTTTATCAATAACCTTCAACTGAATTATGGATTTGGTTTACGGTTTACCGTCTGAAACTCCAACAACATTTGTGGTTTCTTTGACTGTGTATCGTGCAAAACGCAACATAAGCTTATTTATATGCCGGAGGTGACAGTGTTGGGCTTGAAAGAGAATTATGTCTCCTTCTCGTGAAGCTCTGATTTTGATTCAGAAGATGATGAAAGTTCCTCCAGAAAAAGCATTCTCAATCTTCATTTCCTCAACATTTGAAGGCCTTCAACACAACTCCCAATCTGTATTGTTTATCTTAAACCGTCTCCTCTTCTCTGGCATGCTACCCAAGGCTCAATCTGTACTTGTGCGTGTAATATCGGGTCAAATCTCGTCATCTATGTTCTCCCCCTCTTCACTTATGGACCAACTAACACAAACCCATTTCACCTCTAATTCAACCTGTCTTCTTCTGTATGATACAATTGTTAATGCTTATGTTCATTCCCAGTCACATGATCAAGCCCTCTATTTCTTACAACAGATGATTGACAAGGGCCATGCTCCTACATCAAACACATTCAATAATCTTTTGAACTTACTTATTAGATCAAATTGTTTTTGCAAAGCATGGTTAGTTTTCAACGAGTTAAAGAGCAAGGTTGTTCTGGATGTTTACAGTTTTGGCATCATGATCAAGGGTTGTTGTGAAGCCGGCGACTTGATGAAAAGTTTTCAGCTTCTGGCTATGATGGGCGAGACGGGTTTGTCTCCTAATGTTGTCATATACACTACACTGATTGATGGTTGTTGCAAGAATGGCGATATTCATCTGGCGAAGAAGTTGTTTTCCAAGATGGAAAGATTGGATTTAGTTGCAAATCAGCATACTTACAGCGTATTAATAAACGGGTTTTTCAAACAAGGCCTTCAAAAGGAAGGATTTCATTTGTACGGAAACATGAAGCAAAGTGGAATTGTTCCTAACGTTTATGCTTACAGTTGTGTGATTGGTGAATATTGCAATGACGGGAACATCGATAAAGCTTTTAACGTATTCAATGAAATGCGTGAGAAAGGTATAGTGTGTGGTGTTATGACATACAACCTTTTGATAAACGGGTTGTGTCGTACGAAGAAGCTTGGCGAAGCAGTAAAGTTGGTTTATCGTGTAAACAGGGTTGGCATAAGGCCTAATATATTTACATATAACACATTGATCAAAGGGTACTGTGATGTTGGAAAGATTGACACTGCAGTTAGATTATATAACGAATTGAAGTCAAATGGACTATCGCCGACGGTCGTGACATATAATACTCTGATTACAGGATATTCGAAGATCGGAAATTTAGCCGGTGCTCTTAACTTGGTCAAGGAAATGGAAGAAAGACACATTGCTCCTTCCAAAGTGACATATACAATTCTACTTGGTGGGTTTGTAAGGTTAAATTATATGGATAAAGCATTTGAGATACATTCTTTAATGGAGAAATCTGGTTTGGTTTCAGATGTTTACACATATGGTGCATTAATACATGGGTTATGTATGAATGGTAGCATGAAAGAAGCATCCAAAATTTTTAAATCATTGGATGAGGTACATATGGAACCTAATAGTGTCATATATGATATAATGATTCATGGTTATTGCAAAGAAGGAAGCTCTTATAGGGCTCTTAGGTTACTCAAAGAAATGATTGGGAAAGGAATGGTACCAAATGTGGCTAGTTTTTGTTCAACCATAGGGATTCTTTGTAGGGATGGAAAATTGAAGGAAGCTGAGCTTGTTTTACAAGATATGGTAAATTTGGGACTAAAACCATCAATATCATTGTACAATATGGTTCACAAAGATAAAAGTGATGTTTTGGATGTTGATCTTGTAAGTATAATATAATTTGTAATTTCATAACTTTATTTGATTCTAGTTTAGTTGTTAATCACCAAGATGTGTAGAAAAAAAATACATATAATCCTAATTACAAATTTAGGGTTTGTTTATTTTCGCAAAATGGTTTCATTTTCATTTTCATCTTATGACTGCTAATTCACTATATGCTCAATTTTGAAAAATACCGATTTTCTCTTTTGAAAATTACAATGACTTTTTAACATTTTTGAAACTATTAATTATTTTAGAAATGAAAACAAGACGGTGGAAGTAAGTGGAGTTTTGATTTTGTTTTATTTGTCGTATCCCATATTTGTCAAATCAATTCAAAAAAATCGTGTTTCATTTTATAAAGTTTACCATCACCTTAATTTCCTTAAAACATCTAAAATAGAAAATCCATTTAGGTTTTGTCCTTTTTTTTTCATTTGAATCCATATCTTAAAAAATACTAATTATAAGCACGATTTGAAAGAAAAAATACTTGTCTATAAATATAACCAATCTTTCAATTTACTAAGTGTATTTATTTTTTTTTTAAACATGCTCTTTATTAATATTACTAATTTGTTTTAGAATATGAAAAGATAAATTTAACAAGTTATTTTAGAAACATTAAAATACATTAACTATGATACTAATTTTTCCTAATAAGAGTGGAAAAAACAATGAGAATTTATAATAAGGGACGAAAGTAGCAATAAATAAGATTAGTGGCGGCATGCATATTTGAACTCTGATTGGAATAATTTTTTACCAACTTTTTTAATCTCTCGGGCCGAACTCTGAATAACTAAAACTCATTCATTTAAAAAATCAGACAGTGAAAATAAAAAAAAATTGAATAGAAGGAGTAAGAAAAAAACCCCTTTCTCCTTTGATTTTTTAGGAGACCAAAAACCGTTTATTTCTTGCTTTTTTCCCAACAATGGTACAACACCTCCACAGTCCTGCAAGCAACAACAGCATATGGTACACTTTTTGTTGCATATTTGACATTTTCTCCATCTCATAAAGGACCTTAACCTAATACCTACTAGTATAAATATTAAATATGAACAAAATAGATATAGATATGCACAAACAGAGGAGCATCAAGAAGTGCGAGGTGGTGAATGGTGATACATTCTAAATTACTTTATTTATTTATTTATTTATTATTTCTTTAATTTACAGTTTGGATTCCAAGCTCATATTTTATTTTTATAAGAGTGTTTCTTCTATTATTTTTAGTGTTATCAAATATATAAAAAAATACGTATAGATTGATCAATTTATACAGATAAAATATACATCTAAATTAATAATTTATACAAAATTTGAAGACTAAGACAAAATTTAGAGACAAAAAAAAAATTCTATTCTTTTTATTCTTTTCATTTTTGTTATTTGTTTTGTTTCATATCACATTTACACTTCGCTATATTTAATATAATGTTGGGTTTACTTCTTTAAAAAAATCTTAATCAACATCCAATCAAATTTTTAAGAATTAATTGGCGACATCTTAATCTTTGAGCCCTTAACACAAAGTGCCACAATTTGTAGTTTCAAACCTCACCTTTATAACAATTTGATTGTAAAACAATATTTTTTTAAGAGATTAATTTTGTAGTTTTATTTTTTATGAATAAAATTAAATTTTTTTATTTGTCTTTTTTTTTTATATTAAAAATTTAGGGTAGAGGGGTAATTTTTTTTATTTGTCTATAATTTGGAGAGTAATCTAATTTACATTAACTCGTTTGGCCTGAGTAAAAAAAAAACTAGTTTGGCTTTACTCTATATATATTTGTGGAATAATATATTTCAGATATTAGTTAATATTTATCAAAATTTTATATTTTAAAATAAATTAATGTAGAATTGAAGACTCATAAAAACACTAATAAAATTGAATGTATACTAATTTTAAAAGAATTTTCTTAAACTCGTGGGAGTTTATCAAAGATAAAATTTACATATTAGTTAAATCATTTTTATGATCTACAATTCTAAACTTATAAGAGTTTAAGAAAAGTTAGAGTTTAATGACCTTCACTTAGGTGTAAATGAGTGAGGAGTGTGATCAAAAGCCACAAGAGACTTGTAGTATGGTGGGATGGCAACTCTTGACCCATAATATGCGTTAATATATAGGCAATTTAGATTAGCATAGTATTTTGCTCGTTAAAAGATAAAGAATCTTAAACCCAATCAGAATAGACACAATTAGATGGGAGAGAAGGTAAGTGTCCTTCGAATATAAAATAAAACTTAGAAAAATAATTAATTAATTGCATTTATATATGGTCCAAGATCACATCTTTATAATGAAAATCAAAATCAATTTGTTTACAAGAAAATGTTAAACATAAAATTCCAAGATCACATTTATATATTTGTTTTAAAATATAGAATAAATATTAACATTAATATAATACAATGTCTATTGGTTTTGAATGTTTTCGGATACAACTATTATACCTCAACTCGAGTTTGTTGTTTTTCTACCATTTTATTTTAGTCTATCATAAATATTTATCTATTTTAAAATATTTTTGATTTATTATGAAGATGATATGTTGAATTATTATTATTTTAACGATATTTATTATATCATATATATATATATATATATATATATATATATATATATATATATTAGTATTAGATAAACTCTTATGAGTCGAATCTCAAGTCAAATTTACCTAAGTTACACGAGTTTACCTAAACTCTTGAGTTTGACAACATTAATGTGGGGTCTACCATAGATAGATATGTGTAAAATATATGGTTAATTAGACAATATTGATAAATTGAATTTCATTGCACCAAAATAAAATAAAAAACATTTAAATGATTAATGAATTGAATCACATATTTAAAACACATCAGTTAACCAAATTTAATTTAAAAATCATTTTAACAACTTTAAATTTTTTTTAACAACAATCATGATTCTTTTCCTTAGAAATTTTTGAAGTTTTTTTTTTAAATATAGAAAATATCGGAATTTTTTTTTAAAAAGATTTAAATCATTTTTTTTTTTGGAAAATTTTTGATCAGTTTTAAATCGGTTCAGAACTACACTGAACTTGAATCGAAAGTGATTTTCAAAAACGGAATCAAACCATTAATGTAGTCCAATACACTCTAGATTTTGCACTATAAACATCTCTAACCTTAAGTTACCTAGACTATTGATATATAGTTTGATTTGCAGTACGGATAGTGTAAAATATTTTACAATATCAGCACATCATAATCACTCTTATCATTTATTCTCCGTATAAAAACCCTTTACACTATCATATATATATAAATTATTTTCCTTGATATATACGGATTACATAAATGAGCAAGTTATCAAGTTATTATATCTTATAGTCTATGATACTATTAGTGTCATTAATACTACTTTGATTAATAAAAATGCAGCAACCAACCAAAATGAAAAGATAAAATAACAAATAACACTACTCTAATAATTAATTTAACAATTAGATTAATAAAATTTAATATCTACACAAATTTATTAACAAGAATAACTTTGATAGAAGTAAGTAAATCATCAACCATCAATGTTTTTAAAAACTAGATTGCACGTGCCGTTATAGCTGCAAAATTTGTTCAATCTCATTTAAAACGTAGCTTATAGTTTCGTCAAATATCTAATTTATATATATTGTTACTCTAAATAATTTTTATATTAATAGTGAATCATAATCATAAAAAAGATTTAATTTGTATGATAATTACTTTTAAAGTAATAAACATGAATAATTGAGATTAACTGACAATATAAAATATTTTATATTATCAATACATACACATTAAACTTTTAGCCATATCATAATGAATCAAGTTGAATTTCTATTGAACAATAATGGTTAACCACTTTTATATTTTTGAACTATATATTTATTTTTATTTTACATTTTTATGGTATTTTTTACTTATTTATTTATTTATTAATCTATCAATTATCCGTTTCAACTGCTTATTGAATCATGACTTTAGAAGTATGATTGATCCAAAGGTTAAATATGTTTTTAGTATTATAAAATTTTAAGTTTTTAATTTTAGTTTCTATATAATAAAAATACAATTTTTAGTCTCTACAAAAGTATCATACATGCAGTTTTAGTTCATGCTTTTAAGTAGACATATTTTTTGAATGAATTTTTTTCAAACCTATTTACAACAATATAAAAAGTTCCTCTCTAGAAAATAAACTCAAAATTCAATTTATATATCTATATTTTTGTTATTTTTATCTTGATTTTTTTACATTTAAAAAATTCATATTTAATTCATTCAAATTAAAAATTTATAAACTTTCGTGGAAGAATTTTTTTATAATATTTTAAAAATTATTACAAAAAATCATTCAAAATTTTTAAAATTAAAAAACAATTACATGTCTCATTTCAACATGGATTAAAAATATTTGCTGGATAATTTTGTATGAACTAAAAATTATATTTTTATTTTAAAGAAAATAAAATTGAACTATTCAAATTTTATAAAAATTAAAAACATAAAATATTGAATAATCTAACCTTATTTTGAAATATTGATAAAAATTATACATAAAATCTAACTCAATTAACAATGTTAATATTATTAAACTGCATATTTAAATTCAAACTAAAATTTACATTTTATTGATGTGAATTTATTAGTGGTGTCTGCATCTACTTAAAAAAAACTTATACAAAACACAAAAATATTGAGTTCCCTCCTTCAAACATTTTGTTTTGATGGGGGACCCCACACTTTGGAAACAAGAAAAAGTTGCACACACCACACTTCACTTTTTCAATATTCTGTTAAAGTAGTCTGTTTCTCAACATCATTCACACACGTGGCCTTAGATTTTGAATTTCAAATTTGAATGTGTACTACTATACTAATACTAACGGCCACATAAAATAATATAATAAAATAATGCTAATAAACAAAGAAGGTCTTAATAATTGTAGCAAAGTTTGGATCTTTTGAGGTTTCAACGTTGGAGTGAAACATGGGTGACTCAACTTGTCTCATGCAACCATTTTGTTATGCTTCTGGAATTAACAATGAAGCCAATGAGGTTAGTTCATTCATCAATCACTTCTATCTTCCAATATTTGTATTATTGCATTCTTAAATACCATGAAGTAACTTTCTTTCTTTCTTTATTTATTTTTTATTTTATTTTATTTTTTATTCTGTTTTACTTCATGTTTTCCTTGGTAATGCATGTAGCTTATGATAGCATGAGATTTTAATTTGGTATTCATTAATGATATTTTACTAATTGAATTTCAATAATTTTTTTAACTTGGGGTTTCTTTTTAACTGATTTTTCTTGAGCTTGAGAATTTGCTTATTTTTGCTTTGTGAATCTTTGATAATTGATGAATTGGGTTACACCATAACATGATACATTGAAGTTTTTTGGGGTGCAAACAATAAAAAAATTACATTTTTTTTTAATTTGGGGTTCATTAATGAGTTCATTAATTGAATTGCAATACATTTTTTTTCAACTTGGTGGATCCCTTTTTAACTGAGTTTGCTTATTTTTGCTTGTGAATCTTTGATAATGAATTGGGTTAACACCATATAATGGATTCATGATACATTGAAGTTTTTTTTGGGGGGTGGGGGTTCTATTTTTGGGGTGGAAATAACAAAAAGTCATTTTAAAGAAAAAATTGCTTATATTTTTTAACTGATCTTTCATGAACTTGAGTTTGCTTATTTCTGCTTGTTAATCTTTGACGGGTGAAATTGAAAGAAAAAAAAGACATTTTTTCCAATGGGTTACACCATAACATAACATGAAACATTGAAGTTTTGTGTTTTGGGGTCTATTGTTCAGGTCCAATTAATTAAAAAAAAAAGACATTATTTTTTCCTATGTTTTATGGGATCTATTATTGGGGGGACCTATTGTAACTGATTTTTCATTTTTCATGGACTTAATAATTTTATTTTTTTAATTTATGCTTGTTATTCTTTGATGATTGATTGAGGTTAAATTATTGAATTTGGGTCATATATAGTCACAATCTTGTGATTCCCTCGTTCACACACATTTTAACTGTATGATCAAAATCGAACAATTTAAATTTCAAGTTCAGTATTATACATTTAATAAATAATCAAAATTTACTTTCAAAATTTGAATTTTTGATTTTGATCGAAGTGCATGTGACTACATGCATGCATAATCATACAACACCTAAGCCGAATCCTTAAATTTTGGGGTTAGGTGAAATTGATTAAAAAAACATTTTTTTGCCTATGTTTTGTGAAGGTTTCACCTTGAAAAAACTATGATACATGTGAATTTCAGAACAACACAATGCATGCACTTGGACAATCAATCTCATTTGGGAGGTTCGTGTCAGAATCTCTAGCATGGGAAAAATGGTCTAATTTCTCTCAAAACCGCTATGTCGAAGAAGCCGAAAAGTTTTCGAGACCTGGTTCAGTTGCACAGAAGAAAGCTTTCTTTGAAGCTCACTACAAAAAACTGGCAGCTCAAAAAGCAGCTGCATTGCTTGCACAACAAGCAAACACCAATGTTGCACAAACCAATGTCATAGGAAAACAAGATGTTGTTGAATGCAACAATTCTTCGCCGAAAAGTCCTAACTATGAAGTTGTTGTCAAAGAAGAACGAGATGCAAAAGTTTTGAGTTTGAATTCCGAGTCAGATGCTATGGTTAGAGAAACTTGTCGTGATTTAGATTCGAATATAGAGACTTGCATTGTATCTGAAAGGAACAAGTTAGAAGAATCTGAGACACTAAAGGAACAAGAAGAAGTTTTAAGGAATTCAATGAAGGTTGAATTGCAAAAAAAGATTGAAAATGTTGATACACTTCAAGAGCAAAGTGAAAAGTTAAGTGCAAGACCTCCAATCATGACACCAATATTGAAGGTTATTATGTTACTCCTTATGTTTCTTTTTAACTATGGTTTCAAAGTTTTATCAATTATATCTTTAACTATTTGAGGTAGAGGGAGAAATAACTGTACTAAGATAATACACAAGACAAGGGTATCATAAAAAAAAACTCTTTTCTTGGTTTGGGTAGCATAACCTATATACCACTGACACTTCAGATTATATAAATATGGCTACGTCTGACATATGTCAGTATCCGACACTGATACATATAGTTACATTCAATTTTATTTTATTTTCAAACTATTATTGTGTCAATGTGTCAGTATAAGTGTGTCATGTCTGAAGTCTGTAATTCATAGAAAATAACCTTACACAACACTTAAAAAAGATAAGATTTTGTTTTTTTCTTTCTCTTTTTGAGGTCATAGTCATAGCACTAACATAGTGGTAGTTTTTGTAACAGGTCTCTAGGTATGATCAAGAAGTTTTGGCATCAACTAGCAAGAAGAAACCACAAATTTCTTCTACCTTTAAATTCTTAAAAGCTAATGGAACTTCCAAGTTCACTACTACTACTACACCTGTTAAATCCACTGCTCCTATTTTTTCTTCCAATATAGATAACTTTGTGACTCCAATGAACAAAAACCATGCTGCATTAAGCAATGCAGATAAAAAGAAACAAACTCCAAAGTCAGTTAACTTTACACCAATTAGAGAATTCAATAGATTGACTGCATCAGTGATGAGGAGATTTGAAAGTTCAAAAGTTGGTGCTGCTTCCTCCAAGGCTTCAAAGGATAGTGTGACTCCTCTAAAAACACCAACTATGGTAGTAGTATTCCATCTTCTTTTGCTTTGTCTTTTCGATTCGTGTAGAAAATAATTCTGATATATTTCAAAGTTGTAAGAGAATACAGACACTAATACGTTTATTTAAACTACTCTAAATCTAATAGGCCTGATTGATGTAAACAATGCTAAAGTGAATCATTTTAACAATTGCAGGCTTCCAAAGAGATGCAAAAACATTCTTCATTGACTCCATTAACAGAAAAGAAAAGGTAGTTATATTGTAGAGTTTGTTTTCTTTAAGTGTCAAGTTTTGTCTAGGTGTTCTAATATTGGTATTGTGATTATAATCTTTGTAAATTCATAGGAACAAAACACCTAGTGATTCGTCAGCCTCGCTCAACCATACAGCCGGTCCTAAATGGCGCTTGCTCTCGGGAGAGTAAGTCATTTTCACTTTGATCATCAAACTATTTCATTGAATTGAAACATATTCAATGTTGAAGTGGATGAAATCCAAACATAAATCATTTTACTTTAAACTCACTATTAAAGAAACCAAACACACACCTTTATCATCACCTTTTGATAAATATCTGATCTAGAAGATAAATTTACATAAACAATTTCATTTCAACTTTATCTATATATAATTTCTCAGTATTGTTAAATAGAGACTATAGCGATATAGCATAGTGATTATAAAGTAGCGAAATTTGAATTTCACAATCCGCATTTGACAACACTGCTATATATATATTTGACTGGTACATGTTTTATCTACAAGCATTATTAACCAACACATTACAATCTCATTTAGTAGTATATGGTCTATTTGTCTTGAAGGTGCTGCTTTACCTTTCTTTGTTATCATTGTTTTCCAATGTTGTATTTGCATGCAGAAATAAAATGAGATCACCAATTATATCATCACCTTTCAGCTTGAGGACAGAAGAAAGAGCTGCAAGAAGAAAGAAGGCAAATCTAATATCCTTATATGTTTCTCTTAAATTTTGTTGATTATGAGTTTTACTTCATATGGTCTCTAACTAAAGTACTTGTCTTTTTGTTTGTCTATTGATCTTCATCAAATTTAGAAACTTGAAGAAAAGTTCAATGCTAATGAAACACAAAAAGTTCAGCTGCATACAAAACTCAAGGTATGTAACAAATAAGATTAAAACTATTTTTTGTCTCTATAAAATATCTTATTGTCAAGTTTTGTCCTACAAATATTTTCATCAGACGTTTTGGTGATTTCTAAGAGTAATCGTTGATGAAACATTTTGTAGAAACTAAACTTGATTCGAAAATATTTTATTGTGAAAATCAAAAATCAATAATTATATATTTAATCCTCCGATTTTCAGGAGAAAGCAGGGAGTGAGATTAGAAAACTACGCCAAAGCTTTTGCTTCCAAGCCAGACCACTACCTGATTTTTACAAAGAAAGGAAAGCATCAAACATAGAGACAAGAAAGGTATCTTTGTTTTTCAAATTGGTATCATTAAGTCCATATATCTCTACCAGAGATGAGACAACATGACCCGTCACATTTTAAAATACTAATGAAACATTACTTTTTTTCACAAATATACTTTTATTTATTATATCTGAACTCAAATAACGAATGTAGTACATTCAATAATTTGTAAGAATCTGGTAAAAGTTCGTCTTATGTTGTCATGTAGGTCCCGCCGATACATTATGAATCAACTAATGAGGGAAGATATCCCACTCTTAGTATGGCAGAGTGCAAAACTTCTTTACCTTCTGACAGACCTTCATTGAGAAACATTGGCACCAAGAATTTCATGGGAAAGAGTGGTCATCCTCTAACTTGTAATTCCATGAAGATTATTACAACTCATGAGAATACATCACCAAATATTCAGCATTGGAACCAAAATGTCAGAAAGTATAGATAAGGACCATGCTGAGAGCAGAAAGATGTTGTAAATGTAGCTTCAGTGTACCACATTAACTAGGCACCAAAGTTTTAGCAACATTGGCAGCCTCCTTCTGACCCTTTTGTCTATTTGTTTTACTTCATTTTTTGTACCCTTCCCATGTTGTAATTTCTATGTCATTTGGACATATTGAGTGATATAATGGGTGAAATAGTAGCTTTTTTATTAATAAATATTTGCATGAAACAATATAGCTCAAACTATACGAACCAAAAATATGAAATATAATTAAGCCTAAAAAATAATGAGAAAAAGGAATATGTATTTAAAATCTATTATTTTGCTATTATTTTTAAAATGCAGTGACAAAGTTGAATTACTCACACATCCCGTATTTTTATTGAATGTTTATATAAAACTATTAGATATTAACAATGCATATCTATTAAGAGGATATAAGATTGACTTGATAGTTGGGTTGGAGAAATTAAACAGCCGAGAGAGATAAAAAAATTTGATAATTTTATACTCAATCCATTATGTACAATATTAACATTTTTGTGATAAACAAAAAAATTAGGAAAAGATTCAAAAGGATTAAACTTAAATAATTTTCTTTCACATAAAAAGTTAAATTAGAACAAAAACTATTAAAATAATATATAAATAATGGTTTTATTTGATAATAATATTCATACATGCATTTATACATGGTATATTGATTGATTTCTGTTTTGTGCTCAAAGAACCTCCAACTTCTAATAGAGGATGATAACATTTATACTAAACTATGATTTTGTTGATCTAATGGACTTGAGCTGATCAGTGGTTTCTGTATTTCTTCAGTATTTTTAGAATTAAGCACTTTCTTGTGAGGATATAGTACATAATGTTGACACATTAAAATAGAATCATAGAATATAGTGACCTGCAATTGTGTTCAAAAAGAAAACATGATTAATTATTAATAAGCTAGATATAAAGTCCTACAAGATATTTAAGACATATTTTCAATAAACAGCCTTCATTTAGTGAAGAGATAAATTTTATTATGGGTCACTTCGAAATTCCAACCTCCACATATATCACCTTATAAAAGTAAAAATTAATGACTTAATTCCAGTTTTCATCTATTTATTTTTACGAACTCTTTAATTTGGTTTTCTATTTTAAAAGTTGATAGTTTTTGTCTCTCTTAAGATTTTTGCACTAAAAAAATGATCATTCAATATATTTTAAATGATGTGACATACAATTTCATAATATAAAATCATCTAAATGTATTAATCATTCATATATCATTAATTAAATTACAAACATAAAAAATTTATGGAGTTGAATACTAAGTTTTTAGAGAGTTTTATTGCAATTTCATAAGTCTTAATCATTTTACATTTCGTGTCATATGACACGTTATTTAAAGTATATAACGTTGCTATTTTTTAGTTCAAAATAAGGGACTAAAACTATAAAGTTTTAAAATAGAGAAATTAATTTTATGAATTGATAAAAAATTAGGAGAACTAAAACTGCAGTTATCCTAAAATTAATATATGGTTCTTATCCTTCTCACAATTGAAATGATAACTTGATTAATACTCATTTGAAAAGAAAAAAAAACAAATATATCTGCTTTAAAACTCATTTCAATGCAATATTTGTAAAACTATTAAACTCAATGCATTGTTTTATTGCTGAGAGAAAAAAAAAGTGTGTTTCAAAACTGTCAAAATTAAGATGGTGTTACCTTTCAAGCTATTGCTTCAAGTGCAAGAAATAGAAAAATAGAATTGCATATGAATGAATGGACTTGTGTGTATCTTAACGAAGAAATGAAGTGTGCTATTTATATATTATTTATTCATATTCATTCTAACTGTCCTCTAATTAACTAATTGATTAAGTGATTAGTTAGTTAGTTATCAACTATACTTAAATTACACAAACTTTTAATACTAAGAATATTTTTAGTTTATTCCGATCAATCTAAATTTCTAGAACATTCTTTGTTTTTAATATTTTTCCTAAAACATTCTTAGTTTCCTAACAGATGGATCAAAAGTTATACATTAAAACTTCTAAAAATTAAGTTGCAAGTTTCAAACACTCTCGTTGATAATAAAATAATGGTTTTTTTTACATTGCTCAACCAAACACTCATTATTAATAAAATAATGATTTTTTTTTTACTATATAAAAAATGCTAGAATACAAGTTAAGGAAGATTAAATTACCAAGGATATAAGTACTTTTCCAATGTTTCCATAGAAATTCACCCAGGAACCTAGATATACATAAAGTTAAAATTCATAAGTCATAATTACTAACATTAAAGGTCAAATAATTTTATTGCATGATCTAATTCAAAATTGATTGTAAGAATCACAAACCTTGATCTATAGATTGCATGGCCATTTGTGAATAATTAAAAACCCCTCCAGAAAAATCAAGAAGAACACTACCAATGCTAAATCCATCTGTACTCTTTCTGAAGAAGTTCATGAATGCCTATATTAATTTCATTACAAAATAGTCACAAATTAGCAACAAATTATTGTTGGGTCTAATTAAGTGAATATACTTTTCCTTAACAAGATGAATAAAAGGAAAACACAATAAATTCATGTCTCTATTATTAATGCAAGCAAATATGAAATTGGAGTAAATCCTCAATTTTTTTTAATTGGTCCTTCAAGTTGTAGGAGTCTATTAACCTAATCTCCTACATTAACAATATTTCAAAATGATTTATGAAATTATAAATTATTAGTTAGATATATTTCTATATTAGTATTTGCATAGACTATAATTAATGACATTTAGAAATGCATTTGAAATTAAGTAAATAATATCATATATATATATATTGATAATAGATCCAAATAAATAGATGATTTTGAGTAACATTTATAACGTGAGAGATTTGATTGATACAATACTATAATTTTAGGGATGAAATCGAATATTTATCCTTTAAAATTGTGAAGAACCTATAGCAAAAATTGAAGATGATCAAATAAAACATTAAATAGAGGGTAAGGCATTGAAACCTGGGGACAATATTTGATGAGAGTCATAAATACTTGAATTAAGCTGCAGTGTGATTGATTTCCACAAATTATTAGAAGAAAATATAATTAATCAAAGCATAATACAAAAGATAGCTACAATAATATTAACAATTATATAAAAAATAAAGTATTGCTACAAAGGGATAAAATTCAATTAACTTTTCATCAATCAATGTTTTTTTAAATAAAAAAAAAAAAAAGAAAGAAAGAAAACCATAAACCCAAGGCTTGACTAATACATTGAAAAATAACTAAAAATGAAGAACAGAGGAATATCGAAATAAGAGACTCACATTTTGCAATATTACCACACATGACACAATCTTATATCTACATAAATATGAGTTGAAACATTAAAATCTATGAATTGAATGTTCAAACTTTCAATTAGCCATCAAGCTTGAGCCTTGATCAATTTTCTAAGTCCACTTTTCATATTATTTTAATTCTCAAAGAAGCATATAATGTAATACATATAAGATTTTTTATGATAAAATTTTAGGTTGAAGGAAAATGGTCTTAATCTTAAATAGAAACTATGCCTAACAATCCAAATAAATTACTCAAACTCAATAAATTGGGCATAAACCAAAAAGCTTGTGAATTTCAATTTCTTTATGGCCACAAAGATTTTTAAAAAATGACAACGAAGGAATAAAGTTATGATGATTTTCTAATAAATAAAGATACATATGTGTAAAATAAATAAATAAATAAATAAATAAATAAATAAATACTTGCTTGAAGATGGAGATTAGCCAAAGCCAAGAGTGGTTAGGTAATGCTATGAAAAAACAAACAGCAGCCATGAGCCACACAACACTAACTATTGCAATCACATATTTTGGTAGCTTCTGATTTCCATGCTGCATAAGCCATTTATAAAAATAAGCAAATTATTTACTATATATTAGATAATGTTTGGTTTGAGAATTTTTGTTTTGTTTTAAGTTCTTTTAAAAAAAATGGGAAAAGAAAAATTATTAATAAATAAAGTGTCATTAATAACCATTTTACGGTCATTTTTTAAGAGATTTGAACTTCGTTTCTTGATATTAAGAAATCAAATTCTTACCATTAAAGCAATCTTATGTTGTTGTTTTTATTCTCTAGAAAATTATTAAGTTGTTTTCACAATATTTCTTAATTTTTTAAAGATTAATTAAATCAAATAAAAAATAATGTAATGTTTTCTCAAACCAACCCTTAGTAAATTTGTTTTCATGTTTGTATACATGCCACCAACAAAAAATGTTTAGTTTGAAGCAAAGTATCCTCAAACTTAAAAATAAACATTTTCGATGAATATATTTGTGTTTGAGTATACTTCAAAACGAATATTCAATCCGAAGCAAAGTGTACTCAAACATGAAAACAAAGAATTTCTTATCTGAATTATCAAGAGATTCAACAAGAAGTTGATTATACTTACTCCATAGGTTGCAAATTGATACAAAACAACTAAATTGACTATAACTGCATGAGTGGAGAAAGCAACATCATTAGCAGCCACAGGAATCATCTGCAATTAACAAAAAATAATGGAGCAAAAATAGAAAATGTATATGAATAAAAAAAAAAACCTGAAGGCAAACATATCAATTTTTTAGTCAAAATATAAAACCTTTTACCAAATTAAAAATCCTTTTATTGATAGTACAAAAAATTAAGCATCCTTTTGATTTTCCCTTTGTCCACTTTTTTTTATTTGCCCAAAGTATTTCAACTGAAAATTAGAGATTAATCATTTGAGATATGAAGATCTATTTAAGGAATTAACCTTGTTAAACAATTTTTTTATGAACTGCTCCGAGATCGAACCTATAACTGCATGTTTAAGGGACCCAGTATGTCCTACTTTAAATAATAAAATTTTGATGTTATTCAAAACCGGTGGAGGTTTTTCTCTTATTTTAAAGTTTCTACATCAACCGAGTTTCTCAATGTTTGTACAATGTAATTGTGATTGAGAATACATCAACTATATTTAATTCTGATTCTCTGCAACCGTACTATGGCCACAATCACTACCATAGCCATTATTTAAAACTATTAAAACAACAGTTTGATCTTAAAAGATTAGGGAAAACAAAATTGCAAAACAAGAATGCAAAATATTTGATAACAAAAGTTCATATTACAATAATACCCATAACAAAAGTTCATATTACAATAATATCCAATAAATCTCAATTACCCCACAAAAAAAATGTTGGAATTATCACAAGAGCAGATCTCACTCCTCAACTCTTTGAATCCCACCAATTACCATTGTATATAAGTCATACTCAACAAAAATATGAATATATTTATATGATTTTCTTACTAATATAATTAAAGTTTTTGACATTCTTACATGAAATTCAAAACTATAAAGTAAAAAAGAATATAAATATATATACACCTGTCCATAGCCATACTTCTCAAAGTATTGCTTTTGAATAAGAGGGCTAAAGAAGAGAGAAGCGTTGTATATGAGATATGACCAATGTTTTGTGAAGTTCAAGATTGTATAATCTAAGCTTAACCCCACAACACTGTCTCCAATATCATCAAACCAAACAAAAACACAATCATAAGTAGGAAACAAAAAACTTGAGAAAGAAACTAATTAAAAAAAAGAAAAGAATTAATAACCTTTTTCTACGAAAATTCAATATGATTTGAGGGTAGCCAGCGATTGACCATGAAACAAAAGCTAACCAACCAAGTACTTGGTAGATCACTTGTAATGGAAATGAATTCCATGGAACCATTTCTTTCTTTTTTGGAGATACAAGTGTTAATGAAAGTATTTGACTTTTATTTTAATTATCTCTAAAATTACAAATATAATTAATTGTGAAAAACTGACTGTTAAAACTTTTTATATTAACATTATCTAGAAATTAAATTTATTTAAAAAAAAATAAAGACCATTTTTTCCAACTTGCTTCTTGTTGGACTTTAGTGTCCATGAACTTGGTCCAAGAAACTCACTCGATTCATTCTTTCTTTTGTTTGGTGCTAATAGCCAAATACTTTTCCTTCTTTATTTATTTTTTCATATTGTAAGTCACATCTATGAATAGAGTTTGTATTGTTGGTATATTCGTAGTGTTTATTTTAGTCTAAGTATTTTAATTTTTAAAATTCTAATAGTTAAATTGACACATTAAATGCTGAGAATTATGGATATTGTTGATTTGATCCCAACATATCAAACATTTCCACATCTTATTATATGAGTTGTATTTACAGACTAAAAGTATTTATAAATAAGACTATGCAGGTATAAATACTTAAAACAAAGAAAATTGTAAATATTTATTTAGTTATGAAAAATAAATCAAACTAAACAAAGTAGAATTAATGTACATATCATATTGACAATCAATTTGGTAACCATAATAAGGAAAAAAACTAAGGGTATTAAAGATGTCTAAAAATAATATGGTGATCCAAAGAGAAATCCAACATAAATTAGAAACTTAAAACCATATGCTCCTAACCATTTAATCCTTTTGACTTGAAATTGAAACCATACTAATGTAGCCAGACAAATTAATTATATTTACAAGTGGTGAACCATTTAGTGGAGCTAAAAAATCATAGAAACCATATTTTGAAAGAGATGAATTCCCTTTCAAAATTTCTATGCACAAATGTTCTATTGTAAAACACGCTATGTATAATATACACAAGTGAGACAAATGTTTTATCATTCACAACCTTTGGATTGAACAACTCCACCATATCTAATAGTAGACTATCCACACGGTATCTTTTCTCATCCCTTTGTGTCACTTGTTCATTTATTTTCAAGAGTTATGTGAATTAATGGTAGAGACATAAAATTAAGGATATGGGTTGTGTGCAATCATTGTCCTTACATCAATTCAATTCAATTTTAATTGGACGACTCATATTTAAGATCAAATGTTTTGTTTAAAATAAAATTATAATTTATTTTTAAATTTAAGTCTTTTAATCTTAATTAGACAGTCGAAATCGTGTGACTGTATTCAATCCAAATCTTAAAATTAGCAAAATATATAATATTGAGGTACAATTTTTCAAATAATTTAAGAATCTAAATAAAAAAACTATGAAAGTAAGCATAACAGCGAACAAATCATAATCTATCTCGTAAAGAAAATCAACAAATCTTCTATATAAACCATTAAACCCATTGCATTAGCTTCTCAAAACAACAAAATTCCCAATTCAATCAATTGAGAGCCATTATATATGTGCATTGATTGTGCCCTTCGGTGTACTTCCTCCATCTTAAAATATAAACAAAAACTAGTTTTAAAAAATTAATATATTTGATTTTTCTGTTTATATTTTGGGACGGAGTAGCAATAAACTTAGTAAATTCGATAAAATGATATTAAAATGTTGCATACCGTACACAACACATCCAAATTATGCACACTAGCAAAGACTTGTAAAACATTGTAATTTTCCAAGAAGATTATTTGTGGACTAAACTGCATTCGCAATAGTCTCTGCCAATTGTTGTTCTGAAGATTTTGCATTGTCAGGTTCAGCAGCTGCATCTAATTTCGCATCTTTGGGAGGATATAGGCAATAATGTTGGCACATAAAAATTATGTCAAATATGATAGATACCTACAATGATTAAATATTCCATCAAAACCAATGTTTATAGTAATAGAAACAAATAATTATTAATCAATTGGGTAATGTTCTATTTGAGTTTGAGTTCTATAGGTAAAAAAATGTCAAGGAATAAAAAAGAAAATAAAAATGATGTTTATGTGAAAAATATCAAATTTTAAAATTTTAAAGAGTTGAATGTATAATTTTTAAAATTTTATTTCTGCATTTAATTTCTTAACTAATATTTTTACAACGTTTTTTTCGTATTTTTCAAAAAAATTTAGAATATGTTTGATATCGATTAAATATGATTAAAAGAGTTTGATACATCTAATTAAAGTATTTTTTATTTGAAAATTATTTAATGGGAACGTTGATTAGAATATGATTAAGAAACACGTTATCCTAATTTAACTGATAAATCTTAACTAATTTATATCTAATATTAATCAACTTAATAATCTCTAACTATCTATAACAAACTCTCTTTAACATATCTATCTAGTATCATCAAACCAAAAAATAACATATGTATAGGAGGATCTTTCTTACACAAAAATTTATTTTCTAAAATTGACTCCTAATTTTACCTTTATTCCTATTTTCAAAGAGTTGTATAGGAAACACCCAAAATTGTAATAATTACTTATGTACAAATATTTAAAAACAAGAAATAAATTAAAAATAATGTGAGATTTTGTAATTTAAAATGAAAATAAGAAATAAAAACATTAAATATTTTCTAAAATAGACCTAGAAATATTAAATTAAAATAACATCATTAAATATGTTGTCAACTCCCTAATTAATAAAATTTTTTGTGAAAAATATTAAATTTGAATTGGAAGAGAAGATAAGAGATCAATATTTCATACCACAGCTACAAGAAGTTTCCCTATGTTGCCATAGATGTTCTTCCAAGAACCTAGAGACCAAATATGTAATAATGTGAAAAAAGTGAGTTCAAAGTAAATAAAAAATAAAAATAAGAGAGAAGGGTTTGTAAAGGAGATAACACACCTTGATCAATTGATTGCATAATCATTTGTAAATAGTTTGCTATCCCTCCAAAAAAATCCAACAAAACCAAACCAATACTCCATCCATCTGTACTTTTTCTCATGAAGTTCATCACTGCCTATATTTACAATCCAATGTATTAATTGAACATTTTTAATTTTGAAGAAAGAAGAAATATATTTCAGTTGGGACAATAAAAAGTAATTGAACTTCAATAGCTAAGGTTCCATAATATACAAAATGTGACATAATTTCTCCCACTCCAAAATCACTTCATAAGTACAAAAAAAAAAACAGTTTTTATGCTATCTGAAAATATACTTTCAAACAAAAAGAACAATTTTTACTTCTATATTCATGTGATTTTTTAGAAACGTGGGACCAAAAACTTGTGCTGACAACTTTTTTATACTTGGGCTAGTAAAAAATATATTTCTAGACTCATGTTAAAATCAATTTATATAATTGTTAATTTGTTAAATGCATATTGTCTCAAAATTGTTATACATTTTTTGTTTGCTGAATGTTATACATATTTTTTTAAGTTTACTTTAATATTTTTAAATAAACATTCATTTACCTTAAGTAATAATATTTTAATATATTTTTGAAAATTGATTTAAACCTTTTTAATGCAAAACAATAAAATAAATTGATAAAATAATCCAAATTAGGATAAATCCTTCACCTGTGGAATGTATTTTATAATTGTCAAACCAACTTGGATGCCACTGTAACATGATCAAATTTCAACATAAATTAGAACAGTAGTAACAATGGTAAAGTAACAACTCTAGTGATACATAGTTGTTATAGGTTCTAATTCAATTGAAAAAAGAAAAAAAAGCTGATATTATTAAATTAAAAATAATAATTTAAGTATAAATTTCACAATTATGTATAATTTTTTAATAGTAATTATATAATTAATTTACGGAAAAAAAAAGAATATATACATACTTGAAGATGGAAATTAGCCAAAGCCAATGATGATGAGGCAAAGCAATGATGACACAAACTGTTGCAGCTAACAAGACAACAAGTACGATTCCTGCAGTCACTTTAGAGAGTTTTTGACTTCCACACTACACATGAAATTTGCAACTTTTAGGACAATCATAAATTATAAAAACATGAATAATCTTTTTTTGGACAAAATATAGAAATTAATAATAGTGAGTATGTTGAAAAAATAAATATAGTACTTCATAAACTGCAATTTGGTATAAGGTAACTACTGAAAGTAGAATAGCATGGGATGAGAATGCAACATCATTTGATGCCACAGGATTCATCTGAAAAAGAAATAAAAAGTGTAATTAGTTCTCTACACATTATATTAAAATTTAATTACAAATGGATTTAGCAAATAATAATAAATCTAGGTAGATGAAAGGACATACACATGTGTATTTGGAAGAGCTTATTCAAATTTTTATTTTGTAATAACATTAACACATGTCTAAGATTTTAGAACAACTTGTAAAAAATTAACTTACCAAATGTGAAAAAAAATACTAAAAAAAAATCATTTTCAATCGGATAAAAATGACATTTCATCTAAATAGTTTATTGTTTTAAACTGTTTTTTGTGCAAAGTTTACTCTCTAATATTCTCTTTGATCGTTTACAAATTTTTTTTTTAATTAAGCTCGTATAAATAGGGATATTTTGAGTTTGAATTTGCATTCTAACATATTAAATATCTTTATAGTTTCTATAACATCGACACTTTTAATCGAATGTGTATTCATATGTTCGACATTGACATAACACTAACATATTAATTATGTTTAATAAATTTATTTTTTGAAATTATTATTATTGTTGATGAGTTAGTGTGGTATTTAGTATTTAGTGTACCTATATTAATATATGTGTTTCATATCATGCTACTGCTACTGTGTGAGCTTTTAGAAAAATGTCATTTAACTAAAAATTTAACTACCATATCACATCACATGTAGTACTAATTAATTAAGCTAGTAAATAAACCAAATTAATTACCTGTTTGTGGCCATATTTATTTGCATATTGCTTCTGAACAGAAGAGCTGAAGAACATAGACACATTATAGACCAAATAGAAAATTTGCTTCACCATGTTTAGCACCGCATAATCAAAGTTCAACCCAACAACACTAGGCAATTAGAAAACAAAACAAAATTCAAATAAAATAATAATAACAATAATGGAGAAATTATATTAATATATTATAGGTCCTTCCATTGTTTTTAGTTAGTTCTTATAGACAATTGCACTATTGATAGGATAGATTGGATACTTTTCGTGGCGACTCAAATTTAAACTTGAAATTTTCACTCTACGTGTGTAAATTTATTAGCAGTGTTTGTAATTTTTGTTTAGTAAAAAAAAATGATAACTATGATAAAAAATTCACACACACAAATGCAAGTCTCGTCTGAAATATGATATTCAATCTAACAATATCAGCATTTTATCATTTGAACTACTACTTAACAACGTAATAATATATTTATCATATAATATATATATATATATATATATATATATATATATAGATGATAATATAACAATGGATGTATAGATGATATCTTTGTTAACCACTTTCTATTTATAATTGTTTCCTCATATAATCTCCAATACATACCTTTTCCTTTGATAGTTCAAAATGACTTGTGGGTAGAAGCTAATAGACCAAGAAATGAATGCAGACCAACCCAAAATTTCATATGACAAATGAATTGGAACCGAATGCCAAGAAGCCATGGAAGAAAACTCTATTATCAATATGTGGTTAGGGTCTTGAGATTTTGAATGTCCTGGACGAATTAAACATTCATAAAATAACTACACATAGAAATCAAGATCTATATACTTGAATAATTCAAAAAAAAATTGAAATCAATCGAATAGACACCACACATACAATACACATTGAAAGTGGTAGATGTGAAAGAATGAAGAGATATACTCGAAAATACGGCTGAATGCGGCGATGACACAACGGCCAAAGGAGGGGAGAGGATAACGAATAAGAAGAGTATTATTATTATTATTATTATTATTATTATTATTATTATTATTATTATTATTATTATTATTATTATTTTTTATTTTTTAAGAAGAATGAGTAGAATATAGTGAAGCGCAAGGTTTGTAACACATTGTCCTAGTCTCATGTGTTCTGTTATAACTATTACTACCATTATGTAATTAATTAGATTCAAATTAATGTTAGACATTTTGTTGTGTAATTCAAAAGTAAATATTATATTTTTATTAGATTTGTAACTGATTTTTACCTTGCTTCCCCTTTGCCTACTCATTTTTATTATATACCACGTTGCCATATTTGTAGCAACTTATGGTTGCACTATTTTTTTTTACTGATCCTGTTTGAACTATTTTTTTTACTAATACTGTTTGCACTATTTTTAATATTAAATAAATCCATTTTATATTTTGTTTTGTTCTTTATACATATGTTAAAAAAAACATAAAAAATAATATGGTTTTTTATAACCACATTAGTTTGATATGTAGAATATATTATTCATCATCCTTTTTGTATTAAATTAAATATGACTTTTTGAGTAATGCATGTGATATAAGAATAAATATTATTTATGTATTATATTTCAAATAAATATTTTTTTTTAAATAACTGCATAAATTTATGTAATATTCCATCATTATGAATTTCATATCATCACTTATTTCTTCGGTTTTCATTTCTCTTCGTCTATTTGTTTTCCATCAATTGAGATGCTGAAATATTTTGTAATTACACATTCAGAGTTAAGACTTCATATACATTATATCATGATCATATCGCTTAAACACGGAAGCCTCGAGAATAACGCTACTGAAGCAACTGTTTTAAGCTTCAATGAAAAATAAAATTTTTACTTTATAAAAAAAATTTAAAATTTTAATATTTTTAAAATTAAAACATATAAATTTTTTCAAAATTTAATATTGTCTCAACAATATTGAATCAATTGAAAAAGAAATATTACATGACATCAATTATATTAATTTAGTGATGTCATATTAAAATTTAGAAAATTCACTTTAGGTCTTATATTAAAGTTCGCTTTAGACATCTACATGTGTTGTGTCAGTCCTACATTTAAAAAATACTTTAAAATTTTTAATTATAATTTAATGAAAATACTGAATTTATATCTATATTGTTAATCTCAATCAAATAGATCATCTTGAATATTGTACATACTATACGCATTATTAAAAAAATATTACTCTTAAAAAAATGTCACTATTGAATATTGTTGTGAACAAAAATCTTGTTATGTATTTGAAGTGACTCTTTTATACGTGTTATGTTATAATGTGTGATCGAAACTAACTATAGTTAAAAGCGATCACAAAATCATGGAAGGTGAGGCATGAATTGTGTCACATTTTAATTTTATTGTAAAGTATGTGTATTCCTATTTTCCTACTCATTAGTATCATGTGTTCTAATATGATTATATTACCAAATTTTTCTCTTGACTTTATGATTTGGAATTTCATTGACCAGAAAAGTTTGAAAAGAAATTGTAGAATTAATTTTGGAACCTATCTTGGCTAGGTTCAAGATGGTATTGTGCATCTTTTTGATTCGTTGGGATGTATAGAGAGAAAGTGAAAGGATTGAAAGTAAATAAATAAAAAATTATATAGAAAACAAAAAAATAAAACAATGTCACACAATTAAATTTAGTTAAAAGGTAGTTTCTCGTTAATTAATTATGAAAGAAATATGTAATATGTATTTCATCACGTGTCTCTTGAGATATTTACGATTTTATTTAATCTATCAAGAAATATATTTGGAGAAGCAAATTAGTTTCTACGTAATATTGTGTAAAATTATTTTACACAATTATTTTAGTTAGATGTATATATAAAAAAGATTATGGTATATTCAAATTAAATCTTTAGAGAAAATTTTAATACACTAATTAAAATTTATTATTTAAATTTTGTTGGCCGAATATCCAGCTCGGGTGTCTACTTTAGGGATTAATTGTCAGTTTAATTATAAGTTTAATTGTTGATTTAATTGTTTAGTCTGATAATAAACGTGGCAGAGAATAAGTTAGTTTAATTAGATTTCAATTTGGTTGTTAGGAGATCGAGTAAGCAGGCGCATAATTCTGCCTCTGACCGCGTTTTCTGCTTCTGGTTAGTGTGGTGTCCGTATCGTCTAGTGCACTGTACTGGTTCGTCTGGTACTTCTATTTTCTGTATTTTTGGCTATTTAAAGCTCCAGTTTTAATTAATAAGATAAGCATTCCATTTCCTACATTGAGATCCTTAATTCTAGCATTTTAACAATTGGTATCAAAGCTTCGAAAAAGGCCTGATAACCGTGATAGTGAGTGTGGACAAGTGAAGTCCAGAACAAACACGAGAGTTTGAGTGTGTGAGTGAAACACAATAGAAATTATCATGTCAACCTCAGAAAGGTTCGTGCAGCCGTCCATTCCCAAGTTTGATGGCCATTATGATTACTGGTCAATGACAATGGAGAATTTCCTTAGGAGCAAGGAAATGTGGAATCTGGTGGACGAAGGAATTCCAGCACCAACAGTTGGAAATACACCAACAAGTGAGGCTCAAAGAAAGAGTGTGGAGGAAGCCAAACTCAAAGACCTAAAAGTGAAAAATTATCTGTTTCAAGCTATTGACAGAGAAATACTGGAGACAATACTTAACAAGGAAACATCAAAAGCAATCTGGGACTCAATGAAACAGAAGTATCAAGGGTCCACAAAGGTACGAAGAGCAGAACTTCAAGCCTTGAGGAAAGAATTTGAGTTACTGGCCATGAAAGAAGGAGAGAAAGTTGATAACTTCTTGGGACGGACTCTAGTCGTGGTCAACAAAATGAAAACAAATGGTGAGGTGATGGAACAAAGTACAGTGGTTAGTAAGATACTCAGATCATTGACCTCCAAATTCAACTATGTTGTTTGCTCAATAGAGGAGTCAAATGATCTAAATATCTTAACCATTGATGAATTACATGGAAGTTTGCTAGTTCATGAACAGAGGATGTTGGGACAATAGGAAGAAGAACAAGTGTTAAAAGTAACATATGATGAAAGATAAGGCAGAGGTAGAGGCATGAATAGAGGAGGAAGAGGTAGAGGACGAGGCAGACAAACATTCAACAAAGCTACGGTTGAATGTTTCAAATGTCACAGACTGGGACACTTTCAAAACGAGTGCCCAGAATGGGACAGAAGAGCCAATTATGCTGAACTGGATGAGGAGGAAGAACTTCTGCTGATGTCCTATGTTGAGATCAACAAGTCAAAAAAGGAAGCAGTATGGTTTCTTGATTCTGGCTGCCTAAATCATATGACAGGAAACAAACAATGGTTCGTGGAGCTGGATGAACAATTCAGTCATTCTGTAAAACTTGGAAATAGGGATGGCAATTAGACCCAGGCCTAGTGGGTACCCGCAAAAAAAAGCCATAATGGGTATGGGTATGGGGACGGGTAATTACCCGCAAAATTGAACGGGTATGGGTGCGGGTACGGGTACTATAGTACCCACCCCGCCCCGCACATATATTATTATTATTATTATTATTATTATTATTATTGTTATTATTATTATTATTATTATTAGTATGTAAGTTTGTTTTATCTTAAATAAAAATGATTTTTGTTTTAAATAATTTAGAGATTATTTTTTAGAGATTTTTTAAAGGTTAAATAGCACCCGTGGTCCCTTAACTTAATTTCAATTAACGTTTTAGTCATTTATCTTTTTTTTTCTTCCCGATTTGGTCCTTTATTTTAATTTTAAGTGACAATTTGATCTTTTATGTTTTAAAATGTCAACAATATTATCCTTTTTTTTTTTACAAAAATTCAAAAAACTCATCAAAATTTTCAACCAAAACCCATAAAACTAATTATATTCTTTAATATAATACAAATTTTATCAAATTCGTAACTCAAATCTTCAAATAAACTCATACAAAAATTTCATTCTTTATTTGATGTTAAAAATGGAAATATGAGTTTATTTGAAGATTTGAGTTTCGAATTTGATGAGATTTGTATTATATTGAAGAATATAAATAATTTTATGGATTTTGGTTGAAAATTTTGATGAATTTTTTGAATTCTTGTAAAAAAAAAGGATAACGTTGTTGAAATTTTAAAACATAAAAAATCAAATTGTCACTTAAAATTAAAATAAAGGACCAAATCGGAAAAAAAAAAAAAGATAAAAGACTAAAACGTTAACTGAAATTAAGTTAACGGATCACGGGTGCTATTTAGCTTTTTTTAAATTATGATTTTTTAACTCCCGTTTGTTTACTATTATAAAAATGATGTTTTTTGTACAATAATTTTTAACATGTTTGTATACAATTTTATAAAAATAATTTTTTTAAACTAAAAAATTACCATAAAAGACATAAAAATGATTTTCAAGAAAACATGTTTGTTTGAAAAAATATTTTTTAAATACATGATTTTTCTAAATACACATATGTCTCTCTACTATCTTATGCATCTCTATCTCTCCTTCCAATTTCTAACTACTATTTCTCTCACTCTCTACTATCTCATGTCTCTCTACCCCTCCTTTTTATTACAAACAAATCAACGGATTTAGGTAATTCATTTCATAATTTTCGGATCCTCATGAAAAATAAACATATAAGTAAATCATCACGAAAATATGTTAGTAAATAGTAATAGATTTTGGAGATCTTGTTCTAATCTTAAAAATTGAGCCCTTAATAAAAAAAAGTATAATTTTAATAATTAAAAAAATTTGAAAAATAAATTTTAGTCCCTATACACATATTTGATTCTGATGAATAAGTAAATAATTGTGATTTTATATTTAAGAGTTTTTTTTATATTATTAATCATGACTTTATAATTATAAATAACTAATATAATACACATATCAATTTTTTTACATATCTCGGAGAGGACTTGCAAATTCATAAAATATTCTTTCAGAAAACATTATTTTTGATGTTTTGATATATTATAGTAATGTACTAATGTTGGATCATGATATATTTTGGAAGTTTTGAGTTAGACAATATTTTGGTTTGTAATATTTATGATTTGGATTTAAAATATTTGAGCATTTTTTTAAATTTAATCACAAATTATTTATCGATATATTTTTGTTAAAGTGCGGGTAATGGGTATGGGTACGGACACTTAAGTACCCAGAGGGCAAGGGTACGAGTATTAAAGTTGATACCCACGAGGGTATGGGTATTAAAGTTGATACCCACGAGGGTACGGGTACGGGTATTTTTTTAAACTGCGGGTACGGGCACGGGTACTATAGTACCCTACCCATTGCCATTCCTACTTGGAAACAATCTCAAAATGCCAGTGAAAGGGAAGGGCAACATCAGACTTGAAGTAGAAGGTACAACTCAGGTAATCTCTGAAGTTTACTATGTTCCTGAGTTGAAAAACAATCTGTTGAGTATGGGTCAACTACAAGATAAAGGTTTAACTATCCTGATACAAAATGGAGAATGCAGACTCTATCATTCTAAAAGAGGACTAATCATGCACACACGCATGACCTCTAATAGAAGGTTTGTTGTTCGAGCCAATGTTCTGATGGATACACCTTTTGCATGTCTGAATGTGAGCAGTGATGATACTGGTGACTTATGGCACAAGAGATATGGTCACCTGAGTATTACCAGTCTGAACTTACTACACCAGAAGGAACTTGTCAGAGGACTTCCCAAGTTTCAGATGTCAACATATGTATGTACAAGCTGTATGAAAGGAAAACAACATCGGAAGATCATTCCGAAGAAAAGCAAATGGAGAGCAACTCAAAAGCTAAAACTTGTACACTCAGATATTTGTGGACCTATCACTCCAAAGTCATATGGTAACAAAAGGTATCTGCTAACCTTTATTGATGATCTGAGTCGCAAGCTCTGGGTTTACTTTCTAAATGAAAAGAGTGAAGCTTTCACAACATTTAAAAGCTTCAAAAATATTGTGGAGAAGGAGTCTGGTCTATCCATTTGTGGACTAAGAACAGACAGAGGAGGGGAGTTCACCTCCAAAGAATTCACAGAATTCTGCAGACTCGAAGGTATCAAGAGACAACTGACTACAACCTATACTCCTCAACAAAATGCAGTTGCAAAACGTAAAAATCGTACCATACTTAACATGGTGCGATGCTTGCTAGAAGACAAGAAGATGCCAACTCCATTCTGGCCAGAAGCTGTAAAAACGACATGCCACATTCTCAATCGAAGTCCTACTTCTGCTGTAAAGAACAAAACACCAGAAGAATGCTGGAGTGGAGTTAAACCTAATGTTGATCATTTCCGAGTGTTTGGATGTATAGGAAATGTACATGTACCAGATGCAAAGAGGTCAAAGTTGGATGCTCGAAGTCAAGAGTGTGTGCTGATAGGGTACAGTGAAGAGTCTAAGGGATACAAAATGGTTAACCCGACTACAAAGAAGGTGATAATTAGCAAAGATGTTGTGTTTGAAGAAAGAAAAAGCTGGGATTAGAAAAAGACAGAAGGAGAAGCCAAGAATGACATTCTTGACTGGGGAGAAGCTGATGATGATACATATGCCTCCAGTGATGAAGAAAGTGAAGAAGAAGCAGAATCTAATCAAAGTAGTACTGCCAGTGATACTGCTTCTGGTCACAGTAATATCTCCAGTGATACTACCACACCTACACTTCCAGAAAGAAGAATCACTCGAGCTCCAAACTATCTTCAAGACTATATAAGTGGAGAAGGACTATCAGAAGAAGATGAAGAGGTACAAAATCTAGCAATGTTCATATCTTCTGATGATCCTGTTTATTATGAAGAAGCAGTAAAATTGAAAAGATGGAGGGATGCAATGGATATGGAGTTCAATGCTATTGTAAAGAATGAAACCTGGGAGCTTGTTGATGCACCAAAGGAGGCCAAATTAATTGGTATAAAATGGATCTACAAAACCAAATTAAATGAGAAGGGTGAAGTAAATAAGTGTAAAGCTCGTCTTATGGCTAAGGGATATGCACAAGAGAAAGGAGTAGACTACAATGAAGTTTTTGCTCCAGTAGCTAGATGGGATACTATTAGAACAGTGATAGCTCTGGCAGCAAGAAATGGTTGGACAATCTTTCAGCTTGATGTCAAAAGTGCTTTTCTACATGGTGAGCTGAATGAAAATGTTTACATTACTCAACCTCCAGGGTATGTGATCAGTGGGGCAGAGAAGAAAGTATACAAATTGAAGAAAGCACTCTATGGTCTAAAGCAGACACCAAGAGCGTGATTCAGCAAAATTGAAAGCTACTTCATTAAGGAAGGGTTTGAGAAAAGCAGCTATGAGCACACGTTGTTCATCAAAAGAGAAGAAAAGAACAAGATCCTAATTGTAAGTCTATATGTTGATGATCTCATTTTTACTAGTAATGATTCTGTTATGATAAATGAGTTCAAAGAATCTATGAAAAGGAAGTTTGAAATGACTGATATGGGCAAGATGAAATATTTTCTGGGAGTTGAAATAAGGCAGAACTTCAATGGTATTCACATTGGTCAGAAGAAATATGCTGAAGAAGTTCTAAAAAGGTTTGGTCTGGAAAATTGCAATGGAGTCAAGAATCCCATGGTTCCAGGAAGCAATAGACTGACAAAACAAGAAGATGGTAAGAAGGTAGATGCAACCCTATTCAAGCAAATGGTGGGAAGTCTGATGTACATGACTGTTACAAGACCTGATTTAGCCTACAGTGTTTGTCTAATAAGTCGTTATATGGCCAACCCGATGGAGTCTCACATGATGGCAGCTAAGAGAATTCTAAGATACATCAGTGCTACTACTGAGTTTGCTGTATTCTACAAAAGGGGATGTAAAGATGAGTTGTTTGCCTACACGGACAGTGACTATGCAGGAGATCTGGATGATCGAAAAAGCACATCTGGGTATGTTTTCATGCTAAGTGGAGGAGCAGTAGCTTGGTCATCAAAGAAGCAGCCAGTTGTGACACTTTCAACCACAGAAGCAGAATATGTGGCTGCTGCTTCTTGTGCATGTCAGTGCATTTGGTTGCAACAAATACTTAAACAGATTGGAGGCACACAGAGTAAAAGTGTCAAGATACTATGTGATAATTCTTCCACTATAAAACTTGCAAAGAATCCAGTCTTCCATGGTAGGAGTAAGCACATTGATGTCAGGTTTCATTTTCTGAGAAATCTCACTAAGGATGAAATAATTGACATGAAATATTGTGGTACAAGTGAGCAGTTGGCTGACATTATGACTAAACCAATGAAGCTGGAAGTGTTTGAGAAGCTCAGAGAGGCACTTGGAATGAAGTCAGCTGAAGAAATAAACTGAAATGCTTCTAACATGTTCAGTTTAGGGAAGCGATTGTTGGCCGAATATCCAGTTCGGGTGTCTATTTTAGGGATTAATTGTCAGTTTAATTATAAGTTTAATTGTTGATTTAATTGTTTAGTCTGATAATAAATGTGGCAGAAAATAGGTTAGTTTAATTAGATTTCAATTTGGTTGTTAGGAGACCGAGTAAGCAGGCGCGGAATTCTGCCTCTGACCGCGTTTTCTGCTTCTAGTTAGTGTGGTGTCCGTATCGTCTAGTGCACTGTACCGGTTCGTCTGGTACTTCTGTTTTCTGTATTTTTGGCTATTTAAAGCTTCAGTTTTAATTAATAAGATAAGCATTCCATTTCCTACATTGAGATCCTTAATTCTAGCATTTTAACAAATTTCACATGGGATAAATATTTTTGTGATTGGTCAATTAGTTACGATATGGCCTTTCAAAAATCAATTTAGTTAAAATATGCTTGAACTTGTATTTTATTAGTGGGGTATCTCTTAAAATATCTTATAGATAAGAAAAATGAAAAACAAATATATAATATACTCATTATAATTTATTGTATAAACGATACACATAACAAATATTATATGTATGTCAATTAGTTAAAAGATGATTTTTCACATATGAATTAATTAAAATAGAAATATGTATCTCATATGTAGTATTTCTCTTGAATTTTAAACAAAAATTTGAAAAAATTTGTAATAAAGTAATTATAATTTACCGTATAAATTATACACGAGACAAATATTTATTTTTTGATCAATTAGTTGGTTTTCATAAATGAATTATTTAAAAGATAAATATATATTTTATTAGTTGTGTCTCTTAAAACATATCTTCTTGATAAAAATTTGAAGAAAGTTATAATAAACTAATTATATTTTATTGTATAAATAGTACACGAAACAAATATTTTGTAGAGGCCAGGTCAATTGATTAATAGATGATATTTCTCGAATCAATTATTTAAAAAAGAAATATATACTTTATTAATAGTGTGTCTCTTAAATGTCTTTTGAATAAAAATTTGAAGAAAACTAACATACTAATTATAATTTACTATATAAATCACAAACTAGACAAAAGAAGAAAAAAGTACAAACCGTTTAAAAATGTTGCACTCTCATACATATCAAGAGAATCTCATAGCAACAACGACTTCTAAGAGATCAAGCAATAGATAGAATGTAGGCTTCATTGAACAAAATCATAACAAAAGTTCGGTCCGATGAAAAGTAAAATCTAATAACAAATTAATCTAGTCAGACTTTGAATTTGAATTCTTTCAAGCAATTTGTCCTTAACAAAAGTTCATTACCCACTTAAGTTCAATTATTTGGTTATCTTTGTATGTAGTGTGACCAAACTTATTTGATATCTTCATTGCATATGAGAGGCTCTGTGACTTTGTCATTGAGTTTAGAAGTAGAGGTTGACGATGATTTCTTTGAAGGATACAACACATAATGTTGACACATGAAAAGAAGATCAAAGAACATGCACACCTGAAAATGTGTCCAATATACATAGTAACTAACTATTTCATCACTAAAACCTTTAAGGCCATTTTAATATTTTTTATTTTTATTTTTTAAAATATATGTTATAAAAAATGAATAACAAGTGGATGTAAGACTAAGAAGTGAACAATTGTGATAGAAATAGACTCAAGTAGATCTATTTTGTAATTGTCAGAGGAAAAAAAAGTTAATATCTTAAATAAATAAATTCTAACAGGGACTATGGCCGTCCACTATAGATCAGTTTTTAAAAAATATTTAAAATTGTAAAGACTACAACGTTGTTTCTTAGAAATAGAAATTAATTGACATCTTTATTTTTATAATTAAAACAATGACTTAAATAATATTAATTTGATAAAAATATGAAGAAGAAAAAAATATTTTATATCGAATTGGCACTGATTAAGTCACCGTTTTATTCATAAAGACGAAGCCAATAATAAATTATTACTTATGAAAAGTATATTCAATCGTCGTTAATTTTTAATAATTTCTAAGTATTAGTCCAAATAACTTATAAAGTTGATCTACGGTAGAATACATCCTTAAACCAAACCTATTTGCTCTTTCAATCCAAAGGTATTTAATGCAAGTCTTCTTCCAAATAAACTTTCTAGGAGAAATTTCAAGCAACAATGAAAGTAAAACAGAATTTCTAAGCTACATATGTGTCTGCTTCTTAACTTACATTTGCACTAAAGTAATGAATTGTCCTATATATGAATTATTCTCCTTATTTAATTTAATTTTATGATCATCATCAATACAAGAACTTATAATATCATGGGAAAGAAAAAGAAAAAAAAAAGAAGACATCAAATTGTTAGAGTGTTTTAAAAATTGGACCAGTAATCGAATTTGTTTGGTGTCTAGGTAATGGTTCAATCGGTTGAATCACATGACTAATAAATAAGTAAATATCAAAACAATTGTTTTTGAAAAAATCAAACTATTTGAGTCAAATGAGATTCAAAATAAGTTCGATTCTAAGAGACTAGGAATCAACTACGACTAAACCAACTGACAGACTAATCAATTCCCAATTCAACGAATTGAACAGGTATGTCTAGTTCACAAAACACCGAATCATCAATATTGGAGTGAATGTGTAAAAAAAAGATTAATACATACCAGGGATAATAATACTTTGCCAATATTCCCAGAGAAATTCACCCAAGAATCTAGAATGACAAAAAATTAAGAACTTTGATTAACTTAATTATATGCATTGATGCATCAAGTCACTTGGCATGTTACTATAATTAATGTGAAATTGAGAATAAAGACATACTTTGATCAATTGATTGTGTAACCATCTGAGCATAGTTTGCCATTCCTCCACAAAAATCAAGGAACACATTTCCAATGCTAAATCCATCTGTGCTCTTGATCATGAAGTTCATAACTGCCTGTATTAATTTCACACCACAATTATTAGTCTAATTTGTGTAGCTTAAGTATCTTAACAAAAATGTATGTAAAATGATGACAAGAAGTACCAATCACTACTTACTAGCATAATCATTTAATTTTTTTTTCAATTTGTTAATGTTTTTGTATCACATAAAAGGAGCAAATAACTTTTGGGATCATATATCTTCAAAATTATACGCAATTTAAAAACAACGTAATTTTTTTAGTCTAATGCAATCAGATTGACCAAAGTATCGAAAAAAGTTAAAATTTTAAAGAGTGTATTACATAACAATAAAAATTTATTCAAACTCTATTATGATATAATGTTATTATGGCCGCTATTTTATAATACTAAATGATACAAACTTAAGCTGGAATTCACATTGATTACAACAAGATTTGCAATACCATTTTAGATTTAAGTAATTGAAGTTAATTTCCTTAACAAAAAAAAAAAGCAATGGAAGTTAATTACTTCAATTGTAGTATGATTTTGAAGAAGAAACCTAAAAAGGACATGTCTTAAGGTAGGTTTTCACTCACTAGAAAGTCAGAATGAAATAAAGATTTTTTTTGGGTACAAAAATAAAGATATATTCTAACCTGTGGAATATATTTGATAATTGCCAGAATTACTTGCATTGTGCTGCACAAAATATTAATTTCAATACTTAGATATTGCTTGTTGGTGAAAAGAACAATTTCAACTTTCCATAGTTAGATAGATATAATTAAAATATAACCAAATATTGATTTTCAATGACATATAGTGATAGATGATAACATAGAAAATTAAATCTTTATCATGCTTTCTAAATTTGATGTTCTAGTTTTAATTTTATCAATTGACATTTTATTTATTTCTTAATAGAAGATGATGGAATGGAAGTAAAAATGTCTCACTTAAAGATGGAAATTAGCCAAAGCCAAGATTTGGAAGGGAATGCTATGAAGGAACAAACTCCAATAGTGATCCACACCATAGTGATAATTCCCATTGTGATTTTTGATATTGATTGATTTCCACGCTGCAAAAAAAAAATAGAATATTTGACAAAATGTAAAATCATTAGCTCTAGGATGCATAAACAGTTTTCAATAAACAATTCTTTTTTTAAAAAAAAAATTGTTTTTAATAGACAATTTAAACGAAGATTTTGTTAGAATTTAGATTATGCCTAACACAATTTCACAAAAGTGACTTGTAGGTGAAAATTATCTACCACTTATAAACACATTGTGATGACTCTTAACGCATTCCTCTTACACCCGAGACTAGACATCTAGACGTGACCCGAGTAGTTTGATAGTGATGACGTGATAAAAAGTAGTGGTCCAATAGGTCTTGTAATAAGATCTGATGTCATCCTAAAATTTGGATGAAACCTAATACATCTATATACTTGTAAGATGAAGACTACCCACCACTTATAAACACATGTAAGATTTTATGTTATCTAATGTAGAACTCTTAACAAATGTTTCTAGTTCTTATAAAATTTTAAATTTGCGTTTTAAGTATTTGTAAATAATTTTAGTCTCTATAAAATCAAAATAAATACCAAACTTTACGTATGAAAGAAGTATCTTGAAAAAAAAGTACAAAAATTAATTTCTAGGTCCAAATTTCTATTATTTTAGTTTATTGAATTTTTGACACTTAAAATTCATATTTAAATCATCCTTTATTAAAATTTATGACATTTTATAAAAGAAATGTTTATAATGTTTTAAATATGTTTACAAAAAATCATTCAAAAATTTAAAATATGCACATAAGTTAATTAAATTAACAATGGGGGTTAAAATTGCCTCAACTTAAAACCCTGTAACATCAACATACTAATTTAAATTCCCTAAATTAATGAATAGTACCATTTTGATTAATTAAAAAAAACTACCGATGAAAAATATCATAGAGATTAAAAGTGAAAAACAAATTTATACAATCTAAAAACAAGATTTCAAAATTTTATAAAGCATATTTAACCCATTAAATAATAATAATAATAATAATAATAATAATAATAATAATAATAATAATAATAATAATAATATATCCAAACAATTGATATTGATGGTGGAACAAAACCTCAAATATTGCAACTTGGAACAATAACACTACAGTCAGAAGAACAGCATGTATTGAGAAGGCAACATCATTTGCAGCTACAGGTATCATCTGCAATAGTAACAATTAAACCAAAATATTACTTACTTCCTTCAAAATAAGATTTAATCACCAATATATTTTCCTACATTTAAATTTGATATATTTTAGCGCAATTTTTTTAAGTAAATATTACTAAATCATGTTATGACATATTATTTGAAGAGTTTAATTTTCTAGGTAATTTCATTTATTGGGTATGAATTCTGGATAGCTGTTGAACTTCTCTAAATATAATGTATAAATTATTTTTTGACAAAAAAATATAATAATGTGTAAATTAATGCATATACATTTGAAAATTGTAGGACAAGGAAACTATTTTTGGATATTGCTTATTAGAAATATGGAAAAGAAAAGGTGAATACTCTTCAAACTTCATATTTACTCATTTTTGTTTATTCTTATCGAATGTTAGTTTTTATAGTCTAAAATACACTATCAAATGATAGTATCTAGCAATGTATTTGAAGCTAAAATTTTACTCTATACCCCGTATTTTACTTTTACCCACACGAATTTAAGAAAATAACGTTTTTGTCCTTGTATAAAATATAAAATTTCAAAAAAAATTCATTATTTCATCATTTAACATTTCTGAAAAAAGTAAGTAAATTTTGGAAAATTCAGACGAAAAACTTCATTCAAATTTTCTGATAATTTATTTGTGTTTCAGAAAACTTCATTCAAATTTTTCGGAAGTTCATACACTCGCGGGAGTATCGAGTAGATTGTTCATTTGAAGTGTATAAATGTCTCCGTCACATATTTCAATGAGTGGGCCAAAAGTCAGGATGAATATGGGCTGTCGATGGTGGACCCAGATGATCCATACTTCTAATATATGTAATATGTTTATTACTTTAATTTTTTAGATAAGACTTTAACATTTTTCTATAATGTCTTAAAATATCTTATAAATAAAATATAATTATATATATTTTTGAAAAATTATATTATGTTGATGTAAGTAGTAATGGTATCCTTTTTTTGTTTGCATAAAATTAGAATACTTTCTATACTTTTTTTTTTTCTAAAAGACCTAATTACTAAAAATTTATCGAATTATATGGTCGGTAAGTTGCGATGCGATGATTTTGTATATTTTTATTTTATAATCAAATTGAAAGTTTGAATTATTAATAAATTTATGATATTATAAAAATGTATATGTTCTTTATATACAATTTTAATATGAGACAAATTTGACTACATATCAAATTTAGATTAAATTTTCATCGAACAAATAAAACAAAAAGAGTTCAAATAACAAAATACCAACAAAAACAAAAATCTCTAGATTAAACAGCTAAAATACTAACTCAAGCAGAAAAAGGTGTGAATTGATGAAATAAATAAATACCTGATCAAATCCATATTTTTGATGATATTGAAACCGAACAGTAGAGCTAAAGTACAAAGAGGCATTATAAATGAGGTACAAGGTGTGTTTGGTGTTGTTCAATAGCAAATAGTTGAAGTTCAAACCAACCACACTACAATTTTCAAATTTTAGAAATAAAAGATCTTGCTTTCAAGAGAAAATTAAACCAAAATAATGAGATGACAGAAAAAAAAAAGTGATTAATTACCTTTTCCTTGAGAAATTCAAGATTAATTGAGGATAGAAACTGCTGGACCAAACCACAAATGCAATCCATCCAAACACGGTGTATGCTACTTTAAAGGCTTCAGAGTTCCATGTTGTTTCCATCTTATAATAATATGATGATAAATATCCGATTCTTATATAGAAGACAAGCCTAATGAATAATTATTTAAGTGAATTTATAAATATTTATAATAAAAATTAAATATTATTAATATTTTATATTTATTATATATAAATTAAAAATTATGTTAATAAATATTTTATAACACTTGTTAAAAAATTAAAAACAAATTTTAAATACAAAATTTCACTTTTGTAATTCCAAAGCAACCATTACACAATTTCAATATCATTTTTATACATTTAGATTTTTATCAAATGTACGTATTAACCTTTCTGATAAATTAAATTCTAGAAAATATAGAAACAGAAAATAAGATCAGCAGTTATGAGACACGATAGGTGGACAGTGGACACCTTAGACTTGTATACAAGTGACACAAGGCATTGTTTTTTTTATTTTAATAATTTATAATTTATAATTTATTAATTATTATTATTTTTAATCTTTTATACCTTGGCCTCCATCCTTCTATAGCTTACGCACATCAGTCCACCTAACCGAAAGTTACTGACTTTCCACAAGAATTTAGGTGTCTTGTGTAATTGTGCAAAGTTTAAAATTGGAAAATTTTTTTTCTATAAATTATATAATAATAAATTTAATTATGTTTGATAATATATTAATCATTTGATTTGTATTTTTTATAATATATGTTTGTCTTTTTAAAAATATTCCCATTTGATTCCATTATTTGATGATCCTTCTCTCCAAATAACTAACCTCCTAATATTGCAAAAAGAAAACTAGCTACTATCCCATTTCTCTCCAAAATAACGTGCAATCCAAATTATATATTGGGTTATGGTCAAAAACAGACATTGCACTCTTTATATTATATTTTTTTACATGTTAATTAGGCATATATGAGATTATATATATTATATTGAGTATAGCTTAAATTTTAAAGTTCTAATATATATAATTTTTATTTTCAAAAGCAATAATATATACATATATATAACTATTGCTTTGTATTTGTTAACACTTTGCATTTTATTAAATTCTAGTCTCCTTTTATTGTTCCTTCCTCTCCATGATAAATTTGTTTTGTTATGAGACATAGTTCGGTAAAAAAAGGCATTAAAATTTAGGAACGTTTAATATACCGTAATAGAATGTATGCTACCATGAAATAATAATAATAATAATAATAATAATAATAATAATAATAATAATAATAATAACAACAAATAACAAATAACAATAACAACCCAAATAAAATCCTATGACCTCAATCATAGATCATACACCAAAGCTAGAATTAAAGGGAAACAAAACTAAAAGACATGAAGAAAAAAAAATTGCACTATTCCTAGTAGCAAACCAATTTAATTTTCTAAGTACTCAAAATAACATAGGAAGCAACAAAGGCAAAAACAAAGACACCAATTGGAAAAACAGGAACATGGTATCCATTAGATTTAGAATGAAGATCTTGAATCATCACTCTCACAATCATCTTTTGTCCTTTCTCACAATGCCCTGATGCACCACTTATGAAGTAGAATGTTCCTGAGTGGTTTAACTTGAACTCAGTGTCTCCATTGTTGGAAAAAAATGTTGGTTGTGTTGCATTGCAGTCATTGTAATTTTCCTTACCAACCTCCATCACTGAATCCTTCTTGTACTTGAATTCTATGCACACACAAAAAAAAATCATTTTTTTATACCCCATTTATAAAAAAAAATTCAGCAAAAAATTTGTGTATAAATAGCTACTATGAATCACAATTATCTGATGTTAAAAAATATTTGACTTATATAATAATTTATGATAATTATCTTTAAAATAATTGATATAAGTGATTATGATATAATGACAATTTTAAACTATTAGTGCGTACAAATTAAACTCTTTATACAATTGATTTTGGACAAAAGTGTGAGAATGCAATCAAGGTCGCAACATCAAAGTTTCGTAAGTAAAAACAAATCATAACATGACCGCATGTTATCATCACTACTAAAAATCAAAATTATTGATAAAAATAAGAGTGAGAAATAATAAAGTTTATCATTAATTCCTCGTCACAAAATTTAGTGAGAGAATTAAAGAAAATTACAAATTTTTCCTCTTTAAATTTATACATTACTATTTTTTTTCTTCTTTTTTTTATAAGACTATTTTTTTTTTCTAGTAGTACATATGTGAACTCAATTTGAATCCTTAATTATTGTTGAATGCATGAAGAATGAGAATGAAGTAGTGCATATTGACAAAAATGAAAGTGAAAACAAATAAAGTTTACCACTAATTCTTGTCACAAAATTTAGCGAGGAAATTAAAGAAATTTTATTTCACATTTTTCCTCTTATAGTTGAATGCATGAAAAGAAATTAAATTAAAGAGTGTATGGTTCTTACGGATGGAATCACCAACATGGAACCTATTGTTTGAAGCCCAATTATTGTAGAGGTCAGTGTCATTTGAAGGAGGAACAACCCACCCTTTTGGGCCACCAACTTGTAAATCATGAGAAGCAACAATAGAACATTGTAAACAACATAAAAGAGCCAAGAGAAGCACAAGTAGGGTAGTGGAATTCAAAGAGAAAGAAGAAGAGGCCATTATTTTTTAATTGTGTGTTGGAGGTGCGAATAGTAATGTGAGTGGTGCAAGAGTTTTTTTTTGTGTGGTGAAAGTTGAACACTATTGGTTTGTTTAATTTAATTTATAGATGTTGATATAGGGAAAGTGTGAAGTTGGTTTTGCATGAGTTAGATGGGAAATGGAAGTAGTGGGTGGTTTACATTTACATGTACACGAGTCACGTAGCTTTGAGCATTATTTGGTACGTAACTAATTTTGCTCAAAAAAAAATATTTGGTAATTAATTTGACTTAGTCAATAGGGTATAATCTGTCATTAAACTAACTTATTTGAAATTTTTTACATATGAAATTTGGTGGAAAAACAATAGATATAGAGAAAATAGGTATGCATGTTAATTTAAACTAAATGTATAATAAACAATTGATAAAATAATGTAAACTTCACGGATCATACAATGTGACATTAACACGTAATATTTGAGTAAGTAGAAGTAATTAAATATATCTACAACCGTCAATTTTATTTTCTATCATGCAAATTTACATCAAAAGATATTCTTAAAATGAAGTTTCTGAATCTCTTTCAAGTTGAGATTCTTGATCAGAACTATCAGTTTTGTTGACTTTGAAGGATTTCAAACTAAAAATCCTAGGAAAAGCACTCTTTGATCTGATTATTGTTGAAATTCCATGTTTATCAGCTAGCTCTTCAGACAATGTTTTAACAAGAACATCGAATCGTCGTTTGTATGTCGGGAACCTTGTGATAAATTTAGTGATACCTTGAAGCCTACAACATTGTGAGTCACAAAAACAGAGTTTAAGGAACATAGTTTCAAAAACATTACGAATATAAAATAAATCAATTTCACATTAGGTCACATCATTAATTTTTAAAATGCACTTACAAAATATGAAATTTATATATTCTTTAAATCCAAAAAATATACTTGGTGGAAAATAAGTACAAGAATGACTAAAAATAATTTGATTTGTTATGATATGTACCTTCTAGCCAATGCATCAAGTTTGGCAAGTTTGAGGTGGGATTCGGGTGGAGGACCAATAGTGAAATTTTTAACCCTATTTAGATCACCATTGAAGAGAACTAATTTGCATAGGTAATCTTCTTCCGATACAGTGAGATTTTCAGCTTTGATTTGATCTTTAATGATTAAAAGTGGATTAAGGAACCATTCAAAAAACTTCTCCTTTGGTCTATTTGTTGTAGTTAGTTCAGTATCATCAGCTACATTAAAAGCAAATATGATTAAAAGCAAATGATTTTTCACATTTGAAATTAAAAGCAAAAATGACTTATTTCATGTTATAAATATTAGTCGTGGTAACGTTGCGACCTTTGATGTTGCAGAGAATTACAATCAAATGTTATTTATGTAGCCTTAATCGGCCACATTGTAGTTTCTACAACATCAAAAATTATTATGTCAGTCTAGATTGCAACCGCGAACGTTTATTTAAAAACCTGATAACAAGTGTGTCACTTACTTATTAATATACCCGGAGAATTGGCTTTAATAGAACGTAAAAGCGCTTGAAGAAGACAATATGCTGGCAAACCAATACTAATGACTCTACTTTCTTTACCAAACATGGCTTCTTGTATGTCATCATGTGTAATTAGTCCTTGAGAAACCAATGTTTCTCCTAATTGAAGACATTCCTTGCACAAACCATCCAATAACTACGGAATTCACATGAAACGTTTATTTAGTATAAACATATATGAACAAAATGGTAAAACTTGAGAGCCTTGTATTTGTCATACATAGTTACAAATTGCGATTCGTTCATTTTTGAAATGTGTATTTGTCTCAAATCACACTGTTGAAATGTCATTCATTTGATTTTGACTAGACAATCTTAATTTGTGACCGTGACAAATGCGAAAAAACACGACTGCATTAAACTTAGATTCGTAAAATACTACCTCAAATGGTTTCAACTCAGGGATGTTATTTGTTAAAGAAATTGTGCGAGAAATAGCCTTTGTTAACGACTTAGTTCTTGAGAAGGAATCTGTATGCGAACCTGTCTGCGATATTTCGACCTTTTTTCGTCGATATTTAGGCCTACCAAACACAAGTCAATAGCATCATTAACTGCAAGTCTCAAAACAACATGTATTATAGGAAGAAAACAACAATAAAACCTTGGGAAGCATGATCCTTCTCGCATGTCAAGAACATCGTTACTATATTCATCATAAAGTGATAAAGAGGCAACAATGTACCTAAGGCCAAACAATAAAGAAGACTCCTGCATTCCAAAGAACAAATAAAAATATATGTATCAATATATATTTTAGTATACTTTCAAGGAGTTGAAAATAGTACTTGAAGTGAAAATCAATTAATAAAGATTAAAGAGCAACACTATTAATTTGGTAAGTTTTAGGATTCATTGATGAGCCTCTAGCTCATATGTCATATGATTACATTATCTACAACGACGAAAATCGATTTTCTTTAAAAGTGAGTCGAAGTTAAAGTGATTTACGTTTGAATAAATTTATTTAAAAATGAGTTGAACAGGAAATTTCATATTAAAAATCAATCGTGGTTGCAAAATTTCCAAATTCTAGCTTCAAATTAAATTCAATTATGAAGATAAAATTTAATTATACTCCAAAACATTCTAACATGTCAAAATCAATTCTACATTTCGAAAATCAATTTTACCTCCTTCAAAACTAGAATTTAATATACACTAAATCATCTATCTCTAACCTGATAGGCAACAACACCTGCGTGAGCACCGAGAAAGATACTTGTTATGGCAGACGCGAGAAACGCGCCAACAACAGCCAATGGCCATAGAAGGATAGCAAGGCCTGCAAAAGGAACACAAATTGTCTCCAAGAAAGGACCTTCACGACCTATTAGGTCATGAAACAAACGGTTCCACCCTTTAAAAAGCATGAATGGAACTTTACATATAGCAACAAATGATATAATTGGCACATCAACTATGATTCCTAAAATTGCAACTACAATAGCACCAGGAAGATAATATGGCCTGCATCCAAAAAATATATCAATAAAATTTCACAGAAAATTATCATGACCAACTAAAGATACATTTGATTACTAAACTGACAAATAAAATACATATTTAAGGATGTTTTTGTACATTTAATATATTCAAGTACTATAGTGAATATTCAAATACTATAATGACGATGTCTCATACATTTAATGACTAAAATAATTATACATTCATTAGAGACATAATAACATAGCAACAAACAAAGTAAAACAATAGACTTAAATATATGTTTGATCCCTATAAATTAGCGTTATTTTGATATTCATCCATGTAATTTTTTTCTTTTCAAATTTAATCCTGTAAATTTAAATTTGATTAAAATTGTCCTTATTGTCAATGATTGTTAAAAAAAGCTACGATGACAAACAGAGAAGTGAAAAAAATTAAAAAAGCACAAATTTACATTGACTAAAATAAATAAAAGTGCAAACTTACAAAAACCAAACATATATAATTTTATTTTATTTTTGTCTAAACAAATTCACGTTTTTTTTTTATGTTTGTCTCTTCTCCGTTTATTATGTCAACTCTTTTTAATATTCATCGAAAATAGGACTAAACACACCAAATATATATATATATATATATATATATATATATATATATATATATATATATATATATATATTTATGCCTTAAGAAATATAATAAATCAAACCTCATCTCATAATATTTTCCATTAGGTGGTCCCTCTTGTCTCAAGTCATCCATAAAAGAGAAATAAGTATAAAAACATGCATTTATCACATCCTTCACAATATCAAAGCTCTTTAAAATAGTGCTCCATGTTCCATCCTGTGAAGAAAATATAAAATTTCTTGTTTCGACTTATAAAATAAACATTAGAGAATGTATTCACGAATTTTTTTAAAATACCTTTTAAAAATAGAATGAATTGAAAATTTTAAAGGATTTCAAAACATTGATTTTTAGTGTTTTTAGAATTATATTTTCTCAAATTAGTTTCTATCTTCCATCTTCTCACCGTCACAATTAAAAAAAAAATCATTATCATATATGTCATTCCAACCACTGATCACGTACAAAATAAAAATTGAAAAAAAAAATTAAAAATATTTTCATAAAAATAAACGGACCATAAAAAACTTTTAAAAAGAAAAAAAGAAAACATACAATAAAACAGTGGAAAATTTTGTTCTCTTTTCCTCCTTCAATAGCTTCAAAAGTAGCAAATAATGGTGAAAGAAATCCATAGGCTGCTCCCCCTATAGTACTTCCAATAATTCCAACAATTGGCCATAAAATCAACATCACTGGTAGTAGAATTGTGCACATCATTAGCTTCAATAAAGGTCCTAATTGTTTACATCTGTAGTAATGATTGAGTTAGGGAAATTAATCAATATGAGGAAACAATTACATATCTAAAAACTTTGGTAAATTTGTTGAAGGTAAGAAAAGTACCTAATAACACAGTAATATGTCCAAATAGTGTGTATGCTCCAAAGAGAAATTATGATAGTTGAGTTACCAATGGTCATTATTAAGCATATCAATGGACACAAGATGATACCTGAAAATAAATTGAGAGAGAGTAAGCTTGAAAATCTTAATTCAATTAGTCTTAAATTGAATGAAGTTTGTTAACTATTTGGGTCTAATTATTTAATTAATAAATTGTTTTCTATTAGAATTTATTTGAATAAACATCGTGATTAAGCGTTTATTGTATAAGCACTTATTATATAAATATTTGTGTATAATGTATTTCTATATCGAAAAAATAAAATAAAATAAAAAAGACATTTTTTTAAATAAGTTATATGTTGTTTTTATAGACTATCCCGAAGAGCATACATAAATAAGCTAAAAATAATTTATGAATTTGAAGTCATTTCCGTAAATAAGAGTGGGAATAGGTCGGACCATCTGAAAGTAGCTTATGGCTCGGTCTATTAAAAGTTTGGCTCAGTCTAGCCTGTTTAGTAAAAAAGTTAGACTCAAATTTTTTAAAAGCTTATTTATATAAATGAGCTAAGATCGTGGTCTCTAAAAAATATTTTAGACCTGATAAGTCGGTCCATATATATGTAATTAAAATGTAATATTTATAAATATAGTAATAATAAACTAAAAGACACCTCTTATTTTTGTCATAAAAACTCTTTATTTTCTCTCTTATAAAGAAGTCTTTATATTTATATAGTAAAAGATTTTTTGTTAGAAATTTAAACCTTTATATTTTGTTTCTACTTTCCGACCTACATACCTATTCTTTTGTTTCAAAATTATTTGCGCTATAAATTCAACAATTGTATTTTATTTTTATTTATAATTATTGTTCATAATACATCAAGTTTGTTGCAAAAAGTAAAATTAAAAAATGGATGTTAGGATTTTACGACTCATTAAAATTCATGTTTTTTATTGATCTATTAGCCTTTTTAAAAATATATGAAATGTCATTTTTAAAAGTCTTAACAGAAAATAAGCTCTTTAATAGACTAATAAATTATGTCAAACTTTTAAAAAGATTAGATCAAGGCTTAAAATAAAAGTTTGACATAATCTATTAGTCTATTTAAATTTGAACTATTTAATTGACCCAATCTAACTTATTATTATCACTAATATTTATGTCAATAGGTAATTTTAAACAAATCACTCAACTAGATCCTAATTAACATAATAAATAGAGCCGCTATTGCGTATATACTATAGACAAGAATACCACCTTTTTAATTCCTTGGTTTAAAATATTAAATCATTGTTTGTCATTCATATAGTTTTCTTTTTATCTGTCATTTTTGTGATTTTCAAAATCCTGTTTTTCATAAAATTCATGTGTTGCACTCTATAAAATAAAATAATGAGACAGTTACAAACACTAATCTGATATATAAACACTAATAATAATTAAAAAAAATAAAAAAGATTAAATTAAAATACATGTATAAATGATATGTCAGTGTAAGACACGACATGTATCAAAAACACACACCTACACGTGTCAATATGTTAATAAGAAAAATAGTCAAATCTTCAAATATATTTTTTAAAATGTAACATAGGTAAGAAACACCTATGTTCTCTCTACCATTTCTGAATGAAAACCATTTCTTAATGAAAATAAAACATGAAAAAATTGATTAAAAATATGAATCACTGTTTAAAAAAACTAGTAAACAAGGAAAATAATAATGCATAGACATTCCATTACATTGTTTCATTTTAAGAAATTCTTTCTCTTGAAATCAGCTTGTATTAAAAAATCAAAGCATACAATAGAGAATTCCAAACAATAAAGAAGAATTGAGCCTTAAACTCACCTTTGATGTTGCCTAGAAGCCAAAGGCCGATGAAATATGGTAGAAAGCATATAAAACTCCATAATGAAGCCCAAAATTCCTTAGGAGGTTCCATTATTGAAAATCACCACCACAAACTCATCTTCTTTTCAATTCAACACCACATTGAAAATCTCACTTCATTTTGCATCTAGTAGCCATATAAGTAGAGAATCAACAAAAGGGTCACCCCTAATCCCTTCTTTTACTTCCTTTTTCTTTTTCAGCTTTAGGATTGGAGCCTAAAAATATTTAAAAATTATGAAAAGGGTACACTAAGATTGTGTTTTTCAGTGTTTTCATTTTGAGAATGACGGAAAAAAAAAAGTTAAACATGAAATGAGAGAAATAGTAGCGTGAAATAGAGTGGTTTTGTTAAGTATATATTAAGAAAAAAGCATGAAGGAGAATCACATAATGCTTAGCCAAAATCCAAATCTTCATACATCATAATATCTTTAATCTCTTTTTTATTATATCTTTATGAGCATATAAGATTCTTTATTAGGTGCTCTTCTTGGGCTTAAAGCAAAGCAAGTGCGAGTTTATGGTGACATGTGATGATGATGTGCCATTTTTAAGATTTGGAAAAGGAAAAAGGACCACTTTGAACGTGAGCTAGATCACAACAAGTATAAGTGTTACACTAAAACACTATGTCTTTTTTTTTTCTTCCTTTTTAAACGAAGATATCATAATATGCAATCTGATAACTTAATCTTTTGAGATAATTGAAATTTAATTAAGAAAATAATCTTTTACTGTATATGTGTTATATTATGCCGATACACTCATAATTTTGAGTAAATATCTCAATTGGTCGTTAAAATTGTAGAATTGTATCAATTTAATCCATCACATTATCCATAATTTAAAGTGATTGTAAAATTTTAATCAACCTCATCCCTTTATTGATATTTGTAGAGATTTAATAATATAGAGACTATCTAAGTTTGCTTACACCTTATAAAATTCATGAATGATCATAAACTCATTTGGTATGGATTTTGATTTAATACTCTCATGCTTTTGTTCTTTTTTCTCAATAATTTCATGGCATGCATCTTTTTTTCGAGAGAAAAAATTGAGGACAAGACATATATCGACCTAACTATTTTCCCCCTTAATTATAAATGAAATCTAAATGTGAATTGAACAAATGGCACCATAAAGAAGTGCTTGTGAATCATTCATGTTTTTTATGTGCGTTGTGCGTTGTGCGTTGTTACTACTTTAAGACACGAGACAATGTGAATTGAACAAATGGCACCATAAAGAAGTAATATGGTTCATTTGTCGCCTGTTTGTGAAAAGACTCAAAGGTTTTGTTTGTTTATTTGTTATAATATTATAGTTCAATGGTTCATACTGTAAAAACATCATCGATTAAAATATTTTATATTCTCATATAAGTTTTTATTATAACTATTTTTTTAATAATTGACAAAACCTTCATTTTTATTAGATATCAGTAGAAAATTAGTTTCAGAGCCGATTTGAAAGTAACATAATTAAAGCAACTGCTTTAGACCTTTGAAAAAAATAAAATTTTTATTTTATCAAAAAGCTTAAAAAAATATAAAAAGTCTCAAAGTTTAATATTTTTAAAATTAAAACATATAAATTTTAAAAAAAATTTAATATTGTCTCAACAATATTAAATTAATTGAAAAAAAATATTACATGACATCAGTTATATTAATTTAATAATGTCATGTTAAAATTTAGAAAATCTACTTTTGAACGGAATAAAAATTAATACCGCGTGTATAAAATTGATTTTAAAATGTTTAAATATTTATCAAGTAGGATTGATTTTGTCTTTAAAATTAATTCTAAACTTAAAGTTAAATTTTATAATTTTTTATACTGAAATTTATTATTCAACTCATATAAATACATTCAAATATAAATAACTTTATATTCAACTTATTTTTAAATAAAATCATTTTTACAGTTTATACAAAATCAATGTTTTCACCATAAATACCAAACATTCACTCGTAATATGTTCAATTAGCAGTACATAAGCTTATAAAAAATACCCTTTAAAACCACTAGGGGCTAAATACTCAAATTAAATACAATGAAATCTTTGTAATAAAATTTTACTTCAAATTCCTAGTCAAATCGGAAAAGCATACGTCTCATTTTTTCTTGGGGAGGAACTCAAGTTACTTTATCACAAGCTGGAACCAAATCAAAAGCAAATACTTTTTTTCTTTTTCAAAAAAAGAAAGTTCAAAACAAAACAAATCATCTTGTAAAAAGAAAAACTAACCATGTCTAAGGAAAATCTTCATTTCAGAGAAGAGGAAGTTAAATAAACAGTTTGGGATTGTGGCACGTAACTACAAAATTTTTGGACTTAATAGTGTTCATTTTGGTTTTCTAAAAGAATTTTGGATTGTGGTTAAAATCCATTTCATGTGATTTTTGCTTGTATTCCACACGAATAGAAAATTGGTAAAAGGGGAAAATTCTACTTTCATCATTCTAATTAGATGGTATATTAATTGCTAATGAGGTTGTGGATGAGGCTAAAAGAAAGAAAAAAGAATTAATTTTATTTAAGGTGAACTTCGAAAAATCTTGTGATTAAGTGAAGTGGAAATATATTGAGTTGGTTATGACTAAAGTGAACTTTCTAGAAAAGTGGAGGAAATGGGTGATGGAGTGTGTGTTCAACACGAGTTTCTGTGTTAGTTAATGGAAGTCCGACAAATGAATTCATTCTAGAAAGAGGTTTGTGTTAAGGGGATCCATTGTCACCCTTTTTGTTTCTAATTGTCGTAGAAGGATTGAATGCAATGTTATGCTCTTCGGTAAATGCGACAATTTTCATGGTTTTCTGGTTGGTTCAAAACCTAAATTCTAAATCTCTCACTTGCAAATTGCAGATGACATGCTAATCTTGGGTGGAAAAAATTGGGCTAATGTTAAAGCTATAAAGGATAATTTATTACTCTTTCAACTTGTTTCAGGACTCAAGTTAATAAAAGTTTGCTTGTTGGAGTAAATGTGGACAACTCGTGGTTTAATGAGGTGTCACGTATGTTAAATTGTAAAATAGGGCAACTTGCTTTTAAGTATCTTGGTCTTCCAATTGGAGGAAATCCGAAAAGATCTTCCTTCCTGTTACCTTTGGTTGAAAGCATTAGAAATAAACTTTCTAGTTGCAAATGTTGTAATTTGTCCATGGAAGGTCGACGGGTTCTTTTCAAAGTTGTCTTATCCACTTTATCAATTTACTTTCTCTTTTTCTTCAAGACTCCAACAAGTATCTGAAGGTGTTGGAAAACACAAGAAATGAGGTTTGAATTGTGTTATGTCACTTTTAAATTATACTTCGATTTCTTTGCACAAATACTTTCTTTATCAAAACATTCAACTTACTCTTATAAATCAGGTTTAGTGAAAATAAAGTTGAATCATAAAGAACTAAAATAAAGGAAATAGAGAAAGAAAAAGACATATATTTTTATACTAGTTCACAACACAACAATTGCTACATCTAGTCCTCCCCTTAGAGATGAAAATATATAAGATCTATGTTTTTGATGAAGACAAAAGACTGAATAAAGATCAAGTTGCAAGCTCAAAGTGTAATCAACAATCAAGTCAACTATTAGGAAACTTATAATTTAAGGTACTTGATAAAAATCCAATTACAATTCAAATACAATATTATGATAACCTTCTATATTTAGCATATGCATCAAAAGTATTTTCTAAGTGTCAAAATACATAAACAAATATTTAAAAAAAATAAGTTTTTGACAAAAATCAATGTTGTATTCGACTACAACATCTCGTAGCCGAATACAAATACTAAGTCAGTAACAAAATCTTCAATTCTGTATTCGAATACGGCATATCGTAGCCAAATACAGATATCAAGTCAATAGCTAAAACTGAAGTTCTGTATTCGAATACGGAATATCGTAGCCGAATACAAATAACAAGTCAGTAGCTAAAACTGGACTTTTGTATTCGACTATATCATCTCGTATTCGAATACAACTCAAGTCAGTGGCAAAATTCACATACTTGTATTCGACTACGAGGTATCGTATTCGAATACGAAGTTAAAATTTCGAATAAAAAACTGAACGTTACAGAAGTGTATTCGAATACGCTGAGGCTGTATTTGAATACAATTGCGAATCAATGCAATTTTTCAGTTCAGATCTCATCTGGATCATTGCATAAGTTCATCAAAACTTCTGGGAACAATTGCCACTGATCTGAAGTGTTTTCTATGGAGTATAAATACCTCATAGCTTCAGTTCTAACTAATCAATCCTACTACCTATCTTAGAACAACTTTCTGAAATATCTTAAACTTTCGAAGCTTCATTTTCATATTTTCAAGTACATGCTTTTCATTTTCATATCATTAAGAAAGGTTCTCAGTTGTACTTGAAAGTGTGTTGGATTGTTATCATTATACACATTGTTATACTCTTGTTTTTAGTTAAGAACATGAAGTAGCAATGTCAGTTTACAAGAAAGGGGGGTTTGATTGTAAATTTTCCCTTTTAAAATTCCTGTTAAAAACTTAAGAAAATAACTCAAGATTGATCTTGGTTGTGAAAACAGAAAACGGAGAACGTTCTTGGTTTTCACCAGAAAACAGAGAACGTTCTTGGTTAGTTAAAATCAACAGTTCAGTTTATCTATTTAACTTGATAATTAACAAACTGAAAGTAAATAGAGATAAGGGAAGAGATATCACACACAGATATATCCTGGTTCACCCAACCCAGGCTACGTCCAGTCCTCACAACGGTGAGATTTTCCACTAAGTGTTTAAAACAAGAATCTTCTTGGTTTTACAGCACCTAGCTTAGATCAACCTTGATCTTTGTTACAGACTTTAATCTAATTCCACCCAGAAAGAGATTAATCAAATCACCTACCAACCTTGATAGGATTTCTTACAATCTACCCCAAACTATACTTAACTCTTATAGTTTGATTTTTACAATAGTGATGAGATTGTTTTGTTAGAATCTGAGATGTCTCAATTCTTGTTTGAGATTCGATTCTTTACAAAGAATTCAGTACAAATGTATCAGAGTAAATAAGAACTTGAGCAGACTGATTCTTTTAAGTGATAAGAGAGTTTCAAGTATGTATGTGAGTGATTGATGATATATCTTGGCACTTGAATGTCTTTGATTTTTGGACAGAATCTGAGTATGCTCAACTCATGTTTGAGATTAGATTCTTGACAAAAGAATTCAGTAGAATGATTCTGATATGAAGAAGAAAAACAGAACTGAATCTTTTGTTTGTGATTGAGAAGCTTTCAAGTATGTATATGTATGTGAATGATGTTTTTCTTTGTACTTGAAGCTATTTTTTTTCCTGAGCTTTGGCTTTCCTTTAATAGGCGTGAGAGCATTTAATGATGGTCAAATAGAGCCGTTGGTAGTGCTCTTGTCAGGCTTGACCAAAGGCAATATTTCTGATTAAAAATAATCCAGCTTTTGACTATTTTTAATTTATGTTTCTACTGGGCTGAAACCTTTGATTCTTGATCATATTTCCTTTGCTTAATGATCCTTTGTACTTCAAATATATTTGTTAATATCTTTGAATTGATCTAGAGTTTTGATTATGTCAAAACAACTTGGAGACTGATGATGAACTTCTGCATAATGTTAATGAAAATTTTGGAGATCGATAATCAATCTGGAGTCCTAGTATATGAACTTTCTGGAGATTGATAATCAATCTGGAGGTTCAGCTTTGATCATTCTGGTTGTCTTCCGGATCTTTTCTTGGATCTACTTTGATGTAAATATACTTCAAGATCGTTAAACGTTCTTGGCAGTCAAGCTGGAGAAAGATGTAACAAGGCTGGAAAATGATGTTCAGTATGCTGGAGAATGATTGTATCATTCTGGATTGATGATACACTGTTGGAGAATGATGTTAAACATGATGGAGATTCGATTGTTAACATGCTGGAGATTGATGTTTGATCATTCTAAAGATAGTTGTTAATCATGTTGGATAATGATAATCATTCTCGAGATTGATGATCATTTCTGGAGACTGATGATCATTCCTAGAGACTGATGATCATTCTTGATATAAGATCATTCTGGAGACTGATTTGATCATTCTGGACATTCTGATGTTCAAGAACAGACTTGGTTCTTCCTCTGAATGTATTTTCTTGAGATATCCTCTGATATCGTTTTCTGGAGGTATCCTCTGATAGTATTCTGGAGGTATCCTCTGATATCGTCTTCTGGAGGTATCCTCTGGTGACGTCTTCTTGAGGTATCCTCTATTGACGTCTTCTTGAGGTATCCTCTGGTGACATCATCATCTTCTGGTGGCGTCATCATCTTCTGGTGATGTCATCATCCTCTGGTGACATCGTCATCCTCTGGTGATGACTTCAGGTAACATCTTCTGTTTTTCCAGATTGTGTCAAGAGTGTTCTTTATGCTGATTTCTCGGCTTTCCTTGAATCATTAACATGCTGGAGATTGATTGTTAATTCTGGACATTCTGGAGACTGTTCAGTCTTGCTTGGGAAGCTTTGATTCATGGCCTTTTTTCTTTGTGATTCGAATGGCTTCTTTTGATTTTAATTGATTACATTTGTGCATTTTGATTAAGTGAATGGATTCTTGCTTTGTTCACTTTTGCATTCATCTTCCTTAAACAAAAACTTAAGTGAAATCATTAGTAGACCACCATTCATAAAACTTAATCATTTAATTCAAAAGGTTTGTTGTCATTAAAACATATATCAAAAAGGTTTTTTCCACAACAGAACATTGTTACAAAAATCATCTAAAGTTATTTTATTATTTGAAGAGAGTAGTGTAGTTTCTTCAAGTGTTGTAAACTAAGATAGTGGTGTGTTATCTTAGGTAAAGTGTTAGGAATTTGTAATAGAAGTCTTAGTGTTAGACTTGTATTGATTCTAACCAAAATAGTGGAAAAATCTCTTGCGGTATACAAGAGGACTGGATGTACCCTTGGTTATAAGGGGAACCAGGATAAATTTCTGTGTGTTTTACTTTCTGTCACTTACAAAGTTTTCATACTCAATCATAATCAGAAAAATAATTTACAAAACTCTAAAAACTAGAAAAGTTTTTTAAACACCTAATTCATCCCCCTCTTAAGTGCGCCTCTGTACTTACAAGAGAGAGATTTTTCCTCAGTACCGTCGATGACTTAATCCACTATTTTAACAATAATATACAAGTATTATTTACTCTGCCTCTTCAGGTTTTGAGTATTCTTTCTCCAACCTCTTCATGTTTTACAAGTATTATTTACTCTACCTCTTCAGGTTTTGAGTGTTCTTTCTCTAGCCTCTCCAAACTTCACAAATATTATTTAATCTACCTCTTCAGGCTTTGAGTATTCTTTCTCTAGCCTCTATGGGCTTTACAAGTATTATTTACTCTGCCTCTTCATGCTTTGAGTATTCTTTCTCCAGCATCTCCAGACTATTGTCGTCAGAACCATTCTTCAACATTCTGGAAAACTGTCGTTGAGGTTCATGAATGTTATTGCCACTAACAGGCTGATTTATATCAATTCAAATTTGTGTCTAAATTGACAGAAAGTTTGTTTTTAGGATTCTAACTCATTGAGAGAATGTTACATATTCAATCCTATATCCGTTCAAGTGTATGAAAACACTTTGAAGTTTGTTTCTAGGATTCTAACTCTCAATGAGAAGGTGTTACATATTCAATCTTATATTTGTTCAAGTGTATAAAAACATTTGACAGATTTACATCAATTCTAATAACTCTCTATTGAGAGGATTTTTTGTTCATGCCTTTTTGATGTGTTTTTCTTGTTGTGTTTGTTTCTCTTTTAAATGTTGCAAGTTGTTGAATGATGTTGTATGTTATTTGTAGAAGTAGTTACAACATTGCCTTTGTCCTTCAAGGGATGGTTGAGTGTCCTTCATGGAATGGCCTTATGTCCTTCATGGTATGGCCTTGTGTCCTTCTGAATGGTGTTTCATTTGAATTTAGCAATAGAGTCGCTGAGAACAAGTATAACCGTTGAGAATAAGTTGAAACTTAGAATTTTTTTTAAGTATTTTGATTTCAATTTGGCTAAAGCAAAATGTTCTTGATTAGAGGCATAGATCAACCAGAAGCATGATTTCTTGACCAGAGGCAAGAACATCAAACACATGGTTTCTTGACCAAAGACAAGAACACCATAAACATGATTTCTTGACTTGAGGCAATGAGCAGAAGCAGTTTTACTTGACCAAAAGCATGGAGCAACCAGAGGCAAAATTATTGGACCCGCAACAATTATTAGAGGCGGGTTTACTAGACCGGAAACAACTAGAAGTAAATGACTAGAGGCAGACTACAGAGGTTGTGACTTTGTCATAGTGTTGACTTTTACCAAAGATAATGACTTTTTAACGTTGACTTTTCATCAAAGGTGTTGACTCTTTTTTTTCGAACGGTGACTTTCCTCTGAGCGCTGAGTTTTTACCAGAGGAAATTTATCAGAGGCGGAGGACGTCATACGCTTGTTTCATCTCCACTGGCAATTTATCAGAGGCAACTGGTGAGAGGAAATTTTGACCAGAAGCTTGCTTCATCAGAGGCAGACTTAGTAGAGTCTGGTTTGCTTCATCAGAGGAGACTTACCAAAGTTTGGTTTTTGTCATCAGAGGCAGACATTAGCAGAGACTTGCTTTTTTATCAGAGGCAGACTTAATAGAGTCTGGTTTTCGTCATCAGAGGCAAACTTTAGTAGAAGCTTTCTTTTTTCATCAGAAGCGAACTTAGTAGAGTCTGGTTTTCGTCATTAGAGACAGATTTTAGCAGATGCTTGCTTTCTTCATCAGAGGGAGATTTATCATAATCAATTTGATTGCTTTACCAGAGCCAGAGTCAGTAGAAGCAACTTTGAGTAGAACTAAATTAGAGGCTGAACCAGAAGAATTCTTGTTACGCTTGTCAAAGTCATAGGAACATAATCTAGTTAGGTTTATCATAGGCAATCGAGGTACTACGTTGCTCGCATCCAAAGTCAACTTTGAAACAACATGGGCGCATGTCACCAAACATTACATTGTCAAGTTGAAGTAAAGTCTTGGTTACTTTTGTCTTTGTCTAGTCATTAGAGGATATACCTTATATAGCGAGACATGTTTTGCTGAACTTGTTTTTGTAGTATTTCTTTTACGTTTTTGCTCCAATAGAAGATCTCTAAAGTTCTTGTAATCTAGACTACTTTGAATAGTTATTAACATAACTTTTTGTTTTAATATTCACACTTAGCATATATGGTTAGGGGATAGTTGTTCTTTATTTATATGTATTTGTTATCATCAAAACATTAACCAGAGGATTGTATTTAAAAAAACTTTTTCACTAACAGTATCATCTCTCACCTAAATAAAATAGGACAAAGTGTGCTTAGATAGAAATTGTGGTGGTTTAGGGGTAAGGCGTGTGTGTGAATTTAATTTGGTTTTATTAGGTAAATGGTGTTGGAGGTTCCGAGTTTATCAAAGAGGGTTACGGTTTAAGGTGTTATCAGCTAAATATAGTTTTGAGAATGGGGAGATATTATGTGGGGCTAGTAGTTGTTCGCTAAGGTGGAAAAACATTCAGTCAATCCTAAAAAGGGATTGTGCTAGTTTGGAAAATTGGTATAAAAATAATTTTTTTAGATCAACTAGGAATGGTGAAAATACATTGTTTTGGAGAAATCCTTGGTTGGTTGGGGGGCCTTTGTGTGAGAGGTTTAGTAGGTTATTGGGAGTGACACTCAATAAAAATGCTTTGGTAGCATAGATGGCTAGGTTAGGGTGGGATTTTAGTGGGAGAGGTTGGTGTTGGAGGTAACGCCTTTTTGTTTGGGAGGAGGATATTTTAGTTGTTTGTTGTTCGATGTTAGCTAATGTTTTGATTCAGCAAAGCGTGGTTGGCAGGTGGATTTGGAAGCTAAAAAAAGATAATCAGTATTCTGTGAAAGGAACGTACTGATCTTTGTCACATTCTTTGAAAGATAGTGATGCAAATATTTTTGAAAGTTTTTATATTTGCTTGGAGACTCTTGTTAAACAAGTTATCGACAAAAGATAATTTCACAAGGCGTGGTATTCTTAACATCGATTCTTTAGCTTGTGTTGGTGGATGTGGTAAAGATGAAAATTCTAATCACGTATCTCAGTGTGCATATTTTGGAAGTGTTTGGAATTCAATTTTAAGGTGGTTGAACATTCCATGTGTGTTATCAAATGTTGCTTCAATTCATGCTCAACAATTTTGGAGCCTTTATTTGTTTTCGAATGTCTCAAAAGAAAGCCTTCAAGTCATATGGTTGACATGTGCTTGGTTCATTTGGAAAGAACGCAATAATAGGATTTTTAATCTTAATGATTCAAATGTGTCGTGTATTGTAGAAAAAATAAAGATCCAATCTTGGCGGTGGTTAAAAGTAAAGTCTTCATACTTTAATTATGATTGAAGTCTATGGTGGACAAATCATTTACATTGCTTTGAATTTTTATCCCCGTTTCGAAGTAGCTTCAATTTTATAATTGGTTTCTACTTGAGTGTTTATCGTTTTTATAAGTTATTTGACGTATCTTTTTGTTGTCTTTTGTGTTACTATATTTAGTTAAATGATGGAGTGTGTTTATTCATTTCTATGTAGTCTGTTAATATATTTTAACTTTTATATATATATATATACACCAGTCCCTCTTGTCCATATTAGTAAATTACAATGTAGTTGACTAAACTAAATTTACATATATACCTTGAAAATAAATTAACAAAAGCCATCTAAAAATATAATAGACTTTAATTTTTAATTTTTTTTAAGAACTTACAAAAGGAAAGGTTTTCTGACTTCAAACTAGTGCATAAAAAGTATATAATCTTTGTTACATCTTTACATGTGTGCCTCTTCTGAATTTTCAAGATTGTACATTTCATTGAGGACAAGTAGCAACCGACAAACTAAACAATAGATAGATGGATGTCTAAATCTAAATTGATTGCTAAAGATATCAACCATGAAAGGTTAGATCAATGGCCATGTTGATTTGATCATATTGTTATTATTGGATAAGAAAAAACCATATCTCAAGTGCATAACAATAATTCATGCACCATATAAAAAACGATTATATTATTTTTATTAATAAGAAAGATTTGGATCTAGAGAATGACCCTGCTGCTGCACCTACATCCTTAGTTCAAAAACCCACCTGCTACTGTAACAAAACAACAACAACAACAAAACCACCTGCTATGTCCCTCCAACACAGACACGCTCAAACTCACACCTCCCTCCATGTCCCACCTCCACTCCCTCAACTTTTTCAAATTGAACCCGGTTCACTCCTCCATCAAACCGGGTTCGCTCCACCCATTCTCCTCACCATCCAAACGCACCGTCGTTTCCTCCCTTCCCCAAACCCACTCACACTACAAAACCCTCCCCGCGTTTCCAAACCCTAATTTCGTCAATCTTCTATCCTTTTCCGCTCGCACTAAAAATCTCCGTTTAGGTAAATCGATTCACGCTTCAATTCTCATCACTGGATTCAACAAAACCCCATTCGTTATCAATTCCCTCATCAACATGTACTCCAAATGTAACCGAATCGAAACCGCGAGGTTTTTATTCGATTCTAATGAAAATGAATTGGATGATGTTTCTTGGAATTCAATTATTGCTGGTTATGTTAGGTTAGGTTGTAAGAGTAGTAATCAAGAGGCTTTTCGCCTTCTAGCTAGAATGCATCGATTCGGATTTGTTTTTAGTGATTATAGTTTAAGTAGCGTGCTTAATGCTTGTTGTTTTGATAATAATGATAACAATAATAATTGTTTTGGGAGAATTGTTCATGGATTTGCAATTAAGCTTGGTTTGGATTTGAATGTTGTAGTTGGAACTGCATTACTTGATATGTATGCGAAAAATGGATGTTTATCGGATGCAACTAGGGTTTTCGAGAGTTTTAATCAGCGGAATGATTTTATGTATAATGCTATGATAGCTGGATTGTTAAAAGGGAAGAGTGGATTGTGTTGTGGGAATTCACGAGATGCGCTTGGTGTTTTTGGTGAGATGCGGAGGGAGGGATTGAAGTGTTCGAAGTTTACGTTTTCGAGTATTGTTAAGGCTTGTGTTGGTGTTGGAGATTTTGAGGTTGGAAGGCAAATTCATGCTCAAATTTTTAAGAGTGGTCTTGAGGGTGATGAGTTTGTTGGAAGTTCGATGGTGGACTTGTATTCGTGTTTTGGTTCAATTGAAGATGGGTTGAGGTGTTTTGAGATGACGCCTAAATTGGATGTTGTCTCATGGACTTCGGCGATTGCAGGTTGTGTTCTAAATGGACAGTTTGAAAATGCTTTGTCTTTGTTTGATCAATTTTTGGCTAACGGGAGGAAATTGGATGAGTTCATTGTATCATGTGTGATGGGTGCTTGTGCAGATATGCCTGCAAAAAGGACTGGAGAGCTGATTCAGGGTTATGCGTTGAAATTTGGTGTTGCAAATTTTACCATTGTTAAAAACTCGCAGATTTGCATGTATGCAAAGTCCGGTGACATAGATTCCGCTCGGACGACCTTTCTAGAAACGGAGAATCCTGATGTTGTATCCTGGTCTGTAATGATTTGTAGTTATGCACAGCATGGTTTTGCTAAGGAAGCACTTCGACTTTTTGAGTTGATGACTATCTCTGGAGTTAAGCCTAACCAGATCACATTGCTTGGGGTCCTAACTGCTTGTAGCCATGGAGGTCTTGTTGACGAAGGATTAAGATACTATGAAACCATGAAGAAAGATTATGGAATAGAAGCTAATGTAAAACATAGTGCTTGCATTGTTGACCTCTTAGGGCGTGCAGGAAGACTAGAGGAAGCTCAGAGATTTATTTTGGATTCTGGTTTTGAGGATGACCCGGTAATGTGGCGCGCCTTGTTAGGTGCTTGCAAGGTCCATAAGGACACTGACATGGGAAAATGTATTGCTGAAAGAGTAATAGAGCTTGAACCTCGTGAAGCTGCATCTTATGTGCTTCTTTACAACATTTACAATGATGTGGGGAAAAAGAAACACGCTTTAGAGGTTCGGAAGCTCATGCAAGATCGAGGAATTAAAAAGGAACCTGGTATAAGTTGGATTGAGGTAGGAAATACGGTTCATACATTTTTGGTGGATGATCGTTCTCATCCAATGAGTCAATTGATTTATTCAAGGTTGGGAGAAATGTTGGTGAAGATAAAAAAAATTAGCATTGACAATGAGAAGCTTCCTTTGGGCATCTCTGAAACCGAACATAGCGGTACTACCGGTATGAACCACCATAGTGAAAAGTTAGCTGTAACTTTTGGAATTATATCTTTACCAGCATCAGCACCAGTGAGGGTGATGAAGAACTTGAGGGTTTGCTCTGATTGCCATACAACAATGAAACTCATCTCCAAGGTCGAGAAAAAAGAAATAATTCTTCGAGATGCTATTCGTTTCCATCATTTCAAAGATGGTTTATGTTCTTGTAAAGATTACTGGTAACAAAAAGATCAGTTCCCTTCATAGCATCGTTTTGACAAAATCAATCAATCCCCCTTGGCGTCATATGGGAAAAATGGTACTTAGATGTATTAATTGAAGGAAAGGCATTGCGAAGCTCCTATTAATCTCCTCTGTTTTAACAGAATGTGTGGTGACTAAAATTAATTACAATTGCCCTAGTTGCAAGTACCAGTATTGTCAAATAGACCATGGGGATTGCGGTGGCAGAATTTTTGAAAACTGTCATGGATAGTTTGTGAAGGATGGCGACACCATGGCGTTTTATGGTGGAATTTTGGCTTTCCACCATGGTCTGCCATCTGCCATCAATAACTCTGGCAAGTACATGAAATCAAAGACTTTCTGCTAAAACCTTTTAGAATTGGTGGATTAAGTATATATACTTCAGAGGAGGGAGAAAGACAAGATCATTTTCTAGCAAAATAAGGTAACGAGGATTTCATTATCATTGTTTAATTGTGTTCAGTTATTCACTTACTAGTATTTTGTATCAAGTATTGATAATGAGTACCTTGGCACAACCATTGCCATGTGATTAGAATGTCATGGGTTCAAATTGAGTAATCAGCTTCTTGCTAATGCTTTCCCAAGTGTAAGATAAGGTTGGCTACAATAGACCCACAATGGTTCCAACCCTTTCCAGAATCCTATCATGATAGGAGCTTTGTATCACCAATTTGTCTTTTTTCCCTGACATTAACGATGATGAGCTTTTTCTTTTATTATGTATTTATATTTATTGACCATAAGTTTGAGAGCTATGTGGAGTGGAAGTTCTGGTTTCTATTCTAAGCTTTATATTCCATGTAAATTTGAACTTTCCTTTCATTGTCTCTTTCTCTGTCTCAAGGTCTTTTTGGGAGACTTGGCAATTGTTTCAACCATATGCAATTCTTGGACCATTCAACCTTCTATTGCTCAGCATATTTTCAATAGTTCATGTGGTTTTTCACCTACTTGCTGCCTTAATTCTACCAACATATTTCTAAATTACTTGGCTGATTGTGCAGAAAGTTTGGACTTTGGAGCTCAACACACTCATATTAAGAACAGAACCAAGGTACTGAATATCCTCATTACTGTAAGTTGTGTTTCGCTTGCTTTTTGTTTCTTTAACTGTGCTTCTTATGTGATGACCTATCTAGTGGTTGACAGATATGTCTAAGCTACTAATTAATGTAATGTGAAAATATTTGCACACGTGAATCTTATTCATAAATATGAAATGAATTTGAAAACTTGAAGATTGGAGAGGTTTGACCATAGAGCTGAATGTTAAACTCCTACTCTAACTCTAGGTTAGAAGAAGCAACATGTGGTTGAACATCATAATCTGTGTAATGGTAGTATCACTATTGACCATTGTTGCAACAAATTAGGATTCATATATGTAATGCTGCAACAGTTTCTTTGGAAGTCATTAAAAATTGAGTAATGTTCTTGATGCAACAGTGATGTGCTTATCGTATCACCCTTGGTAGATGGCAGACAAAGACTTTAAAAGTTTCTATCAAAACTGGATTTGGATTAGATGCTGTAATTGCGTCAAGCAGTTACTCGTTTTGGCTGTCTGATCTACATCGATGTAGATGACTTTGTGATGATTTTATCAAGGTTTAATGTGAACCAACCGATCTTATATTAACATCCGAAATTGACTAATGCATCTAACTGCGGATATATTTAACCGCAGTGGATCAGAGTCCATCAAAACTACTACCTCTGGTTCCATTTATTAGAGAAAAAAAAACATCAAAACTAATCTACTCATTAATTTTAACTTTTTGATTATTTTTATTGAAAATTGTAATATATTAAATATCCACTAATAATATTAAAAAAAACAAACATCTTAAATAAGAATATAAAAGTAATTTAAACAATAAATGTATCTTTATAAAATTTGATATTTGATCTATATCAAATATAGGACTAGGACGGACACCTATATTTGATATTTGATCTAAATTTAGCTAACTTGTTTGTGCAGTGATTAGGTAATTTGGTGGTTTAAAAAACATAGAAGTTGAAGTGACAGAGAGCTTATGAGATTAATTTTTCCGCCCATATATCAACGGTTGAAAGTCACCCAAAATTTTGGTAAAAATTAATGGCATTTTTTTATTTTTTTTTATCTTTAAGGGAGTCAACTACTTGATCAAAATGTATTCTAATGAGTGTCGATATTGGTTGTAATATGGAGTAATTTTTATATTTTGCATGTCTACTGGAGAATTATTATAATACATACTAACTAATTGATTAATTATTATGTAGTGTTTAAGGTTTTTAATCATCGATAAATGCTAATCTATAACATAATTATTTAAATTGAAAGTTCAAGCTGAAGTCCCACTTTCCTTTTCCAATATATTTTTTTTTCAAAAAATAATGACAGTTATAAAATAGCTCATTGCTTTTTTCTGATGCTGCCTTTTTTTTTTGCTTTATTCAGTTATTTTTTGTCTTGAGACGAAGTGATAAAGACTAAAAAAACTCATACATACAATTAGAATATCTCAAATTCGAACCTAAACAATTTTACATTTTTATATTTGTTAATTGAAGTACAAAATCAATTATTTATTCTTCGTTGATATGATATGAGGCATTCATTGCAAAATTCCTTTTAAAAATATCATATCAAAAAGAATATTATTTAAAAAGGACATTGATTAATCTAGAATAAGAATAAAATCATAAGTAGATCCATGTTCGATATCATAACGAAACATGGCACTTGCTCATTGTCACTTAGGAAGAAACGATAAGAAGAAAAATAATTGTTATTTTGGAAGAAGCAAAATATTAAAGGTATTCACAAAATCAACATAGGATATGTAATTATTTAAGCATCTATGATAAGGAGCACATATATCATGAGATGATCAGAGATAAACAAGTGTATGTCACCGTAATCTCTTAATATATTAAAATTATAAATATTTTTTAGTTAATAATTTTATAAATTAAATTGACTAAAAAAACACAATTGAGAAATAAACTTACCATCTAAAAAATTTCGATAGCTAAAATGGTTAACAATATATATATATATATATATATATATATATATATATATATATATATATATATATATATATATATATATATATATATATATATATATATATATTTGTAATTTTAATAATTTACTATTATACTAACATATTATATATTCAGTTATCAAATGACTATTTACCCGTACATAATATAGCATCTTACTCCCTTCAAATGATTTATAAGTAGAACATATATTATATATATCTTAAAATAAAATATAAACAAAAATTGACATTTTGTAGTCTATTTAATGATTTTTTTATAACTTTATTTAATGATATCATTATCTCTAATTTAATTTAATGAACCAATATATTACTACCTTGAAGGGTAATTTAGGCAATGATTTTTTACACAACGTTATGTGATATAGTTAACTAATTGGCTTCATCCAATAGATAATGTTATATAAGCATTAGCCAAATATTAACATTTTTCTAAATGATTTTATTAAGACACAATACTCTGTCTCAGATGAGGAGGGAGCCACAATTGCTTGTTTATTTGATTTCCAAACGATCAAAGATTCTCCAATCACCTTTAGTTTGAAGTTCTGTTGATGAAAACTTTGCACATACATGATGAAGGATTTATTTGAATGAGTCACATACTATGTCATCCATATGCACCAAAAGGTTTATGTATTCTAGATGACCTGCGAAGAAAGGGTTGAGAAGAAAATCAATGGGTGTTTCAACGGTAGTATTAAGTAAAGGATAAAAAAAGTTGATATTAAAAAAATGTTATAGTTTAATAGGAATATATTTAATTTTTTTAAATATATTTTATAAAAAATTGTAAGATAATAAAATATATTCGCTAATATTCAAAAATAAAAAACAATTAAATGAGGAAAACATATTAAACAATCAATTCATCTTAAATATTATAAACTTTTTCTTATAAATAGACCAACGAATCTTCATAAATTCTTTTATAATAAAGGAGTATTCGAATAAGGATAAAAAATAAAAACAATTATAATATATATATATATATAAATAAATAAATAAATAAATAAATAAAGTAATCTTCTACGCACAACTATGAAGACAAATTGAACTTCCAACCACATTTAAGAAATTATCTTTCAGTCAATTTTTATAAATATTATTCAAAAGTTCAAACATTTCACCACATATTTAAGATAGCAAAGCAAATCTTACTATAGTGTATGCTTAAATCATGTGGTAAGCAACTAAATATTAAATATAGTATTCCATAATAATTGTTTTTAGATGATTGGTATTTCGGAGATACAACTTCTTATTGAAAGAAAAAAAATGATGATGATGATAGTATGGCGGAGATGCGGCCTCCTAAAAAAAACTATTTTAGTATATAAATTTTAATATAAGATATATAGTTAGTTTTTTAAAAAAAGAGATATAATAATAAAATAAAATAAAAATCATTTATTTCATTTGTCTATGTTCTTTGATACTTTAGATTTGAACACAAAGATCAAGAACCAATAAATTTAAATAAACATAGATTAATTTACTCTTATTTATTATTTTTACTCACAATTTTAATTTTAAGTTCCATAGTATTCATCACACTTAATCTCAAATTCCTATAATATTCATTACAAATTTATCTCTCTTATTGGTGCCAGACTAATTACTGATCTTTTTCAATATATTAAATCTAAAAAACATTTAATATAGTTAATATTTTTCTAAAAATTTTGTATGAGTGTTTAGAAAAAACATTAATTCTTTTATTCCACAATGAGTATCCATATGTAAAAAAAATTATCTTAAAATAAATAATTTTTTTAATTTTCAATGAAATAGTAATTATATATATTTTATTTATTTATAGTCTCTAATTAGTACAATTAGTTAAATTTGTAAGTCATTATCTTCCATTTTGCATTTATATTAATAGAGAATAGACAAATATTTATTTAGAATAATTTAGTAAAAATATTATTTTCTCTATTTTATTTATATATTTTTCTTAATTTGTATGAGATGATTTAATGAGTCACTCATTATAGGACAAATGATGTATTATAGGACAAATGATGTATTTAACCGTAAATTATTTTTTAAACCAAACTAAAAACCTAAAAGAATCAAAGATCATAGACCAGTGCAATACTAACCAGGGTTGGTCTTGAGATTTGTTGGTCTTGAGATTTTTGGTGCGTTGTGGGAACTAAAAAAATGAAGTCACACGCTCATTAAAATTGTTACGTTTATTTAATCTATCTTGTAACACAGTAAATCGTAAATAATTATGATTTTAATAAATTTTAATTTAGAGATCACAAAAATAAATTTAATTTCTATGTTATAGTCAATTTTTCAACACAAACAATAGTATTTACAAATTCAGGTTCTCTATTTTTTTAAGCACTTAATAAAATATTTTATTAGTTTTAAATCTATATCAATACACATATTTTTTTAGTATATTTTTGCTAAAATATTTTCATTAAAGTCAATATTTTATACAATTTGATCAAAGAAGAATAAAAAATTACAACTACTATAATGGAAGAATTAGACAAATGAATAGAAAAAATATTAAACAATTGACATAGTCTCGCAGGACGAGACTTTTTGAATTGATAACATAACAGAATGTACATAAAAATATTAGAAAGAAATAAAACATGAAAACATATTAATGTGACAAAGAAACCAAGAAATTATAATTTAATTCAAATATTTTTGTCTCCAATTTTTTATTTATTTAATTTAAATACTTTTTTATCTTTATTTAATATATATATATATTCTTTATTTCTAAACAACATTTATTTTAGTTTTTCTGAATTCTTTTGCATATTATGATGCTAATATAAAATCAAAGGTCAAATATAAATACTCCTAAATCATGACAGAAAATTTAAATTTGAAATTAATCTACAATTAAGAAGTTTACTTTTAACTTAGAAATTTTAATTAAAGAAATAATAAATAAATCATTATTTAATTTTTATTAAATAAATCAATTGTGTATATTTTATATTATTTTAATATAATTGTTTCCATATACATATAATAAAGTTTGTTTCTTCCAATTATTTTAATTTGACTAGTACGATGGGTAATCGTTATGTGTACTAAATATAACTTTTAAGTCATAAGTGTTATGTGATAATGATTATTATATATATTTATAATACAAAGTGATCGTCAATTCAAACTCTATATTAGATTTTTGTGTTATATATCTATTATCTATAAATAACCTTATAAAATTTTATAACGTTTAATTGCTCTTTTACAAATTATAAATTCAATTAATAAACGTTTAATCGATGAACATCATCAATATTAGTTTCTATTCATTTATTCATTTATTTTTCTTGTTTTCTTTTTCTCTTCTTTTTGCATACATGCAAAAATAAAAGATATTATTTGTGAATGGAAACGTGAACATGCAATCATACACACAATATTATTATTTAGAAAAAATACATTACCACTTTTACATAGAAATAGAGGAGTAATTTGATACTATTATTTTTTTTATTTATAAAATATATGTGTGAGATCAGTAAATACTCTTTTATTATAATTAAAGAAGAAAAAAATTATGAGACTTAATTTAATTAACAAAAAATGCCGACATTCATAAACTAAATACCATTTCTTGAATTATAAAGTGCTTTAAAAAAAAATTAAATAAGAAGTCAATAAAAAGGAGATTAAAAAAAATATTAATTGAACCGAACAATAAAATAAACTATTGATTCCTATTATTTGTCCCACCAATTAAGCAATTTGTTTATACCTAAACACCAACTCCCCATGTGACTTAGCCCTTCCCAAGATCAACAGAAAAGACAAATGACCATATTGTCTTCCATGTGTTCATTCAAACCTTATAATTATTGTTAGTCATGTTCCCTAAACTATTCACCTTTTTGTAACACAAGGTCGGCTTGTATTTTATTCATGTCTTCTAATTTGTCATTTTTCATATTTTCTAAGTATTATATATAAGTGCTTAACCACATCAACATATCTTACTATAAGTTATCTGCAATTTTATTTCTCTCAATAAGAAGAAGAAAAATATATATTTTTTTAAAGAGAAAAAGAAGATGATGAAGTTGAAGTCAAAGAGGTTTTGTAGAAGTATCTCTAAACTTGGAATTGGGAACAACAAAGTAGCATCATCTCATGTTGAAAAAGAAGATAGTGGTGAAATTAAATGGGAACTTAGACCTGGTGGAATGCTTGTACAAAAAAGAGAGGATAATAAAAGTGTTGGAGAGGTGATTACAATTAAAGTTTCAACTGTTTCAAAGTGTCATAATATTTCCATTGAAGCCACTTCAACTTTTGGTAAGTTTAATCCCACCTCTTAACTTGATATGATTTTTTTGTTACAAAATCTTTATTTTTTTATAATTGAACAATTTCACTTCAGTGAATAGAAACCAAAAAGTTTCACTATTGTGCATTAATATAAAATTTATACAAATAATCATCAAGAGTGAATGATGGTCATGTCAATATAACTTAATTGATAATAGGAAAGACATTAATATATAATGGTCTAACTTTAAATATGAGATTTCTGACTTCTTAGACTCTAGTCTATTTGATAACTTATGTTTTTTGTTAAAAAAAAACTGATGTTATTTGACTTGAAATGACTTTAAGTCATCTAAGAATACTTATGAAAAATAATACTTTTTTTTTTGGGTTTGAAAGTATACTTCTAGAAAGTGTTTTATGTTACAAACCCAAATGTTTATTTTTATTTTTGAAGCATTTCAATTTTATTTATGAAAAAAATGTTATCTTTTGTGGATTATTATAGAATTATAAAATTAATCCTTAAAGTGTGTATTTTGACAAAATTTATGAATGAATTGTAGGGGAATTGAAAATGATTTTGTCATTGATAACAAGTTTGGAGCCAAGAGAACAGAGACTTCTCTACAAAGGTAAAGAGAGGGATGATGATGAATTTCTACACATGATTGGTGTTAGGGACAAGGATAAGGTACTTCTATTAGAAGATCCAGCTATTAAGGAAAAAAAGTTACTTAGTTTGGCAAGAGGTCAAACCATTAACAATCCTTGTTGTACCATAAGTGTATGATATAAAATTTTAATTCAATCAAATCAGAATATACCAAGTTTGAATTAGGATTGTTTGATTTCAATCAAATAGTCACCGATGTATTAACTATGTGACTGAAGGATAATTTCGACCGCACGAAATTTAGTTTTGTAAGACCTGATATGATACGTTCTAGCTGATTTATCAAATTCATAATTAGTTATTACTAATTACAAATTTGAAAAAGTGAAGTGAAGTTTAATTTAATATAATGAAGGGTCTTTCTTCACTTTTTCTTTTTTTAATTTCTCTTAGGATAAAAACTTGATTATGTATTTATCTTGTAGTTGGACCTTTGTTTGATTTTAAAATGGGTAAGCTGATGCAATGTTATGTTATGGAATTTGATATATTAATTGAAGTGTTGATTGTTTTTTTATTCTACAGATTTTTATTTAAATTTATTTTATGGTTGTTGTTCTGCTATTCAAATAGTACTATTGTTATATAAACCTATGCGTGCACTTGGATGCTTAAAAAATTAATTAACACTACTAAAATAGAAATTAGTGGTAGAAGCTTTGCTAAGGTTGGGGCAAAATCTCATAAAAAGGGGGCAGATGTTTTGGGTTTTCAAAGTTTAAATTTGGCAAACGTAAAAAATTACCACTTAATTAACAAAATATTGAATGTGTCTGTGAAAAACAAATGCTCTATCAAAGGTGGTAATGTGAAATGGAGTGTCTATTAAAAAAAAAAGTAATTTTTATTTTCATAAAGATTAGTATTTAAGTGAATTAGTCCAACATACAGTCCTCCATCAAACAATATTTAAAAAATACTTGAAAGTCAAATGCTAATTTTCAAGACTATTTAAAAGTAGAAATTTATGACATTTTTAGTTGATATGATATGCCATGATCTTTCTTTTTTTTTTTTTTTTAAGAACATATATCAGGATCTTGAGTTAATTTATGGCCTTCTTCCTTAAGATTTTTTTTTGAAAGAGTACAAAAAAGTAAAAATAGTATAAGGGAAATTTAACAAGTCACGTCACTTTATTAGAAAAACCAATAGTTGATTTGAACGGTTTGGTAAAATTATTTTTTTTCATTCATTTACCAATTTTGTTAATATGTGTTAATCGATCAATTGTAACGATTATTTTGAGACGAAGAAGAAAGTATATTGATCATTTTTTATTTACTCAGTATGAAATTATATGGACATGAATCTTGTGGTAGTTTTTTCTTATTTGACAACTTCACCCACCTAATTAGTATTTGCTGGAGTACATTATTAGTTCATTCAATAGGTAGATCTTTCTATGACTCAAGTGTTAACGAAAACACCAATTGTTAAAACTTAAACTTACGAGAAAGCTGTATTTTCATGGCTTAAATACTAAATTAAACACTTCTAACTATTCAATGTCGGACTCTTAATAATTACTCTTTTTTTTTTAATTAAAGATTGTCAATTTAAGTGTCAATTCAATTTTAATGTTTTTTTTAATTGTACTCTATAATAATATTATGTGCACTACTCTCAAATTATTATTATATACTTTATATTTATGATAAATAAAATACACAAATTGTTAGAATAATTAGTGAAATCATTTTTTTCTTTAATTTATCATTTTATTTTTGTTTATAGATGAGATGGTATAATTACCACAAAAACTCACATACAACTGCGAGGTCGAGAGTTCAAACTTGAGACACAATGTTCAACCTAACAATAATAATATCGGTATTTATCATTGAATTATAAATTAAGAACATTTTTTTTCTTAATCTATATAAAAGAGTCATGATTATTGTGAGACAAAGAGAATAATACTTCCTCTTGTTTAAGAAAAACAAAAATCACAAAGACCAAATAGACTTATTTAATGGTCAATTTTGATTTTCTTTTTCTTCATTGAGATTAAATACTTTCACATTCACTAATATAAACATTAAATACATTTCTAATAAAAACAAAAGTTTATAAAAAATATTTAAGCAATAAATATAACTTAAAACTTGTAACTTTTTTTTCAAGACCAAAAATCTCTCCAAAATACTAATACTCTAAAATAAAATATAAATAAAAATTATTAAAAAAAAGTTGAAATACAATCAAATACTATAGTTTTTTTAACACAATTTTTTTTATAAAAGACGAAGAGAGTGTCGAAGTGCTAAATATAAAAAATAATAGTTGTGTAAAAAGGTAACCTTTTAGTGCTACACAAGAGCTCAAAGTGGGAAGCAAAAAAGTTTCAATGGCAGACATGAATGTCTCTTACATGGAAGCAACTTCAATGGAAGTCAGCAGAATCATTTTGAAGTCATTGGTAATGAATACACTTTGTATTGGGAACCCTTAGAAACCGATCAACTTTTTCATTTCCCACCACAATACTTATTACAAAATAAATAAATCAAATTACTTCTTCTATTTCAAAATCAATTTTTATAAGCATTTTTAATTTTTATACATTTATTTAATATATCATCTTTTTATTTTATTTTTTCCGGTTACATTTCTAATATATAATATCACTGTTTTTATTTATTTCTTTTTTACGGTGTCAAATGAGTGTTTTAATGTCTACCAAACTTTTTTCTTTCAAAATATTGTTTGTTTAATTTTTTTTTCACATACAATAAAAAAATAATGAATGAATAAGTATAATAATCATATAAAAATGTCTTCGTTAATTAATAACCGATTACTAACATCGATTATTTAAAAAAAAACTATTGACTATTAATAATTGCCTGTGAAATATAATAACTTGAAAGTAATGCATATAAATATAAATTTGGGATAATATTTGAATAAAGTAATTAATATATGTTGCATTGATAAAAGTAAAGCTACAATTATTTTAGAATAAATTTCCTTTACTAAAAGATGGGTCATTCACACATCAATTTCTTAAAATAAAAGTATTTATTTGATTATTAATATATGTGTTGAATATCTCTCGATAAAAATGAAGAAAACTATAGATACATTAAATAAAAGAGAAATACGTATTTGATTATTAGAGTGTTTTTTGAATATCTTCTAGATAAAAGTGTGAGAAAAATCATAACATACTTCTTCCGATCCTTTTTTTTTTTTGTCTTATAAGATATGTTAAATTTCACCATAATAACTCACACCATTGCAAAGTCACATATTCGAATTCAATATAAGACGTCAAATTTAACAATATCAGCATTTGTCAGTTGAGTTAGAACTTAAGCATTCTTCCGTTCCTTTTTAATGGCCACATGTGTAAGAAATTTTATTCTTGTTTAATTGTCATTTTCAAAGGTCAATACAATATTAATTATTGATTAGTTAATAATATCATTAGTTATTTATTGTATAGAGAAAAATATATGAAATGAGATCATAAATGATTAAATATATTATAAAAAATAAATAATGATATTAAAAGTAGGCATATTTTATGTTAGCATGTATAAAAAGTAAAAAAAAAATGACAATTAAAAAAGAATGAATGTAATCATTCATAAATCAACTAGCCAAAAAATATATATGTATTTAATTATCACTGTATTTATCAACATTTTTTAGATAAAAATGTGCAAAAAATTATCAAAAATAATTATAATTTACATGTGAGTAATGTTAGTCGTTAATCGATTAATTTAATAACTGGGTCAACAACAAAAATTATATCAATCTTAATAATTATGCTTTAAACATATAGAATTTTATAACAAAAATAAAATATTTTCAATAAAATATTATTATTAAGCTGCGTTTTAGGCATCAACTTGCCTTGGACCGGACTTAATGAAAGGAACATTATGGGCCTTAAAATTTTCTCAACTGAAGACAAGTCATCGAAAGTTTTACGCTATACCCCTACAATTATATCTATATTTCACAAAATTTTTAAAATGTCAAAATTACTTTTTATTTTTTTTTTATTATTTTATCAAATTAAAATTTACTTTTTTTTTACCTTTTACTGAAAACTTGGAAAAAGTTTTCCGGAAACGACGCAAACATTTAACACTACCGAAAAACTTGGGAGGAAGTTTTCCGGAAAAAATTCGTATATTTAAGAAAAACTTGCCATGAAGTTTTCCGGTAGTTACCGGAAAACTTGGCAAAAAGTTTTCGGCAGTTTTTTTTTAAATTGTTTTTTTTTTAAATTTAAAAAAAAAATTTGAAAAAAAAAGAAGATAATAAAAAAAAGTAAATTTTAATTTGATAAAATAGTTAAAAAAATGAAGGGTAATTTTGACATTTTGAAAAATTTGTAGAGGTATAAGTATAATTGTAAGGATATGGGGTAAAATTTTCTAAGTCATCGTCCAAAGGGGAGCCCAACTACTCTCCTTATGACCTCTAAATCATAATTGAGATTACCATACACCCAACTTTCTAAGTATTGATAAAAGAAAGATTCTTTTCTCACTCTAGATTTTTTTTAAAGTTCTCAAATTTTGTTTAAACTGACTAATTTATATGTGCATTTTCATATATTTAAAAAATATTAAAGAATAAAGAGAAGAAACACCCTCTATAAAAATGTCATTTTTTGAATCCCAATTCACAAGATAACTCCAAATCCAAAATGATATGGGCTAATTAAGCATGGTATGAATGGGAATTTCAACTTCAGGACAACTAGACTCCCCCAAGATCCCACTTATTTATGCTATCATTCATTGGATAGAGTAGAAGATTGATGATTGTTTGATGCATAAGATATGATAAAAATATAATAAGATGTAAAATAAGATAATAATATAATATGATAGTAGCATAATAAACATTATTATATATTGTGTTTAATGCTTACATGATAACATACAGTCTAATATAATTTTACTATGCTATCTATTTGGTACATAAATCATCATTATATGATATAATATAATTATATTTAAATGACAAAATTATCATTGTGAAATAATTATATACTATTTTTTTTCAAATAAATTTACACAATACTATTAAATATTATAAATTAATAAAAAATAAAATAAGTATTGAGTGAATTTTATGTATTCAAAAAAATTTATTGACACTACTAAATAAATAATTTCAATTTTTTAAGAAAATGATGGATAACTAAATAATTCTATTTTATTTGTTGGATAAGCTCAATAAAGATATGATATATATTGTATATAAATGAAAAATCTATCCATTGTGATAAAATTATATATATATATATATATATATTAAATTCAATTAATATTCAAAATTTATATTTTGAATAATAATTTATTAGATTATATAAAATGACAAAACTATTCAAGTATTTAATTATATTTGTTATGATTCTATTCTTAATAATTATTACATTGTATTTTTGAGTGTATTTATTTAGACAAAATCAAAACAAGTTAATTCACGATATGTTGAAGTATGCATATTCATGCAGGATCACGTGGTCATTTTTCAAGTAATCAAGATTGATTTTATCATTAATTATGGACTCTTCTCATGTACAACAAGATAAAAACACATTTTGTGAATAATAAAATGATTTGAAAAATTCCTCAAAGGAATGTCTAACAAGGTTGATGACAAAATGATTGCAGAACATTTTGAGTGTTTTATAATTAAAAGACAAGAGACAAAATGAATTAGTTTTGGAAAACTAAATGCATGTCTTAGAATGACAAAATTCACACATGGGTCACCCAAAAGTGAGTGACCCTTTTAGAAGACAATTATCAAATGTCCACTTGCAAAACCTCATGCATATTGATTTGCATGATTAATCTCCATATTGATGACATAGAAACAAGTACAAAAAGCACTCAAGTGCACTTAAAAGGCATTGTTGATGTAACAATTGTACATGCTTATGACTCATCACTGTTCCAATAGACATCTTCATCTTGCGTGCTCAAGTTTCATTCAAGATTCAAGGAAGAACATTACGAGTTTGAAAAAGAACTTTCTAGAAAAAAGTGTAAATAAGAAGATTGTTTCAAGTAAAGCAATTGACAGCTAGTAAGATTGACCAACAAATATATTTAGTTTAAATTGAATATTCAAAGTATCTCTTCATCAATAAAATGAAGATCAATTAGAAGATGAAGACAAGTGTTCAATTTGCAATCTATATGCACCTGTTCATCTAAGCACAAGTTATGAAACTATTCTCTCGAGCAAAACTCCAAGCTCTCTTTGCTATATTCGTGGATCATTCTTTTTGAATTATTGCTTTCAGTAAATCTCAAACAAAGAGGTGAGAATCATTAGATCTCAAACACTTTTTATCATACACATTATTTGTAACTCAAGTTTATCTTTTATATTATATTGTGTGTGTTTGTAAAAGTCATTTCAGGTTTGAAAGGTGATTATAAAAGTCCTTTCTGATTTGAAATGTGGTTGTAAAAATCATTCCGGATTGAAAGGTTGATGTAAAAATTCCTTTCTAGATTGAAAGGTAAAAGTTGCAACTGATCAAGTGTATTCAAGAAAGAAAGTGCAAAGACAAAACGTTATATGTTTAGCATATTAGTGGAAATCTCATAGATTATAAGGACTAGACGTTGTCCGTGTTGGATGAACCAGTATACTTATCTTGTGTGATCTTCTTATTAATTCTCTTTTAGTTATTCAATATTCACATATCACATTTTACTTGCTATTGCACTTGGTTACTTTATTTCTAATCTTAAGTCATCCAAAATGTTATGAATATTCAATCTCTTATTGCCAAGAATACTCTTGAGTATATTAAATTAAGTACAAAAATTAAAATAAAAAATGGGTCAAAATTCAAACCTCATTTCTTGTGACATTGATTGCTACTTCAAACTACTCCTATCATAAATCATACATATTTTCTAAAAGTTAATTATTAATATGTTAATTTTAAATTTACTATCAAATTCTATTGTTTTTTTTATTTATATTTATATTTTGTAGATTTCAATCTTGTATATTATAGTACCCCAATTTTGTCCGACTAAAAGTAATTTAATAAATAAGTAATAATACATTACAAGTATTATTATAAAATCTAAAAATCATCATTTTACAATTTAGTCTAATTTAAAATCCATATTTACATAGGTGTTCCCGTTACATTACAAAAAATTTAAGGAAATAAAAACAAAGAAAATATACTCTTCTTCTTTCTTTGCAAGTTTTCTTGTTGCAATGCATTTTCTTCTCCAACAAGCAACCACATCTTTTTTATTTTTTATTTTTTTTAGTTATTTTTCTAATAAGGATATATTTATACAATTTGAATACTCAATAAAAAATGTCAGCCACTCTTTTCGATTTCCATCTATGCAGTTCCATAATTTCTGCAATAACAATATAAAAATCATATATCCATTTATCTCAGACACAAATATTCAACTTTGTAGTCTATAAATTAAGGCAAAAATATGTTCCGAAAGGGGGAGCAGTTTTATTTTTCAAAAGAGAAGTAAAGAAAAAGAGAGGTTATGAAGAAAAAAAAATGAAATTGAGTAAAGAAACAACAATATAATCTCATCATCAATATCATATATTTCAAAAGAAAAAAAGAAAAATAGAAAACGAGAAACATAGGTCATTACCGTCATTCCAACTTTCGTCAGTAACCGCCGCCAACCACCGTCAAGCATACACCACCGCCGCTTTCTCCTTCGCAGTATACCACATATCCGTGTCACTCTTATGTTTGTTGTTCTGCTCTATATCTTTACTACAACACTTCATTTGGTTTGCTTGTCCTGATTTCATAGTTAAAATGAAAGTTTTGTTGTTGTTGGTTTCTAATTTCACATAATGAAAGGATGAGTTATATAAGACTTATATTAAAAAATGATATTTTGGTTGGGTTAAGTTATTGAAACTTGGGTTCTTTTTTAAATGATGATTGGTTTAAGATTTATTGAAAGTTGAGTTGTGTTTATTTTCTTTTTTGAAACAATGTTGGCTTCTTTGAAACAATGGGCAGTCCGATAATTTATGTCTTGAAACAAAGTTTTTGCTCGGAAACCATGTGATGTGTGATGTTTGTTGTTGCTGACATGTGTAACTGACTGATAATAGCTTTTTGCCTTGAAACAGCAGCGATGCGTGATGTCTATATGTGTGATGTATGTTGTTGCTGCCATGCGTAGCTGACTGTTAATATCTTTCTGCCTTGAAACAAAGATGTGTGATGTCTGTCGCTATGCATAGTCCTGTTGCCATGCGTAACTTTCTGCCTTGAAACCATGTTGTCTCACATATACTTCCTCCTTACCTTATTAAATCATTATTTATTTAATTTTGTTTTTATTTCAAAAAAATAAATAAATAAAATATTACTTTAAAATAAGTTATATAAATTATAATAATTTGACAGTTCTAAAACCCATTTTATTTATTTATTTATTTTAATTATACAAAAAAAATTATGTTAAAGTAGTTAATTAGATGTGATATTTTAATTTTGGTGTGGTTATAACACAAGTAGTACAACTTGGAATTTTGAATCTCATGTTTATAACCAAAATAATAAAACTATTCTTAAACAGATTAACTAGATGAAACATCTTTATTAACTAGATGAGACATCTTTTTAATCTTTTAATTTTTGAGACATGAGTTGTACAACTGAGTAGTCTTAAAATTCGTATTTTAAAATAATTGTTCAAATTAAATAAACTTATTTTCTTTCGTCAAAATAATTTTATTTATCAACAACAAAACAAATTTCTTTTGAAAAAAATAATCAACTAATCCGTATATTTTACCCAAGATCTACGTAACTTTGATTTATCCATTGCACCGTGAGATACGTAGGAGCAAGATCACACTCTTGTCAAGCACAATAATAAAAATTTATTTTCTTTTCCTCTCTTTTTTTAAACACACTTTTATTTCAAAAATCACATTTATAAAAAACAATTTATATTCATATTTAATAATAAAGAGAAATAAATATATTTAAGTTAATATTAATTTTGCACAATTAATTATAGGTTACCTACGCTTAATTGACTCATGAACTCAAAATTTGGCTTCAAAAACCATCTTTTTTTTTTCTTTCAATTTTTAAGGATTTTCCAATATTTTTCCTATTTTAAAATAAATTTTGGTGGTGACTCCATTGATTTCGAGAAACACTCAAAATTTAAGCCGCGACATATATTTTTAAATTATATTTTATAAAAGCAATTGAGTAAATTATTATTTTTATCCTATCATGTTGATTTTTAACCCAACTTATATTCATAATAAGAATTATAACCGAATGTGGATCTAGTATGTGGCTAACGGGGGCACTTGCCCCCAAAAGGAAAAAAACATATTTAAATAATACTTATTTTTATTTCCCATAAACTTTATGATTCTAGAAAGTATATTGTGTATTCAATGATATATTTATTTTATGGCAACTATAGTTATTGAAATATGTTTTTCTGTCATGAATTTTGCGAAAAATAGAATGCATAATTTTTATAGAGGATAATTGGTTGAACAATTTGTTAGTCAGATTTATAAAAGGTGAAATATTTAATATTGTTGACAATAAAAAACATTGAATATTTTTAAAATATAAAATCTCTTAGAAGACAATTGTAATTTATGAAAACTCTTAAGTATTTTGAGTTTGTTTATTGTTTATAGTTATGTATTTAATTTGTAAGAATTAGTAATATTTCAATTGATCTAAATATATATATATATATGTCCCGTCGGAGGAAATTTCTAAATCTGTAAGATACATATATATGATAAAATAGAATTCAAAAATATCTTAATATATTATGTTTGTTCATTAAATATTAAATTGAGAAATTAGAAGTTTAAAGTAGGGATTATTCTATGTCTGTCTAATTTAAAATATTTTATGTCTCAAATTATATGTTATTTTAAATTATTAATAGAAAACTAATTAATTTTTCATTAATATTTATTTATTTATTTTATTGTATTCAAAACATCTATCTATTATATTAACTATTTTACTTATTAAAGATATTTTAGTAAACGAAGTTGATTTTAATATTTTAGAAAATAAAATTTATTTTATCAATAAAAATTTGTATACTCAATTTTCTTCTAAGAAGTGTGTATAGCATAAATGAGACAGCTAATGAGACATAGAAAAATATAATATAAGAAGTGACTTTCATGTTCATTTGTAAAAATATTCTTAAATTAATTTATTAAATTTTAGAGTAATTTTACTTATTAATAAGAGATAAAAGACTTAAAGAGGTATATTTAATTAAAATTTTAATTTTTTTTTATATAAAAGTCTAGAAGCATTCAATTAATATATAATTTAAAGAAAAAAGTTATTGTATTTAAGTTCTAACTCAAGTGACAAATACTCAAATATTATTAGATTAAATATTTTATTTTAGATTCATCCTAAAACTTCACAATTATGATTTAATAATAATAAAATTTATTATCTTCGATAAAAATAAAAATAAAAACAATATATATTACATAATGAGTATTATTAAGTTACATTACATCACTCTACACGAGTAAACATATCAACCCAAAGTACCAAAAATACACAAACAAACCGACAAAGACTCTTTTATTTTCCCACACTTACCCATTACAAACTCTTCATTATTTTGCAATTTCAACATCATACAAAAAGTCACAAAATTTTCAATTTCCCTCAATTTGAATTACCTTAGTTTCACTTTTCTTCACTTCATCCTTAGGGATAGTGACAATTAACACACCATTCTCCATATTAGCCTTTACTTGATCCACCTTAACATTTTGTGGAAGCCTAAACCTTCTTTTAAATTTCCCACAACAACGTTCAACACGATGAAACTTATTATTTTTCTCATCATTTTCATCCACATTGTTATTCCTCTCACCACTAATTTGAAGCACTTTTCCTTCATCAATTTCTACCTTCACATCCTCTTTCTTTAGGCCCGGAAGGTCACATATAAAAACATGTGAATCACTTGTCTCTTTCCAATCGGTTGGTGTGCTTAGGATAGGGCATTTATTGATCATAGATAAGAAAGGGTCATAGGTTTCGTCACCAACAAGTTGTGAAATGAGTGACATGGTTAAATTTTTGTGTGTGCAGAAATTGAACACAAAAAGTTGTTATTGGGATTTGGTTGGAAGAAGTTGTATCTCAATTGCTTATGAGAAATATTTTGGATGGTAGGTTTATATAAAGTGTACAAAGGGAAGGTCATGAAGTTTCTTGGAGTTTCTTTATATTATTAATTTTATATGTAGTTTAATTGATGTTCCTCTATCTTATTGTTGGTGTCTTTTTTTGTAAGATTTATTGTACTAGTTTCTTCTTATATATGATCTAGCTTGTTCTAGTGCCCTGGCCCACCTCCTTTAATCATTTTCCTTTTGGTAGCATAGTAATATATTATTGCCTTTATTTATAAGAGCAATTTTCTTTTTATCGGACACAACAGAAGAAGTTGACATAGCAATCCACTATAAATTAATCATTGAACAAAATTACATGCATGCCCTCTAAAAATTTATCATGGAACCGAAATTGGAGGATATAAAAGTATGTATCAATCCATTATTCAATGAATTTTGACCCAAAAAAAATTATGTTTTTTTTTCTAAAAATCAGTCTCTAAAAAGCGTATAAATCAATTAATTATATTTTTTATAAATTCTAAATAAAAATGAGAATATTGTAATTTGCATTTCATAGAGCATACAAAAGATGTTGGAGCATACTGTAATTTGCATTTGCATTTCATTTTCCTATGAAAAATCTACACCCAATTTTTGTATGGTATGGATTAGTCACTTTTATTTATTTGTCTCACCTAAAAACTAACAGAAGCATAAAAAAAAACAAGAAGATAATCAAAGTTCACAAAAATGATAAATAAAAAATTACACAACAGTTTTCTACTGTAAGGATTAAACTACCCAAATTTCATATTTCACCACATTCACTAATACATAAAATAATATAGAATAAATATTTGTTATTGATAAATATTAAAAAAATATTAAAAAATATTTATAATTAATTTATAAAAAATATAGGACAAATATTTATTAGTGATAAATATAAAAAACATGAAGAAAGTATTTGTCACTAATGCATAAAAAAAAACATGGGACAAATATTTGTCACTAATAAATATTAAAAAAAATATTACAAATATTTATAACTGATACATAAAAAAAATGAGACAAATATTTGTTAATAATAAATATAAAAAATCACGAAACAAATATTTGTCATCAACACCTCAAAAAATACGGGACAAATATTTGTCAATGATAAATATAAAAATTCACAAAAAAATATTAGTCACTAATACATAAAAAAAACATATAACATATATTTCAGTTGTTGAAGGAACGCAATACAGAGTCAACATTTTTACATGGATATGTACATATGGTGGTGGTGGTGGACCATAATATGAAACTTTTCTAGGGGTTTATAGGTGCCATGGTGGTGAACCATAATATGTAATGTATGATTTAATATGTAGGTGACGCGATTATGAAGACAATTATGTAGTTTGGTGCATGGTTTGTTCTTGTGGTGGTTTAATCGTTCTTGTGTGGTTGATTGAGAGATTGAGTGGGCATGAAAATATAGTGGTAGATGCAAGTGTGGACCACACATATATTATTCAACAAAAATAAATAATATGATATTTTGTCTAAACCAATTCATATATTAGTTTTTTTTATTTAATATGTTTTTTTGAATTTTATTAATATAATTTAATTTTTTTTATACTCTTGTTATTTTAAAATATTTATTCTCAAATATAGATATGAATTTTGCTAATATTATACCGATTCATATGAGTTTCGTAAACATTAGTATAACATTAGCGAACTCATATGTTTATATTATTTTATTAATATAACTTTGTTTATAAGATATGATGTTTTACCATTAACATTATGTCACTGTCATTCTAAATTAAATAATATAAAAATGCACCTTGCAATATAGAACCAGTTTTAATTCACAGATATATACTTCCAATTCATGTCTCAAAACATTTTTTTGTTCAATACAATTTCCAAACGTAGCAAGCCACATAAATAAACATAAACAAACATTGAAGACAAAACAGAACAGTGAAGGATTCATAGTATTAGGGAAAAAATATTGATCTATTGTGTTTTCTCTTCTCAGAAAAGCTAGTTTTTCTTTTTCAATCTTTTCCAAACCTATAATCTATGGATATTTTTAAAATGATGAAATGTTTGTATTGAATATTTATTCGGTATCGGTTTTTATATTGTATCAGTGGATATTTTTTTATATATTAATATAATAATTTTTGTATATACTTGAATAAATTCACTGTTGTAAACGAACATATTTTATAATTTTTAAAAATTTTATTACAATTTTATATTATATATTAAATAATTTAATTCTCTTAATTAAATTATATAAAAAAATCATTTTTTATTGACGTATTAATACTCGGTATCAATATTATACTCGTATAGATCCACCATAGATACAAGCTCTAAACTAAATAAATTAAAGGTGGTAACTTAAACATGCGTCTCTCATGCTAAAGTTCTTTTTGGCAAAATTAGTTGATAAGATTAAGATACGTAGTAGTTTGAAAGCTATATAGTAGCTTATTTATTTATTTTTGTGATAAATCGCTTAGATTTGATGCAAATTTGTGAAATTGAAGTACAAAATAAAAACGTTACACTTATAGATTGGACACACACTCACACAAATATATATAATATATATATATATATATATATATATATATATATATATATATATATATATATATTCTGGATTTTAATATAAGTAGAAGTGTGTTAAAGAAAGTTGATGTATGTGGTTTAAATTTAAATTTAATACATTAACTTTCGTTGACTTATTTTTGCTTATATTTAAATCTATAAGGAATATTAATTATTGATCAAGTTAGTCCATAAATAAAAATTCATTGAATAAAGATGTGGTTTTAAAGTCTTTTTTGAAGGTCATGTAACTTATTGTTGCTCTCGACATTCCACCAAACTTTCCTCCAAGTTGTATGAAAGTCTTGATTCAACTTGGTAGAGGAGTGAGAGTGAGATCATATTGTTTAGATCAATTTAATGGTAGATTATTGGTATTCAAGTGTGACTAACAATTATAGTTTAATGTTTGATATATAAGATAGGTGACTCACACTACGTCTATTTTAAAGTTTTGACGGAGATATAATGTCTCAATCTATTGGTGATTCTGAAACATTTAGCACCATGTTACTTTTAGTGCTCTTTTGGTACTCCAATAAGTGATATTAAAGCCTAAATTTGACTTGGTGTGGGAACGGAGATGGATATGATGTATTAGATTTTTGAATCAAAAGTCTTTTTGATAGTGTAATCAAGAAGTGTGTGCCATTATTTATAACGATAATGCAAGTATAGGATGTGAGATCTCACACTTGAAAGGCCTATTATTGTTTTTAAGTATGAGTGGTTAGTTATACATCAATGCTGAATAGACTCAATATTTGATATATAAGAAATATAACCTATATATCCAACATTAGTTATTTGGTGATTCCGATCTTTAGTTCGTTGTTGTTCATGACACTCTCGCAAACTCTCCCAACAAGATACGTATATTTGGACACTACTTTTCCACTACATCCGTCTCAGGAATAATCACTAAATTTCAATAGTTTGAATGCGTGCTTCCAAATTATTTGTGTGGTCTAGATGTATACTTTGTTAACATTTTAATATACAAAGTGTGTCCGCTAATGAAAGTTGATTTAGTTAGTAAAGAGTAGTGAATAATTTATAATTATTTATGTCAGCGTTCTTTAAGTCTTATGGTTTACAATGACCTTAATGACCTTAAAGAATACTCATACTTTTAAGTCTTTGATTATATTTGCTTCACAAATACTAAGATAGATAGTAATACTACCATATGTTTTGTCTCATTTTCTTTGCTTTTCTTTTTCTTTTAGTGATGTCTTTTTTATTTGTCTCTTCACTTTTATATGTTTTTAATTTTCCTTTATTTTTATTTCTATTTACGTACTATATTTATCACACGAATGTCAAAATATCCATTTTTATTGCTCTTTCATTTTCTTGATATTTACATTACAACACACCTTTATACATGACCGTAAACTTTGACATTTAAAATTTGTTTAAAGTACTTCATTTGCATCACAATGATTGTTATTTATGTTTATTTTATACATATTAGCATAATGACGGACACTCTTGTGTTCAGTTGTCTGTTTTTTTATTGTCCTAAAGAGTGTTCATATTTATTGGATTTTTTTATATACCTTATATTATATTTTTTTTATAAATAAATTTACCATTTAATATTGCTTAATTGCAATAAGAAAATTAATAAAAAAAAATGAAAAAAAAATGGTAGAACGATATAACTCAAATTAAGTAGTTTTTAGAAGTTTTTTTTTTCTTCTTCTAGTAATAGTTTTTAAAAGTTAAGTATTGAGAAGTTAAGATTTTTTTTAAAGGCTTCGTTACAGTTTTTATCCCTCTATTTTCATCAATTCATACTTTTGAACTGAAAAAAAAAATGACGATTTGACATATTTTAAATAATATAATATACAACTTTATGATATAGAACCATCTATATTCATTAATTATTTATATGTCATTAATTAAATTACAAAAATAAAAAAATTTGGAAGTTGAAAGTTAAATTTTTAGAGGGTTTTATTGCAATTCCATAAGTGTTAATTATTCTACATCAACATATTATATGTCACATTATTTAAAGCATGTCATATCGTCATCTTTTAGTTAAAAAATCAAAGTAAGAGACCAAAACTGTCATATTTTAAAATAGAGATAATGATTTCGTAAATTGATTAAAATAGAGGAACTAAAACTGCAATTAAATAAATAAAAACTACATAAGACATTTTTATAATAAATAAAATAGGCTACACCAAAACCAAAATAGTGTATTTCCTTTGTTGTTAGTATAGACATAGACATACTTGAAGAATTTTTTTTACTAAACTATCCTTATTAATAATTGGTGTATTTTTCATTATCATAAATATAAAATAAAATATAATATTTTGAGAATAATATAAAAATATTAATTAAATGATACAGTTAAAAAAATAATCTAATATTAAAAATTGAATATCTCATTCACTTTGAAATAATATATGTTTGTTAATGTCACATTCATTTCATTGTGAAATAAAAAAAGTATTCACTTTCTTTTGGTTGATAGTAGGCTGATGAATTAACTCACATTAACTTAATAAAGGTTAATCAAAACAATAGATTCATCACAAATATCCCAAAATAACTTATAAATGAAACATTGACAAGCTGCCAAGTTGGTAAAAGTAAGAGTTTTAAGGTTTCTCAAAAAGTTATAATTTTAAAGTTATTTTATGCAGAAAAAAATAAAAATATTTAAGAGTAACAACTAAATGGGTTTATAAGTGTAAAAAGATATGTAAAAAAATTATATCTAAAAAAGCAATAAAAGTTAGATTTAAATGAAATTATAAAAAAAAATATTATTATTAGCATCAAAATATCTATTTTTTTTATCAATGTCTTGCTTTAAAGTTTGTTTTAGGCTTCAACAAGTGTTATGTTGACACTTTGTTCTGCAGTGTTTTATATTCTATCGTTTTAACATCTTAAAATAATAACTTTATATTGATTAATTTTTATATTTTTAGTTATGTCATTTTATAAAGTCTAAAATATAAATTTGTTCACAAACTTTAATCATTATTCTTAAAGTATAATTTGCTTGTGCATCACACGGATCCAATATCTAATTATTAAATACACTATAACATAAACTCCTTTCAGCTAAAGAAATACTATTTAGTTTGTCTTAATTGGGAACTAAACTAGCATTAGTGGATTTGTATTCCTTAAATACTTGAAGGTCCATTTTAGAGAATAAAAAAAAGAAAAAGAGCAAATATATATTTCAAATTATTTTGCTTTGTTGTCTTTTTTACTCTCTTAAAAGGACTTAAAGTCATGTGGTTGAGGTATACAAATTCAACATTAGTGAGCTTCATATTACAACTTACCAACTAAGGTTTTTTTTTTCTTTTCAAAACTTACCAATTAAGCTAGGTGCAAAAATAGTAACGAAAATAACTTAATTCAGTAATTATTTAAGTAAACAAAAATTTGGGGTCCAATACTCATAGGCCTAAAAAATTTGGGGTTTACTTTATAAATTTTAATAGATATACCCCTACACTTTACAAACACACCTCCACATTTCCTTAATTATTTGCCTCTTCACAGTTTCATTTTTGTCTTTCATCCATCGTTTCTAATATTTTTCACCATAAATAGGTTCATTTAGGATGAAGATATACTAAATAATACATTGTCTAATAATAAAAAAAGATCAATCAATATTTATTTTTTTAACCAAAAAAAAAAGACCAACAAATATTTAAATTTATAATAACAAATTAAAATATATGTATAAGAACAAATTATTAATATAAGGTTAATATTGCTTTGTTAATTTAATTAATTAAAAAGATTTAAGTAAATTTAATTAAAATAAATGATATTAGAGAAAAAAAATATACGATATAAGTTATAAGTTTAAACACTATTTAAGTAGCTTTTCAAAACACATTACAAGTTAGTGTGTGAGGAGGACCACTTGGCAAATAACTCTATTTTGGTTCTACAAGGGTAACATCTATTTTTTTTTATAACTTGTAATATCTCAAAATTGGTGATCGACCTATATATATTTTTATCCAATATTAGATAGTTGTATGATATGTTATTATTTATAAATTGTAATGAAATAACTTTTTTATAAATGAAATGAAATTGTTATTATTTGAAAGGTTTAATCATGTTTGAATAAATTTTATTTAGCGTGTAACGCTACCTTAAGAGTCCAACAATAAATAAAAAATGACAATTTTATTTCTAAAATATTAAATATACACACTTCGGTGTATATATATATATAGTTATTAAATATTTATAGTTATATTAGTATTTTAATTTAAATTTCACTATATAAATGAGTTTACTACAAAGTAGATTAAAAGTCTTACAAATGATTCCAATAGCTATCTAGCACCAACCCTACCAACCTCTTTGTAACAAGAAATATTTTTCATCGGTCAATAGTGGTCCACAACTACTTAGAGAATTCTCTTCGACCATTGACTATCTAGAGGTTAAACATTTTATTTAAAGTTAAATGCATTCCGCAGTTAGTGGAAAAAAGTATCAACCTATAATATTGTGGATCGATGGATAATATATTGTGATCCAAGGGGAAGGGTGAAACTCATATACTTGTAAACTCTTTAATGGTCAAATTAATATGAGTTTGAGATGATTTAAAAGTTATATTTAGAGAGAAAGATTCTTTAACATGTATTTTTTAAGTATGGAGCAATGAATTCTGTGTGATTAATGAATTAGTGTCGAATGTATGTACAATTAAGAAATATTTTTTGTACGTTTAGATTCTTAACAAGTTTTCTTGAAATAGTTTTTAGTATTTTTCTTAAAAAAATATGAAAGGAACTCATCGTAAGGAATTAATAATAGGTCTGTACTTAGTTATAATAATCAAGCTGTTTTTTTTCTTCTGAATTAGTGAAAAAGTCAACAACAACCATCATAATAAAGTAGGGTTGAGAAAATATGTCACAATAATTATTACTAATTGGTAAAGGAATTGGTTGTTCAATGGGCCCAAAGATAAAACAATGCTGCCCAACTAAGGTACATAGAGGATAAAGTTATGGTCGTTTAAACGTACTACATGTACTGCCACCACGTGATGATTTTCAATTCTTGCACAAAGTACTACCAAAAGAATAAAGGAGTTTTATTTTTTCTAACATAAATTTAAAATAAAAGTATTGTCTTCAATTTAATGTTGAGAAAACTTTAAAAAAAAAATAGTATCTTAAACGTACATGTTAAAAAATCAAATATAAGAATAGTCTCTTTGAACATATGTATTCAAATTCACCAAAGTTTAATATTTTTATAATTTTTTTTTCTTTAATATGTTTTTCAAAACACTTGCTAACAAGACTTTCTAACTAAATGAACTATATATAATCTAGAAAATAGTTGGATTGTTGATGCTCCCCCTATTTTGGTCCCTTTGTTGTTTAAGGATTTGGGCCTTATTGGACCTTAACCTTGTTTCAATAATACGAGGTATTTAAAAAAAAAAACAAATTTTGTTATCCTTAGAAAATGATGAACATGTGGTGGATTCTAATAATTGCTTGTGTGATTTGATTTATTTGAGTTTATTTACTAACATAAACACTTTTGAAATTATTTAAAAGAATTTATGGAAAACTAACTAAAGATTTGTTTATGATTTAGCTTATTGTCATAAACTCTTCATAATAACTTATAAAAATAACTTAAATTTTATATGATAACATGTTGACTTTATTTTATTTTTTATTATAGAAATAACTAATACATAAACACTTATACTATAAATACTTAATTTATTTATTTATCTAAATATGACCTAAATATTAAATTACAATTTGAAATGAGTCCAAACTTAACTCATCGATATAATTATTGTTGTAAGTTTTGTTTATATTTCCAAAGTTTAAATGGATATTGTATCTTATATTTTGAAGTGAAAAATATTTTAATAAAAAATTATTATTATTTGTGATATGGTGTATCCATTTTATTCTTATCTAGTCGTTCACTTGATAGAACCCCACTACTCCACTTCGTCTAAGTCTAATATTCTTAATATTTCTTCATTCATTCATTTTCATGAAACTCATTTCTTCTTCATTCCTTTTTTTTAGGTGATATTTTCCTTATCATTAAGATATCTTCTTCTTTATGTAATATTGAGCTCTATACCAAAAATAGCTAGAGATTTTTGCATATGAAATGGATAACCATAAGACAATTAAATTAGATATTGAAGTTCATAAATTAAAACAATTAGCAAAGAATTGAATTGCAAAATTGTCACATCATATCTATATTAAAATTGGATTCTTAGTAAGGATAATAATAAAACATAAAACATAACACAAAATTTTGACACCGTATAAAATATACTCATTTAAATATTTTCCAATTTAAAAAAAAAAGAAAAATAATTAATATAAAATTAAAAAATATATAAAATATGTTCGAAATAAAGTGTCTGAATGTTTAACTTATGTGTTTAAAAAACATTTATGATAATATAAATTGGCAATGCATAGACACTAAAAATGATCTAGGAATAACAATAATAGCATCCATTAAAACCATAAATTAGGTAAAGGGAGCCACCTTAAAAGTCAAGTGAGAAATCTAGCACGTGTGCAAATAAATCTAAGTTCTTTCATACATAACCCAAACATAGTTCTCTTCTACATATCAGGTTTTAATGTTGATCACAATGTATATAGAACGTGGCACAATTTCAGGAGAGAAAAATCGGAAAAGGAGACATTAATAAATTCTTATGGCAAATGATTTTTCATTATTTTATTTTGAAAATAACATTCTTCAACATGCACATGCAAATTTCAGATGTGTCATAAAATTAAGAAGATTTTAGAACTCATTAGAAGGAGATTTTAAAATATGTAAATTAAAACAACTTTGTGTCACTTTATATATATATATATATATATATGAGTAAACCACAATTTTAATTTATAGTGGGTTGTCATTTTAATATCCGTTTCATTCAAAAACTTAGATTAGTTATCGAATCATCAAAATAATTACGGAAAGATATAACTTATTATCATAAAAATTTTTGAAAAGAAATAACTTACTATCAAAACAATCTTTTACTGTTATAACATCAATAACTAAATCGACTAACATTTCAATCATTTAATAACTAATTTAAATTTTTTATTAAATTAAAAATCAAGCAAACGACTTATAATTTTAAGGATTAAAATGACAGTGAACCCACAAAAGTCAACCAACTTGACTTTGTAGCTTTAACATTTAAATGTGTTGAATTCTTTATAGTGACTAATATATAACGGTTTAAAACAATATTCTACCTGTAAAACTAATAGACAATAGTAACATGTTGTTCATTATAACCATAAATTACGATAAAATGGACCCCACTTAATTGATCATATTAATCACGCCATCACTCTCGGCTTTTTATTTCTATAAAATTGCTTTCTTTCACCCCCCCAATTTCCTCACTACTATCACTCTTCCAAAAGGGAATACCAAAAAATGAATTCCCTTTCATGCTTTCTTATTCTTTTTTCTCTTTCTCTTCTAACCTCAAATTTTGTTTCATCCTCTGCAGTTCAAGACCCTGAACTAGTTGTACAAGATGTACAAAGGTAATAACTATAGCATTTTTTTATTTCTTCCAAAAAAAAAAAGTTTGTGTTATGTGTACTAACTTTAGCTACATTATTCATTATAGGGAGTTTTTTGGATCTACAATTTCATTAAGTGCTTATTTAAGCCTCTATATTTTTGTGTTAGGTGTACTTTTCTTTTGAGTCCATTGGTGTTATGTTATGTGTACTCACTCTAGCTATAGAAGTTTATTGCATAAAAATTTAAATATAAGTTATTTCTACAATCAAATATATAATAATGAATTAAATAAACTTGGTGTCAACTTAGAATAAGCTTCCTAAAAAATTTAGGAAAATACCGTAAGTTATTTTTATAACTTTTTTCAATCATTTATGCAAATGACTCTGTTTAATATCCCTAATTAATTAGAAGAAGAATACATTATGAACAACTAACTAATAACTACTCCCTGATTTATTTTTAAGAGTTATTTTTTATAAAAAAATGTTTCTTGTTATTTGTTGTTTTCAAAGTTTTAAGTAGTATTAACTATACTTTAAAAAAAAAGTAATATTAACTATTGTTTTATTAAAATTATCTCTCAAAATTTATTGCAGGTAGAAAAATAAGTGAATTGTGTTATTAAAGAGTTAACGGTACTATAAGAAATAGATAAATAATTTCATAAAGTAAGACAATTTAATAATTTATTTAGTATGTGTAAACAATCTTAATGATTGAAAATTAACCGAGATATTATATATAATTTTTCCTTCATAAAAAAATAAATAATTGTGTCACATTTAAATTAATTAATTTTTTAATTTCTCATTTATGTAGGAGCATCAATAATGCTTCTAGGAGAAAGTTGGGTTATTTATCATGTGGAACTGGCAACCCAATTGATGATTGTTGGAGATGTGACCCAAATTGGGAAAACAATCGACAAAGACTGGCTGATTGTGCAATTGGATTTGGCAAAGATGCAATTGGTGGAAAAAATGGTAAAATCTATATTGTCACTGATTCAAGTGATGATGATCCAGTTAACCCTAAGCCAGGAACATTAAGATATGGTTCAATACAAGATGAACCATTATGGATAATATTCAAAAGAGATATGGTAATTACATTAAAACAAGAACTTTTGGTAAATTCATTCAAAACAATTGATGGAAGAGGTGCTAGTGTGCATATAGCAAATGGGGGGTGTATAACAATACATTATGTTAGTAACATTATAATACATGGTATTAATGTTCATGATTGTAAACCAAGAGGGAACACAAATATTAGAGACTCACCAGAACATTATGGATTTTGGACAGTTTCGGATGGTGATGGAATTTCAATATTTAATTCAAAGCATATTTGGGTTGATCATTGTTCTTTGTCTAATTGTCGTGATGGATTAATTGATGTTATACATGGATCTACGGCTATTACTATTAGTAACAATTATATGACTCATCATGATAAGGTCATGCTTTTGGGACATAGTGATTCTTATACACAAGATAAGGACATGCAAGTCACTATAGCATTTAATCATTTTGGAGAAGGCCTTGTCCAAAGAATGCCAAGGTATGCATATATATCACTAAATTCTAACTTTTTCTTTGATCTATTCATGAGTATATGTCACATATATGAATAAATATAATAAGTGTGAACATTGAAAGCTTCAAACTTTGATACTTTTTTATTATATTAATCTTTTATACTATTTTTTGTTACAATATAATTTTATTTTATGCAATTGCACACCCAACATATATTTAGGGCCGCCCCTAAATGTATTTACATCTTCTCTAATTCTTTGTGACTAAACTTAGTGACAACTATAAAAATAAATAGAAGAGATTTCACTTTTTCTTTTTTCTTTTATAGATTTCAATCTTAAATTAAAATCTTAAAGTGCAGTAGTATTGAATTTCATATTAATGTCAACTATTTCTTACTATTAGCATGAGGCTCCACTAAACCAAAAAACAGAGTAAAGGTCAAACTAAACAATCATATCTAACCACCTTAAAACCTGAAAATTCAAAAAGTGTGAAAAGGTTAATTTTGACTTTTTGATGGAGTATATAGTTAAGATTGAGAGAGAATGAGAAATTTTATTTGTTCTAACACCCACTTGAAATGATGTCTTTTCTAAAATATTATCTTAATATTGAAATTTTTATTTTCAATAAACTCTAGTTATTCTCATAGAACAAGTTTTGTTGAAGGAAACTTTTGAGAATGTACTTATATCTTTATAAAATTAAAAATATTAATTACACTTAACTAAAAAATTTAAAATGAAATAAGTTTTTAATTCGTATAAAATTTTAAAATTTTATTTTTAATATTTATAAAAAAATTCTCAACATTTGAATCTCTAAAAAAATTATTTATTATTATTCCCTATTTAAAAAAAAACTTGTCACTTCAAAAAAATTTCTATAAAATTAAAATAGAAACTAAAAATAAAAATAAAAATAAATTTAAAAACTAAACATAAAAAAATCATAATTTTATAAAAACTAAAAATAAATTTAACTCAACTTTTTAATATTTATAAAATTAATTATTTTTACTTATATTTAAGTTTGCAAAATAACTTCAAAATATTACTTATTGTTTTCAGGTGTAGACATGGATATTTTCATGTGGTGAACAATGATTACACTCATTGGGAAATGTATGCAATTGGTGGAAGTGCAAACCCTACAATCAACAGCCAAGGAAACAGATTTCTAGCACCAAATAATAGATTTAGCAAAGAAGTAACAAAATATGAAAATGCTCCACAAAGTGAATGGAACAATTGGAATTGGAGATCAGAGGGTGATTTGTTCTTGAATGGAGCATTCTTTACACAAAGTGGTGCTGGTGCTTCTTCTATCTATGCTAGGGCTTCAAGTCTTAGTGCAAGACCATCTTCTCTTGTTGCTTCCATTACTACCACTTCTGGCGTGCTTAATTGCAAGAAGGGTGTTCGTTGCTGATTCGCGGCTTAAAAAAAGTTGAATTAACGACAAAAAAAATTTAGATAAAACAAATTATATAACTTATTTTTAATTTTGTCGGTGAATATTAGAGACGTTAAAATTAAACATCAATTTCGTCTTTGATTTTCGTGAGTATTCAACTTTTTAAATAGTGATTAATGATTATTATAATTGCTTGGGAGCAAAAGGAGATTAATAATTAAGAATGAGACTTGTGCTTATACTTAATTCATTGATTTTCTTGTAGTTACATGTATGAATCTTCTACAACGGCAACATAATATAGTAGTTGTAGAGACAGTTAAATTAATTTTAGAAAGATAAAGTCTTTCTAGATTTAATGATTTCCATAATTACTATTCCTTGCAATTGTCGTAGAGAATTCAAGTTCTGTCGTTACTAATATAAATATATATTTATAGCATGCAATTTCAATTACAACCTATGACATTTTCTTTTCATATATTGTGATGATCACATGTTACAATACGTTAGCTTGTAAAAATGGAAAGGAAATGGATGCAGTTAGTGTTGGTGTGATAAAATGATCTTAGTACTTTTTAATGTGCATGCCTCGTTTATTATATAGTACATCTTTATGATCTTTTGCATTGGTATACCAAGCAGCTTCACTTTTTTCCTCTCTTTGATCATAGAACGACCCATATACCTTTAAATGTCCTTTCCTCCTTTGCATGCGTAGCTGTTAAAATGAAAGTTGATTCTTTTTTGAAATGAAAATGAAAGTAGATTCTTGTACTACAATAACCAACAAAAATTGGACCATCTAAACCTAGGCCCTTCTTAGTAAACACAAAGTATCACATTCGTCTTTTAGGTACGATATTTGGATGTTGTGAATTTTTCAGGATCCGATTGGGGTTGACATAATTTTGTTTCGGTCAAGGAACTTACGATTCAACATTTTTATATTTGCTTGTCATTAAAATTGTGTCAATTTATAATCTTGTTCTCTAATCATAATATTTAAATTACTTTCATGGTGAATTGCTAATGACATGTATAGAATGACCCTAACCAAGAAATTGAGTCAAGCTCAACCATTGCTCTATTTTACTACAAATCCTTCTTTGTTGTTGAAAAAAATTATCTATATCTATCAAATTTTGATGATCAAACAGTCTTAAACAATAAATTGTGTCAATTTATAGCTTAAAATTACAGTTTTATAAAATTCATCAACATATCTACTATATACATAAAAGAAAAGAAAGTTTGAATGACTTTTTTATTACAAGAAATTATATGAAAAGGATGAGTACAACCTCAAACTCCATAAAAAAATCGCTAGTTTTACCGAAATTTTAAAAATAACTTAAAAATCATTCATACATATCATCGTTACAAGAATATAAAGTTGATTTAACGAATAAGGCGGAGAAGTTAAAAAATAAAATGAATAATATTACTAACAAAACTAATTATTAATATTATATATCATCACATTCAACACAAGTATGGTTATAACAGGCACACGTGATCAACTTTTATTTATCTAACCAAAGCATTTGCACTCTCCCAATCATTCTTACACAAGCCTAAAGAAAAAGAAAAAAAAGTCTCTTGACACATGTGCAACTTCTTCAATACTATTTATATATTTGGTCTAACCTAATCATGAGTAATATTGAAACATGCATGCACAAAACTTACAATTTTATATAACCACAAGAGTTGCAACACAAAACCATCTCAAGAGACCTCACAAAAAATAACAACATAGCTCAATTAGAAAGCAAAGAAACAAACAATAGCAACGGTAGAAGCAGCAGTAGAGAAGTGAAGAGATGAGGGACTGCTGCTGGCCTCGTCGTCTGCTGGTGAGGCCTCAGGAGCAAAGTCAGCACCAGCAGGGGCGGGTCCAGGAGCAAAGAGTTCAATGGGGTCACTGGCTTCTGCTGGTGGAGCTGAAATTTCTTCACTCTCAATGGGTGGAGAAGTAGGAGAAATTGTTGAAGGTGCTGGTGCTGGTGCTGATGATGCTTTTGGTGATGATGTTGGTGATGGTGATGGTGATGGTGATGGTGATAGTGATGATGATGATGATGATGCTTTTGGTGATAATGATGGTGATGGTGATAATGATGCTGATGATGATGATGATGATGCTTTTGGTGATAGTGATGATTTAGGAGATGGAGATGGAGATACTTCACCCATGACCATTTGGGTCATGACTACAAAAATAAGGGCAACAACAACTAGTTGACGAGTCATTTTTTTTGTTGGTGTAGGTTTTTAGTGATTCTTAATGTAATTGCAGTTGTTCTCTATTGGAGAAAAACTACAATTATTGGAAAAATGAAAATTGAGCCTAAATGAAAAAGTTATTTGTAATGAGAGAACATTTGAGGTGCATGAGAGAATTTAGGGGAAAGGTGTGGAGATTATTGGATTGAGAAATGAATGATTTTCTTTGTTTTCAAATGTAGGAATGATTATAATAAATTGGTAAAATTAGAGAAAAGCACGTTAAGGGAGAGGCAAATATATTCAATTTAGACATTATTTTGTTGACCTTTGGTTTAAATTGGGTGCGAGTCAACCGGGAGGAGGTGGAGTTGGGCCTTTGTGTATGGAGATTGGGGGAATTAATATTGGTAAAATAAATAAAATTTTATCTTATTAGCTCACTCTCTTGTATTTATACTCCACAATTTTTTAAAAATGTCAATTTTATCTTTGAAATTTTTTATTATTTTACAATTTTATATTTATTTTTTTTCACCATTTATATATTTTTGAAACTATCAATTCAAGTTTTTTGGTACACAAAAGTTTACTTGACATTTTCAGGAAACTTAATTTATGTTCCTCGGTACAAAAATTTGAAAATGTACACTATCGAAAAACTTTTCACTAGTTTTCTGATAAACTCTTCTGTATTGTATCGGAAAACTTGCGAAAAAGTTTTCCAGCACAGGCGATTTTTTTTTTTTTTAAATTTCTAAAAACTTGGGGATTTCAAGTTTTTCTATTGTGTAAGGAAAAACTTGTGAATTTTTTTTTTTGATACAGACCATTTTTTTTTGAAAATATTTTTAAATTTTCAGAAAATATGGGGTTTCAAATTTTCTGGATACGGAATAATTTGAAAAAGATTTTTGACCCAGACGATTGTTTTTGAAAAATTTTATTTTTAAATTTCTAGAAAATTTGGGGTTTCAAGTTTTCCGGAACAAGATGTATACCGAAAAACTTGAAAAAGAGTTTTCTGGTACATACCACTTTTGTTGAAAAAAAATTATTTTTATATTTTCTGAAATTTTGGGATTTCAAGTTTTTCGAAATAAGCTGTGTAGCGGAAAATACGAAAAAAATTTCTATAGTATAACTTCTATACAGGGAAGTTGAAAAAATGAAAACTTTTAAAATTTATATAAGGGTAAAAATATCATTTCATGATATTTGTGGGATAGGAGTATAATAAGAAGGATATAGGATAAAATTTTCAAAAATTAATTACCTTTGTTTTTAAGTTCATCTTAGTATTTTTGTATAAAAAAAAAAGTTCATGTTATTTTGGATTGGACTAGGAACTTCACGGGGCAATTTTAATGATTGGGATTATCAACTATTTTGAACATGTTTCATAAGTGAAAATTTGAGCAAAATGGTTCTTTTTTATCCGTTTGAAAATCTTAATTGTAATTCATTAAATTTCTTAATTAGAGTTCATTTGTTTCTTTTTAGTTTTCATTTTAATTTTGTTTATATATTTAAAGAAAATTAATATTTTTGTTATTTTTAATAAAACTATTTGTCTTTTCATATAATACATTTAATTATTTATTATTTCATTTCACATATATTTATCTCTTTATAATAAATACTAATAATATAGTACTCTTGATCTCATATTAAATGTCACATTTAAAATATATATTTTTTCTTATATTATTTATCATTTTAAAATGTTAATTACATTTTTTATACATTTACTTATTGAATGTCAATTCACCTATTCAATAATTAATTCATTAATAAAAGTATTTTAATAGATGAAATTATTTTTCACGAATATGAGTTCACTCAATTATTTTATTTTATTAATTAGACAGAGAGAGTAAGTCCCAACTCCCAACTTGACTTTGATATTTTATAAATAAGGAATTTGTTTTACCAATGAAATGTCATGTTATATAAATATGAACTAAAAAAAAATTACGGGGACAAAAACCACATTTATCTTAGTCTTATAAATCCAATTAATTTTATACAAAATTTAATTCAAAAACTTTGACTAACATAAACTAAATCTATTTAGAAATATTTTTTAAACATAAAAGTTAACATCATAAACCTTATTCCAACCACATCTATTTATAATATATTAAAATACTCACACAATTTATTAAATTGTTGACAACTTATTCTTTTACATGCTAATTCAGTCAACTCACATGTGAGGGTGGTCATTTATTCAGCTAAAAACTTTGTATATTTGAAATATACAAAACATCAACTATCGTTAAGGTTGGAGAAGTTTTCATGAATGAAATACTAATTTGGATTAGATTTTTAGATTAAAATTGTGATTTATTCTAATAATATTTGTAATATTTAAAAGATTAATAAATTAAAGGCTTAAATATATTTTTTGTTTTTTATATTTTATCTAAATATTTATTTTCGTCCTTTTAATTTGTTTTTATAATTTCTTTTATTATTTATCTTTTATAAATGATGATTATTAGTTATTTTCATTTAACCATTTCAAACATTATAAAATTATTATTATAAAGTGTTGAGGTATATATAATTTTAGAACAATTGTAAAGTTAAATGTACAATTTTACCAAAAACATAATGAAGATATAAAGAACCGATAAAGTCATTTAGTTCAAAGAGTATATAATTCTTTCAAAGTATGTAAGGAAAGTTTTTTCAAGTGAAAAACTATTATTGGGTTAAATGGATATTTTTTAAAGGATATTATTGTTGGCACATATTAGCAATTGTTAGAAGATGCCCTATCGATTGGATATTGCTATAGTTTTTGTTGTGATTATAAAAATTACTAAATTTATCACTTATAAAAGATAAATGACAAAAATTAATCAAATAAAAAACTTTCTTTGCTTCCTTGAACAATATTATCGAGTGAGCATTGATCTCATGGTTTGTGAGGTTATTATAGGTTGACTTGAAAGTAAATTGGCCGTCAATGACTGGAAGCCATGTGGGCAGTTTACTCCAATTCCAATTTGTACTATTGGTGTAGCTCAATACAAACAACTCAAATTCTCTAGGTGGAATAGCTTCAGGTAATGAGTCAACAAGCTTTCTACATCATGATTTTCATTGATCCTTCCAAAATTTTGTAGAATGACTATTACGAATAATCCAACACACATTGCTTTTGATATTGAGTCGCACTTTACAAATATTCCTCAAAATATTAGAAGCAATGTTGTGTTGTTTAATAAGAGGGGTGTTCATAATACCACAATATACTTGATTCAAGCTAATTGAACCCAAAATTTGTCTATGTTCGCAACTAGTAGTTGTCAGACAAGTTTCATCATATATGCATGATTAAGTACTTTGAGATTCTTGAAGCCAAATCCACCTTCCTGATTTGCATTGCAAATTGTTTACCAAGAAATCAAATGACATGCTCTATGTTCAATTGTACTACTCCAAATAAAGTTGCGACATAATCTCTAAACTTCGTCACAAATAAAGTTTGGAACTGACATAATTTGCATCATATAAGCACAAATGCTAGATAAACATGATTGAGGAAGAGTGCTAGATAAATATATATATTAAATTATTATTATATAAGATAATGATAAGATGACATCTCAAAAGATGAAAACCTTGCAAACAACTAATTTTTACTGCATTTAGATTTCACACTACACAAAAAAGTGAAAGGTGTATCTTTTTATTTTATATTCTTCCCATCATATCATATTATTTCTGTGTGTTTTTTTAATGGGTTAATGGTTAAAATCTTTTTATTTATTTATTTATTAAAATATCCCCCTTCCAAGTTTTCACGGTTTCAAAAAGTTGGTAATTATTAAAAATAAAAATAAAATATCCCCCTTCCATGTTCTTCAAATTATGCAGGTTTTCTGATCCTTAGGCGAAAATTCTATACTATAATTTCCTTCTGCATATTTTTTCTTTGCATTAGAAGTAACCTCTGTAACAGACTCTTCACTAGCAGTAGAACGAGTCTATTTAAAAGGCTCTTTACAGACAATAGAACGATTATGCAAATCATTAGCATCTCTATCCTTAAAAAAATTCTACAAACATTCAAATCATGAACAATCTTGGGATGTATATTATCATCAGCGATAATAACATTTGGATAAGTCATATCTGTTGGAACCAAGTTAATTTTACAATTAGAGTTTTGATGTTAACAAAAGTATTTTATGAGAAGAATATATTTGACTTCAAAGAGTATAAAAGAAGATTTGATCAAGATTTATTTACAACAAATTTACAATTTCAATCTAAACGAAAAAGAAACATAATCAATTTGAAGAATTTACAAACGCAATTTGAACAAAACACAATTTAGAATTAAACAATGACCAAATTGAAGCCCCAATTTTAACTATAAATAGACACTCAAGGCTGAAGAAGAAAAGCATCGAAAAGCATAAAATAGTAATCTTAGAGTTCAAAGAGAGAAATACTTGTTTCAAGTTAGAAATATTTTCTGAGTGTTCTTTTCTTAGAGTGTGAGAGTTATTATTATTATCAGCTTTTCAGAAGCAACTACTCAAGTTTCAATCTCTTGTATCCAACCCGATAGTGGTTTAGTTCCTTCTTCAATCTGGGGTTGTCAGGTTGTTAGAGAAGACTTGACTTGTAGGGTCAAGGTGGTGTTGTTCCTCAAAAGTCTGGAGTTGTCAGACAGTTTGGGAAGACTAGCTTGGAGGGTCAGGTGATTTGTAATTCAAGGTATTTGAATTAATGGATTAAAGCCTTATGAATGAGGGGACTGGATGTAGCCAAGTTAGTGGTGAACCAGGATAAATCTATGTGTCAAATTAATTATGCTTTCATTGCTTGCTGCCTCTAAATTCGATTGCTTCTACTTCAAGTAAGTCACCAAAAACCAAACTAGTTATTAATTTATTTATAAATTATCAAAAAGTTATCAACTTTGGAAAATACAATTCAACCCCCTTCTAGTATTTGCACCTTCAATATCATCCACCAAATCTCTTGAATTTAAATTTGCTTCAAAATCCAAAATGAATTTGATGATGTTGGACAATGTTCTTTTCTAACATTGCATCACTCCAAGAATCTGAAGGTGCAAACACGAGAAGGGGGGTTGAATTGTGTTTGACTTAACTTGAATACTTTTCCTGTTTTTATACTTTTAAAACAAAACTTGATGTATAATTAAAAACAGAGTTAGCAGCGGATAATGAGGCTACGTCCAGTCCCTTCACCTTGAAGGATTTCACTAATTCAAACCTTGAATTACAACCTTTATACTGACCCTCCAAATCAGTCTTCTCAAACAGTCTAACAATCCTAGACTCTTGACGAATACAACTCCTGTCTTCAGCCAATCTGACAATCCCATATTGTAGAAGAAATCACAACACTATGAATCTAATTGCCAAGTAACCTGCTACCTCTACTGACTCCCTCATATTGTAGACTCTACTTCAACAACTTAGATTTGACACAGTGGAAAGAAAATAACACGAGTACTTGCTTCTTGAAAGCTGGAACTCACAATTGACCTCTCTGAAAGCTTGAGTGTTTGCTTTGGAAATGTATGACTCTTTTGTGATTTTTGATGCTAAGTATTCTGCCTTGAGCCTCCTTTTATAGATGCAGATTTGGGCCTCTTCCAAGCTTAATTTCGAGCTGAATCTTGCTGGATTCTCTTGCAAAAATAACTTGACCAATTGGGCTTCATTTAAATAAAAAACATATCTTTTTTAAGCTTCAGATTTCTTTCAAAATTAACTGGCCAATCAAATCCTTAGTTGCTTTCCCGCCACAGCTCCTGAATTCCACAATACTTCACTTTATTTTTGTAACAAATCTTTTTAATACTTTGATCAAAATAAATTGAAATCTCCACCGTTGATCAATTTTGGACCATCAGATTTTTCTGCACTAGTCCACATCTAGACCAAACTAATTGCTATGTTGTGATCCTCTGAATTCGGCCATCCCTGGACCACACTTCCTAACCTTCTGATCTTCTGATTTCGGCCATCCTGGACTCGAACCTGATATGCTATAATCCTCTGAACTCGGCCATTGCTGGACCACACATCCTGTCCCTCTGTTTTCGACCAACACTGGGCCATGGTCTGATCTTTTGATCTGGACCATCACTGGACCAAATAATTAATTCTGAACCATTGATCTGGAAATCTTCCCTCTGATCTGGACCAATTCTGGACTTGGTCTGGATTAAATTGAAATTAAATCTGGACAAGTAATATTTCAGTCTGGACATTTTACCTTTGATTTTGGGTCAGGTCTGGATCAATTCTGGAATTCATTTCTTCTAGTCTGCACTTAGTTTCATGCCCTGAATCATGCTATCTTATTGTCTGGGTCACATCTGGATTGATTCTCTTGTTCTGGACTCATAAACTTATCTTCTGGTGAGTCTGGAACAAGTCTGGGCTTGTTTAATATTTTACTGCCAGGCCATTTTCTGGTCAGAATAACTTCTGGAATAAATCTGATATTTGATTCCTGTTGGTCTGGAACAACTCTCCCTCTGGCAGGCTTTCCTCGGGTATGGTCCAGGTTTCCTTTTGATTTTTCTTCCTTCTGTTCTGGGCCAGCAAAGATATCTTCTGGTGATGTTTTGACATTCCTGGAGTATCTTCTAGTAATTCCATAATTCATTTTCTGGAATCCTTTGATCTTCTGCTTCTGATTATTTCAGTTTCTGGTGGTATTTAATTTAATAATTCAAGGTACAAAATAAGATTACATTGAGTGCTTTTGTAAACATCAAAATCCTAAGACTTAGAACCAACTTGGTTCCAACAGAATCTATGATACACATATCTGGATAATGAAGATATTCTCTTTGTTGTTATATGTTATCTAAATTAAATAAGCTGAATCCAAAGACCTCGTGAATTATATTTATTTTCGTGTGTAACTTGACATCATTTTCTCTTGAAGGGAATGAATCTACTTCCTCAATTGAATCTAAATTAGATGCTTCATCATGATTCTTATCAATTCTTTCATGATCAATGGGAGAAAAATCTTGAATAAATGTCTTACCTCCTAATTAAATGTTAGGGATGTGATATGCAAAAGAAGAATTAACAACACGATGAATACTAACACCTTGATTTTCTTTGTACAGTTTCAACCTTGTCCGAAGCATTAGTGTTTTTAGGGACATATTTCTTTACCAACTTCTTTATAATTGTAACATCTTCAAAATTTGAGATATTCTATGACCATTAGAATATTTTTTAGCAGTTATCTATGGAATGTCTTACAATCTAACAAGAATCACAAAACAATGACAGTTTTTCATAATCAATGATAACAAAAAATGCATATTCTTCCCATTCAACTAGAATAGGATTTCTAAGCTCTTTTGTCATGTCCAAATCAACTAAAACTCGAACAAAATGCCCCAACATTTTTGTGTTGGTTGCTTCATCAAAAGTTAAATGATTATCAACGACTGAAGCGATTGTGAATATAATCTTTAACTTCTAATATTTTTAAAGTAGATTGTTCCATTAATAAATTATAGCATCATTTTTTTTGTTTATATATATATATGCAATGCATGTTGAGTATGTGGTCGAGTTAAATTAATATCGTGGTTAGTTTCAATTTAAAATGTTTTTATTTTAATATCTATTTTCTTTTAAGTTTGTACTCTTTCTATTTTTTTTTCTTTTTTCAAATTAAAGGCAGATTTCACTATTCAGTTTACTTATTTTTTGATAAGTAAAATTTTATTAATAAAGATTTATCCCAACAATATAGTAAACAAAACTCTACCTAAATAGAGTTGATTTTATTGCGGTGTTGATTTTATTGCTAGGGTGGCAGACATAACTAGTCTAAGACTAGTACAGGCACCAACCTCTACTTAGAAGAAAATTTAATATTAGACTGCTATAGAATATATTATAATATTTTTTCGATACTTTTTATAAAATAATTAAGTTATAATTTTGTTAATAAAAGTTAATATATTTAATTTATATTATAAATTAAATATTAATTTTGTTGACAAAATTATAACTCAAACGTCTTTTTTAAAAAGACTGAAAATAGTAGAAAGAATTATATAGAGACTCTAATTTAACTTGATTAACTTGGCTTATACATCAATTTTTTTTGAAGTATCACTTCTTCAAGCTATGTATTTTGGTATATATCACTCTGTTCTAAAATATAAGTAAAAATTGTTGTATTTGTTTAAATTTTGAACTAAATATATCATATTTTTTTATCAATTTTTAATTATATTTTGTGAGGAAAGAAATATTGTATAGTATAAATTTATATATACATATATATATATATATATATATATGTTCTCTATTATTCAAAATTTATGGATCCTTCTCTCACGGGTAGTGTCCATATGCAAGAAGAAGAGTTTTACAATGAGAGTGACTGAATTAAATCTTGACCATATAATCATACATAAATGATTATAATTAAAAGTTATTTAAGTGACACAAGATCATTTAAAAAAGTCACGTGACTTTTTCTTTTAATCATGACTATCCATATATGATTGTGTGGTCAAAATTTAACTATTTTTCTCTCTCATTATAAAAATATTTAATTTGATATATATAAAACACATATTTGAATGTGTCAAATAGTGATGTAATGGATATGATATGCTACTATTGAGTTGTTCAGCCTCTTTTAGTTCATTGGACGTTGGGTAAGCGTGCATCAACTTTAAATTCAATGGTTGCTTAATATTTTTTTGATAAAAAATTTATATTGAAGAGACCTGTTCTCCACGTAATAAGCATACCCCTAGATAGACCCACGTCTTTTTTTTGGGGCCATTCAATATCTTCATACCTCTATAAACCAGACACAAAAGCTTCATTTACATATGATTTCTTTGTTTCTTGAACAAGACATATAAATCAAACTTACCTTGTAAAACAAACTCCTTAAACCTTCTACTTTTGGTAGGATTGCCACACCCTCGAATAATGTATGACACAATATTCATCATGAATTTCTTTCTCTTGCCACTCTCTTGTCTCGGCCAGCCTAATCACTCTTTTCCATTGTAAAGATTTGATCTGTGTACAAATTATTAGAAGCACTGCGAACCACACCCAGTTCCTGGGCCCCATTCGCAGCCACGTCTTTCTCATGATTGGCCCAAAATCTACAATTGTTTATGATAATATCGGATTCAGTGATCGAATCACAACACAACATCGATCCGCATGAAAATATTGTGTTTGCGCAAGAGATTGATTGCGACTAAGAGGATTTAGAGAGAGATGATTTTCTTGAGCTCGATCGAAAGAGAGGGTTCGGAGGCGCTGCAATTTGCAGGATTTTATTCAGATCTATCTTTGTTGTTTTTGAGCTTCAAAAAACAATTTTTAAAATAATTTTCACCCATTGATCGAATATATTACTGGGTTAAGTCACATACTAGGTCGCATGTTTGGCGACACTGTCCAAATTGTGAAAGACAGACTATCAACCACGAAGTCCTAGGATAAAACAACCCATACAAACTGTATAGTTCTAATCAACCCTCAAAATGATTGTAATGACCACTCTAAAAATATGGTATTAAAACACTCATAAATCAAAAAAGTTACGACACAAAAAACCGGACTAAAAGAGCAGTGGTATTAGGATCATTCAAATGGACTACGGCACAAAAGCTACTCTAAAAGGACAGTGGTATTAAGACCACTAAAAAATTGAAGGGACATAAAGAAATGGGAGAAATGGCTCGGAAGTACATCGAGCAGAAGAGGGAGAAAAAAGAAAATTAGAAATTGTATCCAACTTTAGTGTGTTTTTCACAAGAGTTTGACACACTTTATATAGCGATGGAAGTAAACCCACATATGTTAACTATCCAATGTGATACTTTAGTATTTATAGAGTTGAAAACTACTCAATATACGAGAGCTTTCTAATATGAAACTTCAACAATTTTTAAATTCACATACTAACATACTCTCTATGTTCCAACAACCTCCACTTGAATTAAAGAAATATTTCTGAAATAGCGTCAAATGCTTCAATAAGATTATGCATAAGCAGAGGTGTCTTCCGACTTGAATATTTGCATAGTAAGTAAGATTTAGATTCAACAAGAATGGCTCGTAGTCTTGAACTCGATCTCTGATATCAAACCTACACACAACCTTTTAATAAGGTGTATTATCAAAAGCATGTGCATTAATGACCCTGAATGTCTATTTTAGTATAGTGAACACTCTAGCAGTTCTGCCTCAAAATTTCATAGGACACAACCTTACTTCCACACTCACATAGGTGAGTCTATCAAGAGCACTCCTGTAACTACGTACTCCACTCCACATAGAGTATAAATCTCATTAAGAGTTTCTATTATCTCATCATTTCATTGCTTTAGGAATCATTCTTTTCTTATATATAATAGTTTCTATTACCCATTGAACCTAATTCTTGGGACCTTCAGTCTTTTAGGTTGGGTTACCATCAGGAGTGACTAATTGATCTATAGATGAAAGCTAGTGTCAAAAGCACTCTTATGGATGCAACTCTTGCAAAAGTATTAAAATAGTCAATACCTTCTTTTTGTGTAAATCCTTTTGCAACAAGTCTAGCCTAGAATTTATCAATGGCACCATCAAATTTCATTTTCTTCTTAAAGATGCATTTAAAACCTATTGGTTTGGATTCTGGTAGGAGGTATACTAATTTCCAAGTTTTATTTCCTATAATTGAATCCATTTCCTCTTTGATGGCTTCTTACCAAAAAACAGAGTCTTGAGACTTTATTACCTCTTCATATGTGTCTAAATCACTCTCTAAATTATAACAAACTGGTCCATAAGTGTTGATGGAGTCATTTGTACCTTCTACAAGGAACATAAAGAAGTCTAGTCCATAACTTTTCTCTTTTATGGCTCTTTTACTTCTTCTAGGTTCTGAAGTTGTCAACGTATCATTATTAGATACATTATTTTCTAGACTTTGTACATTAGTACGTACAATTTCCTTGGGATATGGAATTGAGTTAAATCTATTTTCTTGAAAATGAATTCTCTTGACCCAATCACTGTGTTAATAGGATATGAGTCATTAGATTCAATAACCATGAATCTATATATCTTGCTATTTTCAGCATAGCCCATAAATACACTTTCAAAATCTCTTTCTCCCAATCTCTTTCTTTTTGGTCTAGGAATCTTAACAATTGCTCTACAACCCCAACATTTTATGTAGTTGAGATTGAGGTTTTCTTTTCTTCCAGAGTTCATATAGGGTTATCTTGTTCCTTTTATTAAGAACTCTATTTAATAAATAACATGCAGTTAGCATGGATTCACCCCAATAATCTTTTGATAAGCCAAAATAGGATAACACGACATTCACCATTTCTTCTAATACCATATAATTCTCACCCCATATCATTTCTAAAACACTATATGAAAGTTTCATGTTGAAGTTCTACTAACACTTTAAAATATTTTAAATTTGTCTAAAACTTCTTCCTAAGAGTGCATTAAATAAACATAATAGATTCTAGTGCAATCATCAATAAAAGTGACAAAATACTTTTTACGACTAATTAATGGCCAACCATGTAAATCACATACATTAGAGTGAATTAAGTCTAATACCATAGAATTTCTTTCAATTCTTTTAAAAGGTTGTCCTGTGATTTTAGTTTACATACAAGTAATACTTGAATTTGATTTTTTTGTCAAAAGTGGGAATTAAATTGATCTCACCATATCATTCAATTTTCTAAAGTTAACATGTCCTAATCGCATATGCCATAAATCACAAGACTCGACGATATAAGCAGAAATATTATTATTATTGTTGTTGTTGTTGTTGTTGCTAACGACGTTACATTTGAACATATTCTCACAAAAGCAACTCTTTCCTACAAACATACTCCCTTTAGAGAGAATAAATTTATCTCCTTCAAATACAAATTTGAAACCAAGCTTATTAAGTAGAGGTATATAAATCAAGTTATTCCTAACTAAATACATCTTTAAGAGTAAGTGTCCTTCTAGAAGTGAATTCAATCCCTACTGTTCATTTTCCTTTGACTTGGAAAATGGAGGCATTTCCCATGTATAAAACACTTCCATCTTTTTCATCAATGGTCTTCAATAGTTCTTTAGTTTTGCACACATGGTGGGTAGCACCAAAGTCTACCCACCAAGATTCAACATTTTCAATCATCTTGAGTTCATAAATGACAGCAACAAGATTGCCTTTTGTTGCATTTGAATTATTCTCTTTGTTTTTCCTTTTCAAGAACCTGCTCTCACTTTTAAAGTGTCCTAGTTTTCCACAATGATAACAACTTCCCTTTCTTTTCTTTAGTTTTTCATCATTACCATTTTTTTTCACAAGGCTTATCAAAATCTTGATTTCTTTTCTTAAAAGTTTTGCTTGAATTTCCTTCCTTCATTACATGAACCTTTTCATGAGAATATTGGTTTTTAGTATCCTTTTGCTTACAATATTCTTCTTATAAACAAAGGTGATTACCCAATTGCTCAATAGATATGTGCTTTTTCTTATGCTTCATTGGTTCTATTGAAATCTTTCCACAAAGGTGAAAGTTTATCTAGTATGGAGGATACAATAATGGTTTCATCCATGTGCATACGATGTTTGTAGTTATTAAGAATGTGTTCAATCTCATTCATTTGTTCCATTACTGATTTTTTATCAACCAATTTATAATTATTGAATTGAGAAACAAGAAACTTCTTACATGTAGTGTCTTCTTGCATGTATCTTGACTTTATTTTCTCCCATAGTTCCTTTGTAGAATGGCTACTTTGATATATATCAAACAAGAAGTTAGATATATCATTGAGAATATGACCTATGCATATATAGTTATCATTGTCCCATTTATGCCTCTCTCTTGTTTCCAATTCCTTCTCTAGTGGCCTTGTGGTGTTCAAAACATTCACCACCTTCAAAGTTGTAAGAAGGAATTTCAGCTTTTTCTGTTAGCGGATAAAGTTTCCTCCATCAAATTTCTCCAACTTCACAAAATTAGAAATCATTTCTTTGAGTGGTGCAGCCTTCGATTGAAAATAAAATTGAACCTAAAGATTGTTGGATTTTTTTTTGTTTGGTGACAATTGCTACAAGACTTTAACAATGAAGTTGTTGATGAAGATTGTATGTAGAGAATTCCAAAGCATGTTGTTACAATAGCCTTTAAGTTTGATTCTCCCCCATGAATCAGATGCAAATTGGATGAATAGTGAATCCCCTTCAGAGTACTTTGAAAAACCTTGATATGATTTGCACTAACACACAAAGAGTATATTTCAATAGTATGTTACAAAAGAATGTTTCATACTTCACTCATGCATTAGAGAAGGATAAGATGACTTTAGAATATAGAAAATGAATGAGAAATTGTGGAAAATGGCAGAATTTGTGTGTACTTTATGCCTCCAAAATGACAAAATTTATAGAAAATTACATGTCACTCGAGGATGAGATTCAACTTTTGGTTTCTGCCATTTAATTTCAAGAAGTTATATACATATGTCGTTACAATATTAATTGAATTATTGTATCTAGTGGTAGAAATGTCATCCATTTTCGTGCATGGTTTGGGTTCATATCACATAGGTTGTGCGCAACAACTAGTCCAACAACATAACTATGTCAATGAAAAATGTTTACACATACATATGCATAATATTTTGAAAATATCCCACATAATCCCTTCGACTACAACCTCGATTTAGTTGGTAAATACTATCTTTGTATACGCCAAAGCAAATTTTGAGTCTTAGATAGAGTTTTGACATTTCAAATAGCATCCCAATTTCAGGGGACAACTGAAGGTGGACAAATGTCAGACCCTTAATTTTTAATTAACATTATGGAATTAATTTTAAGTGTATTTTGGAGATATTTGTAAAATATTTAATATATGTATGTTTTGAGTGAATATATATATATATATATAAATATTTATTTTGGAAGAGGAATTAAAATTATTGGATGAAGATTAAATTAATTTAATTACGAGTAATTAAATTAAACTGTTAATTAAGGGATTAGCGGCTAATTGCGACGAGATTGGGTAAGTGCTGAGGATCAGACAAGTGCGGCTGAGGTGGCACCACACATACCTATAAATAGGAGTGAGAAGGATGGTGAAATCATAACACCATTCCTCCTCCCTCACTGCCCATACTGCATGTAACAGTACCCCTTTTCCCTCCCATTCTGTTCTGCTTCCAGTTCACGATTTCAAAAGAAAAGAGAGAGAGTTTCTCAAAAGTGCCATTACTTGGAAATCCAAGCACCAAACTAGAAAACCCCCAGTACAAAAGTTGTTCTCCACATCATTACGGAGCTAGAGAACCCAGTTTCGTAGCAGCAAATGCAGGCGGGAGTTTCGCCGATTTTTGATGCGTAAACGGGAACGAAAACAGCAACGAGAGAAGTAGCAGAAACGCAACAAGGGTAAGGGCACCTTCCACTTTCTAGTTGCATTAGGGCTGTAAATGCATAACTGGCATAACATTATTGATGTTTTCATCACTTTTTTGAAGAAAAACTATTTTGCAATGACATTTTGAAAAAAAATGAAGAAAATGCATTCTGTGATATGTAATGAATCTGCGTTGTTGCTGTTCTGGTTGTTACTACAATGCTGTTTGGTTTGTATGGGAAAACTGAAAAATGTTTTGCATGTTATTTTAAAGATGATTAAAATGCATGTTCATAAATTGTTTTGAATGTTGTTATCAAATGCGAAAACACATTCTGTTGGTGTTTGCTGCTATGTGATTATTTCTGTTTGATTGAATGTATTAATGTCATTCTGTTTGTGTGAGAAAGCTGGAATATGCTTTGATGTTGTGTTGGTTGTGTAAGCATACTGGAGAATACCATGCATGTTGTTTTGGAGGTGCATGTTCTGGTTCTGGATGATTCTGATGTTGATCATTCTGTTTCTGTTTCTGGATGATTCTGATGTTGATCATTCTATTTCTGATGATTCTGGTGGTGACTATTCTGTTTCTGTTTCTGGATGTTCTGGTGTTGATGATTCTGCTTCTGTTTCTGTTTTGAGTGAATCTGGTGTTGTTGATGTTTTCAAAAGAAAAGGGATTTTAAATGATGAAAGTGTTTTATGGAAAAGTGCTGAATCTGTTTTGTTGTTTTTTTCAAAAGAAACAGATTGAAATGTGTTGAAGTCTCAGGAAAAATTTCACTGGTTTTCGAAGGTGTATTCGAATACATAAGCGAAATTTTAACACTGTATTCGCATCTGTATTCGACTACAGGCATGCTGTATTCGAATACATAATGCAGATTTTCACTAGTTTCAGCTTCTGTATTCGAATACAGATTCGGTTTTTTCCAGAAACTCAAGTTTTAGCTTTTGTATTCGAATACAAGGAAGCTGTATTCAAATACAGATTCGTGTTTTCGAGAAAATCAAGTTTTAAACACTGTCATGTGAATTTTAAAGTGTTGGGAAATATTGAGAAGGGTTAAAATGATTTAAAATGGAGTCTTTGAAATAGTTTTGAAGATGAGAGGATGATGTTTTGGAAACCTTTAATGACCTGGGAGGAAATGCTGAACTTTCAGTGTTTTGTCTTCTGTATTCGACTACAGGCATGCTGTATTCGAATACAGAATGTTAAAATTGCAGTTTCATGCTTCTGTATTCGAATACAAGGAATCTGTATTTGAATACAGATTCGAGTTTTTCAGAAATTCCAAGTTTTTCAACACTGTTTTATGAACCCTAAGTGTTGGGGAGTATTGGGAATGTTTATGATTGAATTAAAATGGAATTTTTGTGATAGTTTGAAGTGGTGGTGATGAAGTTTTTGAGACTTTACTGATGTAAGGAAAAATGTTGATTTGTGCACTGAGACTGCCTCTGTATTCGAATATAGAGTGTGAATTCTGCACTGTTTTGGCTTCTGTATTCAAATACAGATTCGTATTTTCCAGAAATCTCAGTTTTAAACCCTGTTGTATGAATTTTAAGAGTTGGGGGAAAGACTTATGATAATTAAGAATGGAATTGTGTGATAATGTAAAGTGTTAATGATTACTTGAATGTTTAATCATTGATGTGATGATAATGAAATTATTTATGCTGAAATGCTTTGGGAGAATGCTGGAAAGACTGAGTTTTTCTGATATTGCATACTGTTTTCAGTGAAGAGAAAACATTGCATGTCCATGCATTTCATAGTCAAGTGGTGACCGCGATGGGCCACAGAGTAATGCGGTAACCGTGATGGTCTGCGAAGTTAAGTAGTAACCACAGTAGTGGACTACGGAGTGGCTGCGTGTTCGTGGTGGTCCATTCTATCCGTGCGAGGATTTAACTTCTGTGTATTTGGCCTGTGAGAGGCTAATACACGTGAGGGTAGTAACCATGATGGGTTGTAGAGTGGCCGCGTGTTCGTGGTGGTCCATTCAAATATTTAAATTGTGTTGGTCTGTTGAGCGACTGCACTGGTGCTGATCTGTTGAGCGATTGCACCCTGGTCTTGAGGGCCGTGAAAGTCAAACATATTTAAATTGTGTTGGTCTGTTGAGCGACTGCACCTTGGTAAATCCAAGAAATTGTATACATGAGCACATACATATTGCATTGGGGGATTGACCGGTGGGTCACGATTTGGTTATACGATGATGGTTGGAAATTGATGTGTATGAGTACTTTATGAAATTTGATTTTCTGACAAATGATTGTGATTGCTGAAGTGTTGGTTGTACTTACCACATATTTTCCATTTTAATTGATTGTTGTTTTGAAAAGGCATACATGTCACGAAATTTCAAAATGAGCATCTTTATTTTCATCATTGTTATACAATATGCCATGGATGTATGTGTTGCTGTGAGATATATGCTATGTGCTTATTTGTTAATTTTGGTCGGTGACCCTTGCTATTATATTGTGGAAATTGGGCTTTGCCCTCATATGCCCCTCAAACCCATGCCACCCGTGGGACCCGAGACGTCGGAAATGTCGCTCGACTTCATTGATCGTTCCGTGCCTACTGCTTGGGTATACGACCCCATCTCAAGCAGGGCTACATATACGGGGGGATTGAAGAGGACCTGTAGGACCAATGGAGTGGTGCACTACGTGGAGCACAGCTATGCGAAGATTGACTTTCCCGTGCCTTCCCGTTTGATATTGGAGGCGCACAGAATTTTTGATGATGCTGAGGAGCCAGCTAGAGGGGTTGAAACATAGGCCACCGTAGGAGTGGTGACTCCTAACCCGGTGATTAGAGGAGATGTACATGATTCTGAGACGGAAGAGAAGAACGAAGAGCTGAAGCCAGTAGCAGCTGATATTCCGGGTCTGTCTAGGATATCCGATGATTGTTATGAGATTCCGGCACCGCCGAAGCGACCGAGACTATGCATTGATCTGACTTCAGAGGAGACTAATCCCTTTCTATATGATGAGGAGGAGGAGGAGGTCACATCGAGGCGAGCGGCGGAGTCAGATGAGACTTGTTTGGGATGCGGAGGAAATCCGTGCTACTGTAGCTTTAGTGCATGATCAGTTAGACTTGATGTAAAGGATTTGAGCTGGAAATGTAATTTGTTTTATTTTGGAAATTATTGTACTATTTTCCCGCTAAACTATGCACTCTGATATTCTCTTTTCGGATGGTTATGACAATGTTATCTTTTGAAAATATATTAATGTTTAGTGTTAAATTTCCAGAATTAAGGACTTAGTGAAAATTTTATTTTAATTCTTTTTGAATTAAATCTGGAAAAACATTTTAATTATTGATTTAAAAAAAAAAACATTCGCGCTGTCTTTTAAACTCGGGGTGTTATAACAAACACGAGAAAGATGGTTGAATTGTGTTTGTCTAATCTTAATACTCTTTTCATAATTCTAATTTTGATTTTGGTTTGGTGACTTAACTGTTAAGACTAATCAGACGCAACAATAAACAGACAGAGTGAGAGTAAAAGTAACACACCAGATTTTATCCTATTTCACCACCAACTTGATAGCTAAGTTCAGTCCCTTCACACAGAATGATTTCTCCACTAATTCAAATCCTTGAATTACAACAACACCTAACCCTACAAGTCAATCTTCTCAAAACAACCTGAACCTATAGACTTTTTGAGGCAAACCGCACCTTGACCCTACAAGTCAAGTATTCTCTACACAACTTGAAACCTACAGATTGTTTGTGATAATCTAAAGTCACTATTAGGCTGTGTTACATAAGGGTATAACTGTTTCTGTTTTGCTTCTTCTAAGCAGTGTTATTAAAATAATTACTCACTTACAATGAAGCGCTAAGCATTAAATAATATAAAGTTAATCGAGTGCCTTTGTTGAAACTGAAACCTTGAATTTTGAGTACTTAGAGAAATTTGAGTTCGTAAGGTTTTTTGTATATTGTTGTGTTTGCTTTATTCTTCATCCTTGATCCACTATTTATAAATCAAATTAGGGAAAATTAGGGTACGTGAATTTTTTGTTGAGTTTCTGAATCGTATCTCAAATTTGCCTTGGTCAACAAAGATTTCCTTGAATTTTAGTTCTAAAAGATATGTTTGTTGGAACCAAGTTCGTTTTACATTTAGAGTTTTGATGTTAACAAAAGTATTTTATGAGAACAATATATTTGACTTCAAAGAGTATGAAAGAAGATTCATGTTTTTGAAGAAAATCTAAAATAAGATTTAATTCAAATTTATAATTTATAATTGAAGAAATTTTTTGACCAAGTTGAAAAGAAAATATGGTCAAGATTAGAAGGAGATTTAATTAAGATTTGAAGAAGATTTGATCAAGAATTGAAGAAGATTTAATTATGATTTGAAGAAGATTTGGTCAAGATTTAATTAAGATTTAATTAAGATTTGAAGAAGATTTGATCAAGATTTGAAGAAGATTTGATCAAGATTTGAAGAAGATTTAATTAAGATTTGAAGAAGATTTGATTATGATTTGAAGAAGATTTGATCAATATTTGAAGAAGATTTGATCAAGATTTGAAGAAGATTTGATCAAGATTTATCTACCACGAAATATGAACAGAATCAATTTGAAGAATTTACAAACGCAATATGAACAAAATACAATTCAGAATTAAACAATGACCAAATTGAAGCCCAAATTTTAACTATAAATAGATACTTAAAGTTGAAGAAGAAAAACATCGAAAATCAAAAAAGAGTAGAAGAACTTATAAGCTCAAAATTTCAAATTCATCTTGGAGTTCAAAGAGAGAAACAGTTGTTCAAGTTAGAAATATTTTTTGAGAGTTCTTTTCTTAAAGTGTTAGAGTTATTATTATTATCAGCTTTGTTAGAAGCAACTACTCAAGTTCCAATCTTTTGTATCCAACTCGATAGTGGTTTAGTTCCTTCTTCAATCTGAGGTTGTCAGGTTGTTAGGAGAATACTTGACTTGTAGGGTCAAGGTGGTTTGTTCCTCAAAAGTCTAAGGTTGTCAGGCTGTTTGGGAAGACTGGCTTGCTGTGTCAGATGTTTTGTAATTCAAGGTATTTATGCTTTCATTATTTGCTGCCTCTAAATTCAGTTGCTTCTTATCCAAGTAATTCATAAAAACCAACCAACCTTCATCAAATCAGCAAAAAAAATTCAACTTTGGCAAACACAATTCAACCCCCCCTTCTCGTATTTGCAGCTTCATCATCATCCAATTCATCCATTTACCATCAAAACCAAGCTTCAACATAATTCCCCTTAAACAAACCAACTCACTCTATCATAGGTTTTGCTTATGTCAATCTTAATAGCAAAATCCCTTATTCGATCTTTAGACCGACACTTCATAGCATGGTTAATCTCAGTAGCCACAAAAACAATATCTATAATAGCACGACCTTATACAAAAGCATATTACTCTTCAAAAATTCACTTAGACAAACACTAGTTTTGTCCATTAGTAAGAAATTTAGAGATAATCTTATAAAGAATGTTGTGCGGCGAAATATGTCTTAAGTTACCCATAGATGGAGGATTCTCACATTTAGGAGTTAAAAAAGTATAATTAATTATTGAATGTGAAAGAAAATTGACAAACTCAATATATAAATTTCTAATCCCAATTGTAACATGAATAAATTAATGTTTTTCATCATATGGATTAGAGGATTTGGATTACCTAAAAGTGTCAATGACAATGAATCTTTCAATGACCTCTTTTAGGTCGTTAGTGTGTATATGTAGAGAAGAGAAACTATCTATATTCCATTAGTGATGAAAAGGTGTGTAATCTCAATGAGGCAACTATGTTTATATAGTGGAAAAAGATATGGGTATTTCCTTATGATATATGGACGAACTAACTTACCCATTATTGTAATTCCTAATAAAACTTTCCACTATCATAATTGCTCCACAAAATAATAATAATCTCTATTAATCCAATACTAGTGATAACATAATTGAGACTAACATTATTTCAATATTTCAATATATTTCAATATTGCTCCACAACATATTTCAATATTTTGACATCAAATTAATTTGAGTATTACAAATTAAAACTTACTATGCTAGTCCACACTAAAATAATCCAACTGAAGGAAAATACTCTATATCAAGGCAACACTTGGCCCCATCAAATACATCATCTCAAAAAATACCCTAAAACCTTTGGACAAAGTTGGAATAAAGCCATATGGTCTTGGGGATTTGTTTGAGAAATGCTGACAAACTCTGTGACACACTCTATTGAACATTCTCTCATTGATTGAACCATGTCAATGTTAGTTTAAAATACTATATGGAGTAACTGGTTATTTCTGATTTTGACAATATACTGCTTCTCATCGTCGGTCTCAACAAGATAACACTAGGCTTTAACAAGAGAACAAAAGAAAACAGTTTTATTATAGATGTAAAATTAGTTACAAGTTAGTTACTTTAGTTAAATGTTGGTTGCACGTTAGTTATCTTAGTTAGAAATTTGTTGTTCTAATTTGGGTATATAAGTTTCATTATACTTATTGTAATCATCTTTCTCATTTGATAAATACAAAAGTTATCTCTATTTTCCTATATTTCATGTTTAATATTTATATTTTGCAAATTCTATTATGATATCAGAGCTAATTATTCCCTTATTTTTCTTTCTAAAATTTTTCTTGAAAATTTTTTCATTGAAGGTTAATTGATTTATCTTTTCTTTTCTATTTGATTCTTGTATAATTTGTTCATTTTCTTCTCTTTCCCTCTCAATTTACTAGTTATTATTGTCTCATGATGATGATAAAAAAAACTCATAAGACAATGGACAGAGCAACATGTTTGTCAACAAAATTATTCCAAAACCCAATATTTCTTCGATGCTTTGATATCAACGGTTTTTATTCCACAACCTTGTTTTAACATCAACGGTTTTTGTCAAGTATGAAAAAGATGGTGTCATGTGCATTTATTGAAGATTTCTAAAGAACATCAATAACATTTTGTGGCAATTTTTTTTTTCTTTTAAGCCAAATTGGCATTAAAAAAAAAAGGTAATGCAAGCAAGATCTTGCATGAAATTGTAAATTTTAGATTCAACACTTATGAACAACGTAAAAGCAAGATTTTTCTTGTTTTTAAAAAAAAATCCATAATTAGATTCTCATTTAGAATTATTAATGACCAAAGAGTTGTGCATGGGATTTTGTTAAAAAAACACAAGAGAAAATCTTGCATAGAGATTTAAATTCGATTCAACACCTACTATATAAAAAAAAACAAGATTGCATTATAATCTTTCTTATTCTTATTTCAAACGAATAATAACTATTCAAAAAATCTTTTAGACGATTTATTCTAGAATTTTAAAATTCTTTAGTCGATATATTTCAGCACGTTTCTCATTGTATGTATTTATTTTTTTCAATATTGTATTATTCATTCCAAACTAAAAGTGTCGTGAACACCTTCTAACTTGCGGGAGGATATTAGAGATGTAATTACAAATTAGTTATCTTATTTAGAAATTAGTTGTTCTAATTTTGAGTATATAAGTTTCATTATACCTATTATTGTAATAATCTTTCTTGTTTAATCACTACAAAAGTTATCCATATTTTCTTTTCTTTCATGTTTAATATCAATATTTTGCAAAAATTCTATTAGGTTTCTTTAACATTCTTTCTTTCTCTATTTCTTCACTTTTTATATTAACAATTAAAATACCTTTCTTTATGGGGCTGTTTATGTTAGATTTGGTAAAAATGACAAGATTTTTAATTTTTTTTCACATGGAAAGAACATATATGTTTTGCATACTGAAATCATATGGATTTTTAGATAATAATTGAAGCCAATAGACTTTCTTGTGAATTTATGGTTCTTGACAACCATTACCCATCACCTAGTAAATAAAAATTATATCAGAAATTGGTCTTTCTTTCAAACCTATTATACTCTATTTTTTAACCCTGACATTCACCCTTAAAAAATGAGTGTTACCCTTTCATACATTCCTAAATTGTCTATGGAGGAAAACACATAGACTCAGACAACAAAATCACTTATAAGAATAAAACTTTGGAGACAGTCGAGAGGAAGTAAATTATCGAGATATCTAATTTAGTTCTTGAAAGTATAAAATATTTTTATTTTGATATTTTACTCAATAAAATATTTAAATTAGTCTTTAAATAATTCAAATAGTTATTGAAAGATACAACTTACTATCATAAAAGTCCATATAATTTAATGTCAAAATAATTCATGACTATTATAACATTATAGATTAAACTGACATTTTGATGATTCAATGATTAATTTAAATTTTTTAACTGAATAAAAGACCAAAACGACAACGTCTATATTTTCAAGAACTAAAATAGTGGATTATCCATCTACTTTCAAACTAGTAAAATTCATGACCTGACCAAATGGCTGAGAGAGTATTTAGTAGAGTCTATTAGATAGTTTGTTCTTAGCATTATTTTTTTTCAAAAGTAATGTGTGGGTAAAATTGAGAAAAAAATCAGTTGGAATTCTAATCCAAGGCCAACTGACTTACTTTTGAGAGTCCATCACACGCATTAAACAATTAACAAATTATAAAAAAAAAATGAATTGTATTTTTTGTCTCTTTATTTTATTAATTTACGGAATTAGTCCTCTTACTTTAAAAATCGACAGTATTGGTTCTTTTTTTAGAATTTTGAATTAAAAATTGATAATTTAACATATTTTTAATGACGTAAGATACAGTTCTATGATATAAAATTATCTAAATAAATTAATTATTTATGTCATTAATTAAATTAAAAATATGAAAAATTTATGATGTTAAAATATAAATTCTTACGGCGTTTTATTCCAATTTCGTAGTAAATTATTTTACCATATGTCACGTTAAACATCTCACATTATTATTATTTAGGTAAAAAATCATATGAAGAAATCAAAACTGTCAACTTTTAAAATAATAGACTAATTTAGTGAATCAGTAAAAATAAATAACTGAAAATGCAATTAAGAAGGAAAAAAACAATAAAAAATAAAATAGCAAAATGCAGCCGCTGCCAGTTTTCACAAACAACTTGGAGTCCCACTGAATACATATGCCCGGAAAACTCACTCGGAGTCGGGGGCGGAGCATTGCGGGAGGGGCCACGACCACCCAAAAAAAAAATTATAGGTAAAATGACTAAACTGCCCTTAATAAAATTAGAAAATTACAATAATACCTAAACCCTAAATCTTTCTCCTCTTCCTCTCTTTCTCTCTCCCTCTTCCAGTTCGGCGGTTCCAGAATCGCCTCCGGCCCTCCGCGTCGCCTCGCCTCCTTGCCGTTCGTGGTTCGTCAAAACTCAATAGGTTCGGATTTCAATTTCGTGTTTTTGTTTCATTCATCATCAGATTCAGAATTGATGTTTGGAGTTTTGTTTTGGAGTTTGGATTTCAATTTCGTTGAGTTTTGTTGATTTGGAGTTTGGAGTTTTGCTGAGTTTTGGAGTTTGGATTTCAATTTCGCCTCGCTGATTTTTGTTGATTTTTGTTAATTCAGAATCGATGGGGTGATAGTAGATTTTTGTTGATTCAGAATCGATTGGGTGATTTTTGCTGATTTTTACTTTGTTACCAGTATGAATGGATGCTTGCTGATTTCAATTTTATAATTATAGTTGTTCATCAAATGCTACATATAAGGTTGATTATGAAAGATTGGTGAATGTTGGAACTTGGATGAATGCTGAAAATTGCAGTTTAACAATGAAAATCAATCAATATTCAATATTTCAGAAACCAAATAGAAAGAAAAAAAATGTATACTTTTCTCCATTTTTATTTGTAAAAAAGAGAGCATTATTATAGTTTAATCAATGTGAGAACAGGCTATCTTGTAATCCCATTGCCAACTTAAATTGTCTATCATATATCCTGTTCAATTAGATCCAAATAAAAAATTATTTGACAGCAAGAAAAAAGACTTACAAAATAACTTTCTCAAAATAAACTCACTCGGAGTCCATCATCGGCCGCCACAATCACTGATAAACTCGTCCAGGTTATTATTATTATTATTTTAATTTTTATTTCAAATGCATTTCCAACGCGATTTTTGCACTGCAACGTGATTCCCCGACTAGGTCTAAAATTTGAATAACTATTCCCGATCCTTTTCCCTTCTACAGAAGAAAAACAGTAACAATCATGGTACAGTGGCAGAGGCACATTTTCCCAATTCTTCGTCACATTCATAAGGGAATTGACCATGCTAATCATTCGGCTTCAAATCTTGTAATTTCTCGCTTCGGTTCTTCTCTTTCACAAGGTTAATAGCTTTTTCTGTTACCATTTTGTGATATTTTTAGTTATTGAAGTTTGTTAAGGTTCATTAGCGAAAAACTTTATTTGGTACTGTAGGTCAGTTACAGAGGCAATGGTCCACAAGTTTGCCTAGCATTTCAAGGGCTATTTATCACTGTTTGCAACAATATCAGGTATAATTAAAATCGTGTTTTGGTTGCACTATCATTCATTCATTATTGATGTATTGGTTCTGGTGTGGTGTTGTCAAATAGCAGCCGTAGCATAGAAGATTTTGAACAAATCTCCATTGTTTTGAGATACATGATTTAGTTGCACTATTGTTAGTTTTCGTGATTTGCAATTGACAAGTTGACAACGCTTATTGGTTTAGAAGTTTGAGGCATTGGTGTAGTTGGAAGGGAAGGCATCTTATATTCTCTTGTATGTCAAAATTGATTTGATGTTACGATGTTTGTTTGCAGCTGTGGTTTACGTAGTGCCTGTTTCCTTTGAGAAATTGTGTTCTTTTTTCTGTCAGTATTTTTTGTACACATCTTTGAAAACAGTAGATACCTTGAAAATAAGGTGATAGTTTTGTAGTTAAAAGTGAAAATAGAAAATGGAAAACATTTTCTCAAAGTAAATGGGTTCTAAAGTTTTCTCCTATAGATTGAGTGGGGATTCTCATTGATACCATGACAAAAAGTGGAAGTGTCTTTGTTTTCATTGATTGAATTTTTCTTTTTTATGTAGTTTTGAATATTAAATTGTGAATCTTGTGCATTCAAAAATGATTGTGCATGTGCCAAGAGTTTCCTCAAGTTGTTAGTGTGGCATAAGAAAGCTAAGACTCACAAGAAAATGTTGGCCTTTCATGATTATAGGTTGGATGATTTCACTCCCTCAGTCCTTCTAGTGGTTTCTTTAGTAAGCAATTCATTTTAAATTCCTGCTCCTAGTGTAGAGAAGTTTTCACTTGATATTTTATTAAGAAATCCAAAGTATGTTCTAAGGCAAATTTTTTTGCCCAAAATGTAGTACTGAATAGAATATACACCAGTTATTTTTGGCAGAGTGGAATACCTAAAACTGCCACTTGCATTTATATTTGTGTAATGTGCATGACCAACTCTGAGTCAGTTATACATTGTTTATGTTGTCTTATTGCTAAATTTTTAGAACAGGTAATTTGGTGTTTGTAGAGAGTATTGGGTTTGTCTCTAGGGAAATCCTGACAATAGGGTTTAAAGGTTTGAACAAGAAAAATAGGTTAAGATTGTGAGGAACTGTGCACCGTTTGATGTTTTGTGGTGTATCTGGTTGGAGAGGAATGCTTGGATTTTGCATATCACTTCGTCATTAAACATCTTTTCATTTCAACAATCACCTTTGTGATGATTCCTCTTGTTGCTTTCTAAACTGTGTCAACTTGTTTTCTTGGACTTTATGATCATATTTTTTTGAGGTTTACATATACAAGCTTGTTTGAATTTATCTTCAAACTCACCAAATCACTATCTTGGGTAACACTGAGGTTGTGTTATAATTATTAAATCTTTGTAAAGATTTATTTAGCTACTGAAAACATCCTCTTCTTAATTTCATATGTATTTTATTATTTGGTTCTATTCAGGGAATTTCAAGTTCTACTCAGTTGCTTGCAAAATCATCCGAGGAAACACCTGTTTCTTCACCTTTAGTTCCAATTTCATTATTAGGGAGTTCAACAGGTGAAGAACAGAATCAGAAAGCTATTACTAAGGCAGACAAAGTTCAAGCAATACTAAAGGGAATAAAGCAGGTTTGAGATGCCTTATCTCTTTTTGATCTTGATGAATTGCTTTTGGTTTTCTTATATGCATGATTTGGATGTAAGTGATTTACATTCACTTTTACACTATGGGCATATTTAATAGATCTGAAAAAATCAGTATTAAATTTTCGTCCTGAAAATTTTAAATTGAATGTAACAAAATTTTAATTGCTAAAATGTGCATCAAAGAAAACCAATTGCATTTTCATATAAAAAATAGGGAAAATTAATGAAATTATCATCATTTTGATGGAGAAATAGTTTCTACTTTATTCATTCAGTTGAGCCTCCTTTGCTCCAAGCTTCCCACACCCTTTCTCATTTGGACATGTCAAAATCACATCTACTTGTTAATAAACTATATTATTTTAATCAGTCTGAAACAATTTTATGCAGACACTTTGGCATCTAATTTTCTTTCCATTGCAATGTCTCCCTTATAGATCTTGATTGCTCTGGAAACTGTAATAACTTATGGTTAGACTTAATTTATGTTCATTTTTCAAACCTTATTTTAGAGTCCAAAGAAGGTCAACTTGGTTGCTGCTTTGGTTCGTGGGATGCTTGTTAAAGATGCATTGATGCAGTTACAAGTGACAGTAAAACGGGCTGCAAAAACTGTATATCAGGTAGTAACACTTGGTTTTATTCTGTCACCTAATTTGACAAGACTGTAAAAGCTATATATTTTAATTGCCTTTGAAGTTCTTCTGGGATATGCTTCAGATTTTACTCATCATTTTTCCACTCCTAGACCTTTGCCTTTTTTGTTTTTTATTTTGAGTTGTAGATTTTTACATTGGGACTATATTTTGACACCAAGTTTCTTGTTAGCTTTTATTTTCCAATTTCATGATTTTTTATCTTTATATCTCCAATATTTCAATTTGCGGAGTCCTTTCTCTTCCATGCTCTATGCTTGATATTCTGACATATGCCCCAAAAATGTTTCATACTATAGATTTGAGGTCTTTTTTATTTCAATTGATGAGGAAGGTTTACTTCTACTGCTCTTTATCGGAAAAGCATGCTTTAAAGTTTTTTACAAATTGCAGGTTATTCATTCAGCCCGAGCAAACGCCTCTCACAATCATGGGTTGGATTCGGATCGCCTCATTGTTGGTAATATTTTTTATGCGCTAAAAAATGTTAGTTGTGAAGTTGTTTTATCACCTTGTTTTCTTTCTACTAATGATGCGGTGTTCCTGTTTCTTACAGCCGAAGCATTCGTAGGAAAGGGATATTTTAAGAAGAGAGTTTCCTACCATTCCAAAGGAAGATGTGGAGTCAAAGTCAGACCAGAATGCAGGCTAACAATTGTAGTAAGAGAGATAACCCCTGAAGAAGAAGCAGATATTGCTAGGCTGAAGGTCCACAACTTTAAGAAGCTCACTAAGAGGGAGTCTCGACTTGTACCACACCAGCTTATTGAGACCAATCCTGTTTGGGGCCGAAAAAATAAATCTAACAGTCAAAACTTAGATGCTGCAGCTGCATGATCCTTACTTGTTTGCAAGTTTCGTGGTTTGATTTATGGTTATGGCATTTTTTTTGTCCAATAGATTCTTGTGCATCGTCAAAAATAGTTGAGAAATATGCAAACCATGTTTTTGTCCAATAGACTAATTCTATAAATGCCTAGGTTATGTATTAGAAATTTGTTTTCCCCTTGATGCAAATAATAAAATTTTGTGCTGGAACCATGATCCGTATTATTCTCATTTATCAGCTTTGTTTGGTTTCTACAATAACGGCATGTCTAGTCATAAACATTGATGGTAAACTAGTAAGTTGACTAGGTGTCTGATGTGTTCAATTCAGCGGTATAATATTAGAGTTGGCATAAATGGATGTTGAATCAGTGTTTGAAACCAGTATTGAAAAAATCGGATTGAATTGACTATTTTTTTTTATCATAATTAGTTTAAGTAGTCTCTTAATATGGACCTGGTCGAACGGTAGATCGGTATGAGTGGCCAACAATTATAGGTTGTTGACGTAGAATTGTCAGATTATTTTTAGAGTGTGTTTGGAGAGGGTGTGTAATTTTTTAAGGAAATTTAAATTCTTTAATGTAAATTTTTTTGTGTGGATAATAAATTTGAAATTTTTTTAAAATGAAGAGATTTTATAAGATATTTTGTTAAAGTTAAATTTAAAAAATTTCAAATACTACTTAAAATTTAAGAATTTTAAATTTTCTCTTTACTTTATAAAGTATAAATCTTGAAATAGTATTTATAATTTTTTTAAATTTACAGTTTTGATGCTATATAATTAAAATTTGCATATTAGTTCTTAAAATGGGGGAGAAAATGGCTCCTATTATTAAATTGATATCCCAAACGAACAACATAATATCATTCTATATCTATACCAAAACGTGTCTCTACAACACTTGTTAATTCAATTTCTCCACAGTAACATCAATGCTGTTAAAGACTGACCTATAGGACACTAATGAAAACGTCAAAACATAAAAGTAATCCGAGAGAAAGCTGAAAGTACACAAGTTGTAACATAAAAAGAAAATAAGAAAAAAACCCTGCACTGCTCATTGGAACTTTTTTATTTCCATTTTTGGATGGGAGATAACGATGGTAGTGTAGATTTTGCAGCCTCATATCACGAGAAGATTGTTTGCAGCACTAATTCCTCAACCTTTTTGAATTCAAAACCCTGAGGTGTATTTGCATCAAGCATCATGAATACCAGAAACTAATTGTATGTTAATTAAAAGATAATATATACCTAAGAGTTAATGATAAGGATTCTTCCTAAAACCAGAAAATAGAACCACTCCTTTACAAAATGACCTACACTGTGGCCTTTTGAACACTTCCCTAAAGTAAACATTACAGCAACCATAACTTTTTACCCTTTAAGTGGCATGAGCTATATGGATCAAATCCAAATTAAATCATGTCTAGTGACATCATTTAAAATTAAATCCAAATTTCCTCGTCATTTTGAATGATGGACCCATGATACTTAAGGTGTATGATTGTGGTATGGTATATTATCGGTATTTTCACATCTAACCTCCCTAAACTTATTCAGTAAACTCACTTATTCTCCTCCGTGGCATATTTTATAATAATCTTTTTATTTCTTCTGGAAATTTTTGTGCATAATACACATTACATGTAATGTTTTGTCGGTTACACAATATTAAATATATGTATTAATTTCTCTTTAGGTTACACATTTGTCATTGCATCATAATTTATTCACTTACCTATCATAGTTTCACAATTCTCACCCAAATTTGTCTCTATTTATAATATATTAAAACACCCACACAATTTAGTTTGTTGACAACTCATCCTTTTGCATGTCCCCCATGTACTACTAATTCAGTCAATTCATCCTTCAATTCACTTATATTCCTACGTGGCATATCATAGAATCATCTTTCTATTTCTTCTTGAAACTTTTGTGCATAATACACACTGCATACAATGCTTTGTCGGTTACACAACATTAAATTCATGTAATTATTTCTCTTTAGGTTACAAATTTGTAATTGTCTCATAATTTACTCACCTAAGACTATTATGGTATCACGATTCTTACCCCAAATTCGTCTCCATTTTATTTTTTCTCGCTTCTACCTTTTCACATTTTTATCTCTCGCTCTATTCTAATACGAAGAACTCAATTTCTTTTGATTTAGGAAATTTCTCACTAATCTTATGTTTTACTTTGTTTTCAATGTTTAATCTTAGTATATTTTTTATCTTTTAGATACAAGTTCTTTGCTTTTGCAATCAAGTTGTCAATACAAATTCATGGATATACCCTTAACATTATGTCATGTTAAATCTCTTAATCTCAACTACTCAAATTACACCATATATAATTGTTACTCCAATATTATTTTTTAATTTATTTTATTAAATTATTTTATTTTATTTATTTATGAAGTATGTGCACAAATTCTTAACATTTTCTATTTCCATAAATGAAAGTTCCAAAAACGAAAGAATTTTGATTAAATATTTTAACATAGAATCCGATTGATTTTCTTTAGATAAAAATATTCATTCAGTTACCTTAATATATTGATGATGATGTTAATAATAATAATAATAATAATAATAATAATAATAATAATAATAATAATAATAATAATAATAATAATAATAATAATAATAATAGTAATAATTTAGCTTACCATTACAATTCTTTTCATTTCACTTAGATTTCTATGATATCAACGAGTTGAATCAGTGTTCAAATCCCTTGAGCTAACCATTTTACTCCATCAAAAAACATTATAATTTACAATAGTGGTAATTTTTACTATTATAAATTTTCATAAAATTAATTTCTTAATACTAATTGTTTTTCTTTACATGGTATTATTATTCGTTCATATATATGTTCATAAACAAATATGTGATTTCACAGTCATGAATACTATCATATCCACACATGTATTGAAACAAATTTTTAACTTTTTTCCTTTATATATTGTTCTATTAATCTTAGTTTTAAACTATATTATTAAATTTTCAATATATTTTTTCTTATTCAATTGTTTAAAATTTATTTATTTATTTTGTTTGTCCTTCATTCTATAGTCAATTTAATCTATTTTACAATATCTAACACTAAAACTTACATTAATAAAATAAACAAAATACCATTTTTAATATATTAAAACACTTTATATTCATGTAACACTAATTTTGCCACATTCAATATTATGATGTGACATCTCTAGAATTCATTTATTTTTTATTCTCCATTCTACTAATTCTTTGTCTATATCTCTATAGTTAAAAAATCAACAATAAAAATTTAACTCCCATTACAAACTTATTTAATTGTCGGTTACTTTTTTAATTCATCAATATAAATACATCACAATATTTTAATTAAATTTAACTCCCATTACAAACTTGTTTAATTGTCGGTTACTTTTTTAATAATTAAAATGTAACAACCATAAATTACCACAAAATATATATATCACATGTTAAAAATCAATAATCAAACTTATGCACAAACAATCCAATAAAATTTAAATTAAAATAAATAAAAAATTGAAACACAATCATTTAAATTAACATGTCTTTGCAAAAAAAATAGCAAAGTTTATTTTTTTTAAAAATAAAAATGTTAAATTATACATTATATATTTTCAAAGTAATATACAATTTGTATTTATATTTCTCTTATTATTAGTACTCGGGTACATATATTCCTTTAATACAAAAGAAAGTATTTGTCTATATAAATTGTTCATGAAAACAATTAGTCAAAAAATAGCATGTTATTCAATTAGTCAAAAAAGAATAAAGAAATAATAGTACTCAAATAAAAAGTAAAACAAAAATAAAATGATCGTATTAAAACAAATGCTTTCAAATATATCTCAAATAAATGC
>JBBPBO010000003.1:4970394-5011880 GCA_037974295.1 Cicer cuneatum | reverse complement strand
TTATAGAAAAAAAGTATTCTATAAAGATTGAATATTTAAAACAAAACAAAATGTATACAAACAATCATTCATTTTTTTATAATCATATTTTTAGAGTGAAAATCACTCATTTTATTTTAATCTTTTTAATTGTGTATACAAATAATTACTCATTTTTTCTAATCATATTTTTTGGAGTGGAAATCATTCACTTTATTACAACTTTTTAATTGTTTCTATTTCTTTTATTCTTTTGTTATACAATCAGCTATATTTATAAATCAAGAAACTTATAAATATTAAAACTTTTTTCCGATCTAATTGATTTATTTATACACCATAAATATCGTCTTTTAAAAAAAAATGACATTGAAAGAAAATTTTATAAATTTAAAGGTTATATTATAGTTTTATATGATTTTCGATTTTAAATTTAAAGGTTATATTCTTTCTCATTCCTTATAATTGAAACACACCAAAACTTATAGTATTTTATATCGTGTTAAAATTTTGTATTTAAATATCAGTGTTGAATTCTATTAGCCACTATAATCCTTCATGTTTGGAAGAGTAATTCATGATTTAATCCACAAAGTGGTCCCTACGTAAGCTACAAACACAATGTTATTGTCCTTGTCTTGTTTCAAACTTCAAACATAGAGTGAATCGCCAGATTTAACTTCAAAAAATTTCAATATACTATTTAACATAAACATAGTTTTTCACGAAAACTTGTTTTCCATCTCCTCCTTAATCACCCTTTTCTTTCCCTTATATTCATTATCTTCCTCTTAGCTTCTATTCTTCTTTTTCATTGCAAATTTGCAATCTTTCACTTCTTTCTTTGTTGTTATGGCTCCAGCATTTGAAGCTCAAGGAGGGGAAACTTTGTCTCAAAACAATTTTTTGAACAGTGTTGGTGATATTACAAACAGATCCAAAGTCACTGTTATTGGTAGTGGAAATTGGGGTAGTGTTGCATCTAAACTTATTGCCTCTAACACTCTGAGGCTCAGCACTTTCCATGGTACTTTTTCTTGTTCTTTTGGACCAATCAATTTTTTTAACATGTGTGATGTTTGTCTATGTAGCAGAGACACTTCTAATTAAAGTGTGTATGATGTTTGACATGTGTCTAAAATTCAACACATGTCAGCGTTGGCATAATTACATGTAATTTCATTCAATTAGTTCAGTTTTTTAAATTATTACCAGTGACTTATATACTGACATTTGACTCAAAAAAAAAATCTACGATGTATTGATACTTCTAATTGAAGCGTGTTTGGTGTTTCACATGTGTCTGATATCCAACACATATTAGTGTTTGATACTAATACATGTAACTTCATTTCAATTAGTTCAAAATTTTAAATTATTATTAGTGATTATATCTTAATGTCAGTGTCGTGTTGGATGACATTTGTGTGTTAGTGTTTCATTGAATTTCTCATGTTTGGGTGTGGGAGATATACAATGATGAAAATGACAATGTGTTTCATTTAACTTTATGTTGAAACATAATTTTCTAAATTTCATATTTTGATGAATTCTTTGATAAATTCAGATGAAGTTAGGATGTGGGTATATGAGGAGACATTACCAAGTGGAGAGAAGCTCACAGATATCATCAATCAAACCAATGTAAGGACTAGACAATTGGCAATGTATTTCATCTCCATATTTAGTATCCAATGTTTTCGAGTAAATAGTCATTTTGATCCGTAAATATATAAGATATTGTCTCTTTAGTCTTTGAATTATTGAAATTGCAAAAACCATGAATATGTCTTCTATTAATATTTACGGACCAATTGACCAACCGAAGACACATTCGAAAACTAACAGACACATTTTGGGACCAGATTGATTGACATGAGACACATTCAGGGTGTTTCTATAGTTTTGGTACATTTAATAACTATAGTAATAGGGTCAAAGACCAAAACGGTTGTTTATTCAATGTTTTTGACTGAATATTACTACTTTTAAGTCTTTAAATAATGATTGTTAATTGTGAGTTTTCTATTTTTCCATATCATTTTAAAATATAGTTACAAAGTAGAATGATGCAACAAAATAGTAGATTTTTATTGGATGTCAGTGTATATCTGTTGCTTCTGGCAGGAAAATGTAAAATATCTCCCTGGAATTAAGCTTGGCAAAAATGTTGTTGCAGATCCAGACCTTGAAAATGCAGGTAATAAATAAGTGCTTTTTGAAAAATATTTAATGTGAATTAGACAATTAAAATTTTCAAATAGAAAAAAAAAATGATAGAAAACTCCAATAAGCATTAAAAAGAATTTATTCTGCATTTATGCAGTGAGAGATGCAAATATGTTGGTGTTTGTGACTCCACACCAATTTATGGAAGGAATATGCAAAAGAATAGCTGGTAAAATAAGGGCAGATGCTGAGGCTATTTCCCTTGTTAAAGGAATGGAAGTCAAAATGGAAGGACCTTGCATGATCTCTAGTCTCATTTCTCATGAATTAGGAATCAATTGTTCAGTTTTGATGGGAGCCAACATAGCAAATGAGGTAGTTAGCACAATGAGTTTTATTTTGATACATTGCTTGTGTAAAAAGTTATTCATTCTCGTTAAATAAATCAATCATCTATATGTGATTTTATAAATAGTTAAAATTAAATTGAATACTTTTAATGATTTGAAGATTATGATTAATTGATTAATAATGTAAAAAATTTACACTGACAATGTATATGAATTAAATCCCAGAAGAAAAAAAGGTTTAATTTTAATACAAGTGTTAGTGTAAAAAGTATGATATTATTATTAAATCACAATCAATCATATGTGTGACTTTAGAAATAGTTATAGTTAAATGTTTTTAAGGATACGACGATTATGATTGATAATTACTTATTGAACAGATAGCAGTAGAGAAGTTTAGTGAAGCAACTGTTGGATACAGACAGAACAGAGAAGCTGCACAGAGATGGGTTCATTTGTTTTATACTCCTTATTTCATTGTGACAGCTGTGAGTGCATCAATCTTGTATGAAAAAACTTATCATAATTTATTATTTTGAATGAAACCTAGAAATTCAATCATCTAGGTCAAGTTCAACTACCACAAAAGGCAAAAATTCTGTAGGCAAAAATTCAATCATGAGAAGTTTCAAATGTAAAACATTGACATATTAATTGTGCTTATGATTTTTGTGTTCTGTATATTTATAAATAGGTTCAAGATGTTGAAGGAGTTGAATTATGTGGAACACTAAAAAATGTTGTGGCCATAGCAGCAGGTTTGTTGTAATGTATTTTCACTTTATTTGTTCAATTTCTTTTGTTAAAAATTTTGAATGATTAAAGAATGACACAAAAATGGGACAGGTTTTGTTGATGGCCTGGAGATGGGAAATAATACAAAAGTAAGGTTAAAGGATTTTAGGATATGAAGATTTTTAGGGATGAAAATTATTTATTTATTTTGTGTCTAAGATTTCTTTTAATATGTGTAGGCTGCTATCATGAGACTTGGTCTTAGAGAAATGAAGGCATTTTCAAAGTTGTTGTTTCCATCTGTTAAGGATAGTACCTTTTTTGAGAGCTGTGGTGTAGCTGACCTTATCACAACATGTTGTAAGGAATCTAAATAATTTCACTTCATATTATTCATATTTGTATTCTCTGTACTACCGACATTTCTAATCAAATGTGTGTATCGATATCCGACACGTGTCAGTGTCTGACGTACACACTACACTGATACATTGATTACACTTGAATAATTCATTTTATCAAATTATTATCAGTGTCGACGAGTTAGTGTCAGCGTCATGTTTGGTGACTGTTTTAGTATTTATGTTTCATAGGTAGCCACTGCAACCAACAAATTTAGATTGTTGGATGTAGATCGGACAATTCATAGTTTGAAATAATAATTTACATTAGATACGACACACTGACACCAATAATAATTTAAGAAAATAGAAATTTTGTTGATATCTTTACTAACACATTTCAGACACTAGACATGTCTTCAATTTAAAGTGTCGATACTACATAGTTTAAAATACTAATTTCAAATGTAGACCATTCTATCTTCATCCATCGAACGAAAATTTGTAGTGACTACAAGAAACTTTTTACAACACAAAAGTTCATTTTTCAATAATTTGTTGCTTATTTTAATTAAAATCCATATTATCTATGGCAGTGGGTGGAAGGAACAGGAAAGTTGCTGAGGCTTATGCAAAGAATGGAGGGAAGAGGTTAGTTATTTGTGTTTCTTTCTCTCTAGCCTATGATTCCAAAGTGAGAAAAGGAAAATAGTTGATTTGTTGTATCTGATTTTCTATATTCTCTGTAGATCTTTTGATGAGCTTGAAGCTGAGATGCTACAAGGCCAGAAATTGCAGGTGTGTTCATGAATCTTACTATGTCAAACCATAAACTACAATGTTTAAATTTGGAAAGTAAAACTAGTCATTTTTAATACCAATCACATATACCAATTACATAGGTGTATTTGATTAAATATTTATTTTGATGGTTGAATATATGAGAAACTGAGATGTCTGTCATTATAGTTCTTGAATGAATTGAAATTGCAAATACATCTTCAATATCTCTTTTAATAGTAATTTTATGAACTAAATTGACTAATAAAAAACACATTCTGATTATTGAATTGACTAACGAAAGACATATTTTAGAATCAAAATGACTAACAAAAGACACATTTAAGTATATTTTTATAATTTTGATACATTCAAAGACTATTGTGATAGTGTGTCACATTTCAGAGACCAAATTGATTATTGACTCCATGTATAATATATGTGTTTGGATGAATAATAATAATAATAATAATAATAATAATAATAATAATAATAATAATAATAATAATAATAATAATAATAATAATAAAAAATCAAATACAGTAGCAGGAAAAAATTAATATATAGCATTCTCCTTTGTCCTAAAATTGACTAAAAAGTCATTGTAGTCTAAATATGTAATAGCGCCTTACACATTTAATAACCAAATCGAATTAATTAGAGACTTAGAACCAAGTAGTGTTGTATTAATTTTGTGTTCTTGATTTTGATGATGTTCTTATGAATCAAATTTTAATTTTGTTGGAACAAGGGAGTCTCAACTGCAAGGGAAGTATATGAAGTTCTAAGCCATCGTGGTTGGCTAGAGTTATTCCCTCTCTTCTCAACAGTTCATGAAATAAGCAGTGGTCTCCTTCCACCATCGGCCATAGTTGAATATAGTGAGAAGTCACGAAGGTCCTTCTAATTCAAGGTGCTTGAAGATAGTGTTAATTTATTGGTTTCACATATAAACTATGTATTTAATTGGTATACATTGTATCAGTGTAAAGATTTTTTACATTGACAATCAATTATAATCGTCAAATCATTAAAAAATAGTTGATTTTTGTCAAAACTATATTAAAAATCGCATATATGATTGATCGTAATTGATTGACAATGTAAAAAAATTTAGAATAACAGTGTATCAAAATTAAATGTGAAAATTCCAAGAATATAAAAATATTATAGTAGTATGCTTTAGCAGAATATATCCAATGTGGAAAACAAGGAGGTTGTTTGAATGGTTGAGATTCTCTCAAGGCCAATGAAATTAAATTTTATATGAATTTCTCATCAAGTAATTTAATTCCACTGCAAGCAATAGACTTATATTAAAGAAGTAATTTTGAATATCGATAGTGATTGCTTTATTTACTTATTTTATTTTTTCCAGAAGCTAGTAACTGAATTATGTGTTTTAATCCCCAAAATGTGGATAAAGAAAATGCTTTAGGATTTAATACTTGAGAATGTACATCTTTTCCATTGTTTTTAACTCTCCCTAACTTTGTAATGGTTTTAATACCTTCTTTACACAAATAAACTAGTGAATTTCATTAAAAATCAAATCATCGATTCACACAATAGAATTTCCAAAAAAACCTAAACTACATGAGAGTTGAAACAAGACATAAAAATAACCTTTTGTATTCCCGAATGATAGCGCCAAATTCAGTTTCATCCATATACATATCTCGCATAACATCAACCATCAACTTTGAATTTAGCTCAAAAATCGCATGTTCTTATTAAGTTTCCGCATCCACTCAATAGCCATCATAAAATCGAATGATTCTTCTGTACAAACTTCAAGAATAGGCCAAGCCGAAGACATAAATGGTGTTAGTAGTTTTTAATTTTGAAATCAGAATAAATTGTATTTAAGTTTAATAATGACAGCACATGAAACACAGATACCAGACACAATACTGACATATGTAATAATTTGAAACAATGAATTAGTTGAATGTAATTCATGTGTCATTGTCGATCGGACACCAAGACATGCCTTGGATTGGAATATTGGAACAACAGAACTAATCGTTCTACAGCTTGTTGCACTGTGCAATGACTATAGAATAACTGTCATGACGTCATGTAATTATAGTTACAAGAATATAAGACTAATTTGTTAAACAATGGACATTATTATCAGATACTTGGTGAATAGATTGCAAAAAATTGTATATAAAACATTGCTTTCTGTAAATCTTTCACACTCTCACTTACCACACACTGAGATTCATACGTTGTTTCAAAAACTAAACCACTAGTCGAAAAAACCGATCAAAAATCAGATCAACCAGTAAAAAATACCACACCATTTGGCTTCAGTAATAGAACAATGCAGAGAACCAGCATTGACAAATGATTATTGACTAGTTAGCTATTGAAACAGATGATAGATGATGACAGAAAGCAAAATATGACAAAAAGAACATAGAGATCAACAAATACTAGTCTTTCATATAAGCATGTTGCATACTTGCATCAGACACATTTATCCGCATTTAACCACAAATATAAAGGTTTGCAGCATAACAGCAATTGTGATTTAAAATCATGAAGACGACAAGAACAAGGTTTGAAGAATACACAAACATTTAAAATTAATTTTTTTTTATTGAGTCTATTTATTGATTTTTTTTTAAGTTTAATCAAATTGCAGTGAAACAGGAATGCAGTGTTTCTTAAGCTGCCAATACATTTTACTTTAGTTTCTTCAGATTTTTTAGAAACAAGTAAATTCTTGCTTAGTACTGTGGATTTCAATTCATAATATTATGAACTACTTAGCAAACTTTAATACATTATTTGATGGATTCTTCTGAACTCAAAAGCTAGGATACCAACTCTCAATGAAAATTAAAGGTTACAAAATATTAATGTAATTTTTTCAGATCAATAACAACAACATAGTTTAGATGATTTCCATATCCTATTGCTTTTTCTCCTTGTATCAGTGTTTTTAAATAACAGCTATAGTGGCGCTAAAGCATAGCAAAGCGAAATTTGAATAAATCACTATTTTTCCACACTATGCTATTTAGTACAAAATTTTGTCAAATATAAATTATAGTTGAGCTATAGAACTTATGTGTAGCGGAATTTGAACACCGTTTGATCCGCAATTGACAACACTGCCTTATATTAGTAGTATTATGTAACTCCACCCACATTTCATAGTTCTGCACTATTGCAAAATTATTAACTAAAACAAAGATCTCCTCTTCCTTGACACAAGTTTCTAAACCACCAAGTCATAAATAATAATTGAAACTTCATATACAATAACTAATCACAAATAATAGGTTCTTCTAATTTGTTTGCATATACAATTCAAAATTGAAACTTCAGGTTTCTAATCACACAGCACAAACAAACTCACTCTCCCCAACTGTAGTCTGTCTGCAATGGATACAATCATAGAATCACATTCATGATTCATGCCATGCATAAAAACAAATATATAAGTGTTTGTTTGGTTCGTCTTATTTGAACTTATTTACCGCCATCAACACTTGTGTATGAGATAGCTTATAGAAACAGGTTATAACATATTCATAAGTTGTTTTAAGTTTATATCAATAAGCTATCCAGCATAGCTAATGAAAACAAATTTTAGCTTATATGAAAACAATTTGACTTTGTATAATATTTTGTTATAATAGCTTATACATAATAAGAACTTATACCATAAATGCTTATGTTATAAGTTGTCAATTAAGCCGTTTATCCAATCAGACCCTAAATCTCATCCATCAAAGACAATACTACTTCCCCAATTTTCCATTCATCATCATCATCATCATCATCAAAACTAATAACCATCAAATCAAATAAACTACAATAACAACAATGTAATTAACCTATCATGGTTCATAACCACAAAATTCAAAATTCAACAATGAATAATCCCAAATTACATCCATCAATCAATCATCACAACCAAAAATTCCAACTAAATTTCATGTTTCAAATTAATTAACCTCCCACAAAATTCAAAACATCATTCCACTTCCCCCAATTTTTTTCCTCCACTAAAAATTAACATCACAAATTTCATTTTATCATCACATCAAAACAAAATCATCAACTTGATGAAAAAATAAACCTTGTGACCTCACCTAAGTTTGTCTCCTCATACGCTTCCTAAGTTTCTGATACTTATGTTTATTCATCTTCCTCTTTCTCTTCTTCTTAGTGCTATCAGCCCAAAGGGTTTTAGAATCTTCAATTTTTAGCTCATTGGAGAGAAACCCATTTTCAAAAACGGGTTTTGAAGCAAACCCAAAAGGGAAAGTAGGGAAAATGAAGGTGGAAGTTGAGGAACCAATGAATTGATGAGTTAAAATTGGGTTTTTTGAAAAGGGTTGTTGATGTTGATTAAGGGGAATGATAATGGGGTTTTGTGATTGAAGTGAAGGGTTAAAGGGAGGGATGAATTTAGGGAGGGAGGGTTTTTTCAGAAGTTTTTGGAGGGATGAAGCCATTGAAGAATGGAAGAATTGCGGCGTCAGAGACAGAGTTTGGGTTGTGTTTGTGTCATCAACAACACCAAACGTGTAAGCAGAAGAAACGTGTTATTTATTATTATCTTTTTTTTCTTTCGTAGTAAATTGACATTTTAATTTTGAAGTGTAGTATGTTAAATTTGTAAAAATATTTTTCTATTTAAAAAAAAAATTGTGTTTGTTTTAAAGTAATACAAACATAGTTTTTGCATAGTAATTTTAAAATAATCATATTTATTTTAATGCAGAAAAAGAATATTTAAGTGGGTATGTAAGTATTTTTTTACGGCAAAAACTAAAATCAGATGTGCAGTAAATTTGTAAGGATTAAAAAATTGTAGTTATTTTATAGAAACTAAAAAAAATATTAGAAGTTGCGTAGAGATTATAAAAGTATTTTGTCATTAATCTTTATGCTAGTGTATATTGATGACATTATGGACAGTGTAACTCATTCTCTCGCATCAAAGAACTCATTTTCAAACTCAATGCACAATTTGCATTAAAACAAATAGGAAAACTTAATCATTTCCTTTGAATTGAAGTGAGTCAAATGTCCAATGGATGTCTATTTCTCTCTCATGTCAAGTGCTTCAGATATCTTCTCAACATGGGTGATGTCGTAGGATGCCTAAACCTATGTTCTCTAACCTAAAGCTCTCCAAGTTTGGTCTTGATTATCTAAAAGAACCCAAATATTGCATATCTATTGTGGGTGCTCTACAATATCCCACTATCACTAGGCTTGAGATAAGCTTTGCAGTTAACAAAGCTTGTCAATTTCTTTCTCAACCCTCAGAATCACATTGGACTGCACTAAAAAGGTTCTCTATTATTTTAGAAGCAACCTACATCATGCACTTCAACTCGGTTCTGCCTCAGTGACCAAGCCATTGTCCCTTGTAGCATTCTCTTATATAGATTGTGGAGCTGATCCAGAAAACAAGAAATCAACCTCTGGCTTCCTATATATAGATACATTGGTCCTAATTTGGTTTCATGGTGATCCGAAAAGAAAACCTTAGTGGCTAGGTCTAGCATTGATGTTGAATGTATAAGCTTAGCCAATACAACAACTAAAGTTTTGTGGCTTCAATCGCTCCTCACTAAGTTATAAGTTCCCTCCAGTACTCATATCATATTGTGTGATAATCTCATCACATTGACTCTCTCACAACCCAGTGTTTCCTTCCAAAACAAAGCACTCAGAGTTGGATGCATTCTTTCGTAAGAAGAAAGTAATCAGCAAAAACCTTATGGTGCAGCATATTCCTGCTATTGATCAATATGTTGACCTTCTCACCAAGCCTTGATCACCTCTTTGTTATCTCGCCTTTGAGGGATAAACTTAGAGTGGTAGACAAGAGCTCTCTATTATAAAAAAAACCTCTTGGATTTGAAGGGGAAATAATATAGTAAATATGAAGTAAGCATTTGTAGTTGCCTAATAAGGTCTAAGCCTTGTAACAAACTGTTGTTGACTCAACAACATTTATAACTGAATTAGCTTCATTTATCAACTGTATCAATAGATACCCCCATCAAGCTATTGCAACTTAGAATGTAATTCATAAATAATTCAATACAAAAAAAAATGTTCTAAGACTCTCTTGTGTTTTCTATCTTCTTCAGCATGAATTCTTCATCAATTTCCAGTTTCTGTATCGAGAAATATGGCCAGTACAAATGGGGAGGGTGTTGGAGGCAGGTTCTTTATACTTGAAAATATGAGTTGGTTGTATAATGTTTTTCTTTGATAGATAATGTGTCTGATAGTTGGATGTGGAATATTAATAACAATGATGAATATTCGGTCAAGAAGGCATACAACATCTTGATACAAAATAGGGAGGACATTACATCTTCGTTCTTCAACGTCATTTGAAACAAATTGGTTTCATTGAAGGTATTCTTGTTTATGTGGATATTGTGGTATAGAAGGCTACCAACTTAGAGCAATTTATTGAGGTACGACTTGATTTCGTCATATCTTAGTGGGTGTGTGGGTGGATCTAGCGTGAAGAAGTCTACTAACCATTTATTTTTCAATTGGGTTGATTTTGGTTGTTTTAGGAAACCACTTTGGATTGGCTAGGTTTTTGCAATGTTTTTAGTCATAAAACTTTTGATCATGTTCAATAATTTTGTGGTTTGAATTTGTATGTCAAAGCGGTTTGGAAATATTTGTTTGTTCTATGAATAGCTTTTGTTTAGATCTTCTGAAAATCTAATTAATAATAATCTCAATTTTTATAATTCAAAATTCTATCTTTGTATATTATTAGAGATCATTAAAAATCTCTCGTGATTTTGCTTTAAATAAACTTACATGAAAGAAGTTATTCAACATTCAACCACTCGTTTGTTTAGATATTATACTTTCGTAATCATATTTGTCTATTTTTATTTTTTTTAATCCACTTTGATGTATTTTGTACACATCGTACTTCAAGTAGTAATTTTTGAATGAAATTTTTTATGCTTTTTATTTTAATAAAAAATACTTATGTAATTTCATTTAATCCCAAACAAAGGGTTATAAAAAGAGAAAGAAAAAAGTTTTAAATAAAAACAAAAACTTCTAAGCAATATGAATGCATCCAAACGAAGCTATCAAAGCACTCATAAACGTTCCCCGACGCCGTAACGGTCGAACCAATTCCCAACAACTCTCACCACCGCCGTCCTCCTCCGGAAATTTCGGCAGCGCCATCGGCTCCCTCCGTTCCTGCCTCATCTTAATATCGCTCAGTTCCATTTGTAACGGAAACTTCACCGTCCCAAACATACCAGTATAACTCTTCCTCTCACTGCTACACCTCCGGTACCGGTTTTCCACGCCGGAGGAAGACCGTTTCCCGGCAACGAACGCGGTATCTCTTTTCGTTTGCGGTGCTAGACCGGGTTCGGTTTTGCGTGTTATGACTTTTCCGCAGAAAACGACGTCGTTTGGTAGTTCACCAAAAGCACTAGCGGGAAATTCAAAGTCGGTTCGGGTTGAACCCGTTTGAGAAACGGGTTGAGATTGTTGAAGTGATTTTTTGTTGCGTTTCATTGTTTGTTGGTGGAACAAAAAAAATGAAAGAGTTGTGAATGATATTGGAAATGAAAAACAAAGTGCTCAAGATATATTTATATAGTTTTTTTTATAATATATAGTATTTTATATTGTTAATTTTTTGTTTTGTAGGAAATTTTATATTGTTAGTTGAACAATTGGAAAAAAAAATTGACTCGATTTGATTAATTGAAATGAAGGAAGAAATATGGGTCATGCCGTGTTTCAGCAAACAAAAATATGGCTCATGCCGTCATGTAACGAGTAAAGAAATAATGATACATGTGAGTTTTCTTTCTAGAATTAGAACCAGAAGAAATAGAGATTATTCGGAGTAAATTAGTAATTTGATTCATAATTAAATAAAAGATGGCTCTATTGTCTTAGATGTATTAGAAACAAAAAATACTATTTTTGTAAATATGGCTTAAATAATAATAAGTTTTTGATATGTTAAAGTCCAAATTTAAATTTATCATATTTTATATATATTTAATTTAGTGTGGGTAAATTTTACGATTATTTTTTTTGAAATAAATATAAATAACTAATGAAAAACATATAGTGCCAAACTAATCAATGAAAATGGTTATTTACTTAAGGATTAATGGTTGAAAGAATCGTGGGGTTTGACTAATGCCTTTGTTTCTAGGATTTTTCTCTTTTTGTCTGTCTAGGATATATTTTTTTAAGGGATTCTAGATAGCAATATGCTTCATTAGTTGAGTTCTAGATGATTTCATTTCAAGATTCCCTGCTTGCGATTAACTTCTTTAACAATTTTGGAGTTTGTGATTATTTCTTTTAACTTTTAATTAAAAAATGAACAATTACTTCTTTCGTCTCTTTTTTTTATATTTTAAAATCATAGTATAATTAACCATGTTTTTCTTTCTTTTATTTATTTATTAAAACCATGTTTTTCCTTTGATATCATAATGTAAAAATCAAAAGTATACATGAAAATAAATTTCATTTTTTTAATGAAATTGTATGGGATGTGTGAGTTTTATTATCATTTTAGAAATTTCATTTTTACTAAATGAATTAAGGGAAAATTAATCTATAAATGTCTAAATTTAATTTTTCTTAATAGGTGCGCTCAAACTTTAAAAGATCAAAAGATCTTATATGAAAGGAGTAATTGTAAGTGTTAGAATTATTTAAATTTATAGTTATTAACTTTTTGAATTTGAATCTAAAAAATCTTTTTTAGAATTCTTTTGATGTCTCTTAATTCACTAATAGATCTACCTATGAGAGACTAATCAAAATCTTATTTTATTTTTTAAACAAACTTTATTAAAAGTTAGGATAAAAAAGAGACGACTTTAGAAGAAAAGAAATTGAAAGGAAAATAGCCTTCCACCTTATATGGAAGTTTGTTTTTTTATCCATAAAATTAAAACTCTCTTATTTAAATTTTTGTTTTTAAAAAAAATATTGAAAGGGAATTTTGTAACATTTTGACAAATCTTCCAAATTATTTTCCTATTGTATAATACTCTCAAATCAAACATTAACAGTTTTCTCCTTTGCTTAAAAAAATTTATCACAAACAAGGTGATAAATTTCTCTCTTTTTTATTTTCCACCCTCCAAAATCCTTCCTTCATTTTTCTTCCTAAATGTCAACCACATTTTTTAAAGAGTTCATAGTTAATGAGTGGAGTGTTCCACATGACATACAATAGTATGGTTCTTGTACAATCAAATGGTAAATGATACTTAGCAATATTTAGGAATACAGAATGATTTTGTGAAATAAAAAGTAACAACAAATAATGTGATCCTCTTAAACAAATGAAGGAAACCTTGCATTAATAGATTACTTAGAAGATGATGTTGTGAGTCTCACATTTAATAATTTTGTTTTTGGATTAAATTCTCTATATAGTTTAATTTCATAAACACTATTTGATCTTATATCACCTCTAATGTATTGATAAAAAAATATATCACATTTATTGTAGTAAATTATAGTACATTGAAATGTATTTAGCCAACCCAATAAGATTGCACCATTACGAGCTATGCTCTTAATGGAGTTCTTTTAGCAATGCTATTAATGGAGTTGAAAAAAGAAATAATAACAACATGTGATGACCTATAATTTGGAATTCAACCAATTACATCAACAAAAAAACTTGTTCACTCATGTAAACAAAATATTAGTGGCTAATTTGAGTTATAAAAATCACGTGAGTTTTAAAAAAGGACTAATTTTATTATAATATAATTCACCGTGTATGAATTATAATATATTCATTTAAGTTTATTATAAAATTATACAAAATAAACTTTTTTGACTCCAAAAAATATTGATTAAAATTAGTATTTTTTTTTAATAAAAAAATTTTATATAACAATTATAATAAACGATTCTAGATAGAAATTGTACATTAGAGAAAAATATATATATAATAAAAGAATTATTGTTAAAGCTTATATAATCAATAAGAACACTATGGTATACCATAATTGTTCATATAATGTTTAAATAGTCTAATTAAGATATTAAACTCGAGTGAATTAACAAATCTTTTATCGTAGAGTGTTCTCACATATGTCATTAAAATTATAAACATTTCTAAAAGATATGTATTAAATAAAATCAACTACAAATAAAAGATATTCTTATATTTAATTATTATTAATATTTTTTATTTTGATAATTTACTATCTAATTAATTTTTATATTTAATCATCGCTTATCAATTTAATTCTTAACATACTTTAATAAGTAGAAATTTAAATAAAATTTATCTTTTTTAAAAATCTCATAAATCTATTTGAGTGCACCATACAAAATCAACTTCAAATTTAATTAAAAAAAAAGTTAAGCCAAATATATGCTTCTTTTTTTTGGGTCAATAGCCATAGAAATGCATTTGAAAGAGGACTTCAAGCTCCTCAAAAGCGATCCACGACGCCGTAACGGCCGTACCAATTCCCAACAACTCTCTCTCACACCACTCTCCGCCGGTAACTTCGGCGGCGCCATTGCCTCCCTCTTCTCCTGCCTCATCTTAATATCACTCAGATCCATTTGCAACGGAAACTTCACCGTCCCAAACATGCCGGTATAACTCTTTTTGTCACTACCGCTCCTCCTCCACCGTTTTTCCCTCCCGGACGGCGACCGTAGTCCAGCAACAAAGACATTTTTCCGATCGGAACTTTTTTCTTCTTCCGTTTTAGTTAGTTGCGGTGCTGAACCGAGTTCAGTTTTCCGAGTAATTACTTTTCCGCAGAAAACGACGTCGTTAGATGGTACACTAATAGTACCAGTGTTAAATTCGAATTCGGTTCGGGTCATAACTGAATTGGAAACGGAAACGGGTCCGGGTTGATTTAATTTCTGGTAGCGTTTCATTGTTTATTTATGCAACAAAAGTGAAAGAGTTGTGAATGTTGTTTCAAGTGAGACACACACATATTTATAATATAGTATACTAGTAGTAGTGTTTTTTTTTTAAATGAAATTTTATAAAATATATTTATTTGTGAATTTTATAATAAATAGTTGAAATTTCTTTCAAGGAAGAAATGTGTGTCTAATGATGTAACGTGGTTGATACGAGATTTTTAATTTCTAGAACTTAGAGAAAAAAGATTATTATTGACTAGGTCATTGGGGATGATTTGGTTTCTTGGATGTTTCCATCAGTAGCACTAGCATGGATCTGAGACAATATTCTAGTTATAGTTCTAGATAAATAGTAGTTATGTGAAGAGTTGAAATTTAACATAGTTGTGTCAATTTCTAGATGATATCAAGTTATTAATTTCTTCATACCATTACTAGGCGTAGTAGGACAAGCTCCTTCAGGACTTTTGGAGCCTAGGTTTAATTTCTTTTAACTTTCAACTGCAAGATTTTAATTGTAAAAACTAAATATATTAATTAATCAAAATATAATAATTTCTTTTGATATATATCGATTTGTGTATGTATGTATGTAATGTAAGTCTATACATGTGTTTAGAAATATGTGTTTACAAAGTTGATTTAGGAGGGGAAAAATAAATAAAATAATTTTATTTTTATTTTAAAGTTAAAGTTAAAGTTAAAGTTAATAGATCTATATTCTCTATAAAATGAGGACCTTTTGAATTTAGTATATGTTAAATTTTTATTATAATTTTTATCTTCTAAACATCCGTTGCTTACATTGTAAGTCTCTTTGTCTACCTTTAGATTTTTGGTTTTTTTTTTTACTCAAAAGTGTTTTTTTAATTATAGTTTAGTTACTCTATTTTTAATTGATTCACAATATTGATCATTTTAAAAGACGATAGTTTTGATTTTTTCATATGATTTTTTAACTAAAAAATGAGATAATGTAGAATAATTAGCACCCATTAAATTGAAAAAAAAATATCGTAAAAATTTAGTTTTCATCTTCAGAAATTTTTCATATTTTTAATTTAATTAATGATATATAAATAGTTAATGCATCTAGATGGTTCTATATCATATAATTATATGTCAAATTGTCATTTTTTTAGTTCAAAAATCTGATGGTGAGACCAAAACTGTAGACTTTTAAAATAGGGGATCAATTCCGTGAATTTGTATAATAGAGGGACTAAAACTGCAATTAAGACTAATAATATCATGAATACAATTTGGAATATCAATAAAAATAAGGGAATTAGCTATATATGTGGCTACCCTTGCTAGTGTATGAACCACCTCGTTTGCTTGTCTCCTAACAAATTCAATTCTGGAGTTTCTAAACTGGGAACAAAAAATAGTTCAACAATAAAAGATAATAGCACTTAATTCGGTCTTGTTTTCCTTGATGTAATGAATGTTATCAACAACACCTTTCGAATCTAATTTAAAATCCACTTATGCAAATTGAAGATCATGGACCCACTTTAAAACATTTAATAACTCGAGTGCTTCTCCTTCAGTAATTGAATAGATTAGTGTGAACCATTCTATTTTAGCTAAAACAAAATTTCCTCCATCATCTCTAATACAGATATCAATGTCAACACGATTAGAGATATTAAAGAAATAAACATCTATGTTACATTTATACCTTCCATCATTGGGTTTAAGCCAAATTGTGGGGGAGCTACTATACCATATGATCTTCGTCTTTGTTGTAGTTTTTGTACCAATTGTCACTCCTTCAGTAGCTGCATACCGCAGTTGATGACTTTCATTGGATTCTCACTAATGTTGTGTCATATGTGATTGTTCCATTGTTGCCACATACTCCAAAGAGCAAAGCTCACAATTACAACTATGTTTCCTCCAACATTGGCCCCTTGCACAATATCTCTAAATTTGCATTGATGCCAACAATTCCTATCATTCCTACATAAAAATAAAACATGCAAACTATCTTTGATGTCATCATCACACAAAATAAAATGATCGGGACAATTGACATCTTTATCGTGTAGTCCCGATTGCGTAGGAAAACAATTCTGACAAATTCTCCAGAAAATATTTTTTACCTTTTGTGGTACCTTTAACTTCCATATTAGATTCCAATTTGAAGCATCAACAAAGTCATTTAGACAAAACTTGTAAGCACTTCAGACAATATACATGCTACTAGAATCAGCTTTCCAGACTCCGGTATTCTCTCTCACTGAGTCAAAAAGAGGTGTTTTGAGAATCTTTTGAACGATGCTAGGATAAAAAATTATTGTAATTAGGGATCTATTCTATTCTTTATGCCAAGGTATAATCAAACTATCAACACAAGCATTTGCATGTTGATCATGCACCCCTAGTTGTTTAACAAGGCTAGACCAATCACTTAGCCAATTGTTATTCCACAAAAGGATACTAGATCCATTTCCAACACTCCACCGAGACTCCACCTGCAAAAGAGGTTTAGCACTCCAAATATTTTTCCAAATATAGCTTGGATAATGACCAAGGTTAGCAAACAAAAAACCACACAAGGGAAAATATTTATCTTTGAAAAGACAAGTGACAAGGTTGTCCAGGTTAGATAACAACTACCAACGTTGTTTACCAAGCATGGATAGATTGAAAGCAATTATATTTTTAAAACTCATACCTCTGCCATGTTTATGTATTGCGAGCTTGTCCCACTTTAGTCAATTGATGCCCCTATCATGTCCTCCATTTTTGCCCCACCAAAATAAGATCATTTTTTCAATCTCATCCCCTAAAATAAGGGTAGCAGAAATATGCTCATTACATAGGACGGAATAGCTTAGAGAAGGATCTAATTAGGACTTTTATGTCCTTAATAAATATAAAATTTTTTTTTTGTACTTCTACCAATCATTAGAGGTAGTCCCTAATACCAAGCTCACACCTAGAAGGTATGGAATCATACTTTTCAAATCTTCATTCATATTTCTGCTACAAAACACTTCAAATTTTTACAAATTTATAGCTTCACCCGACGTGGCTTCAAAAATACACAATATTTTTCATAGTCTTCGCTTCTCTAATAGATGTTTTACATAACAAGAAGCAGTCATTCGCAAACAAAAGTGTGAAACAACTAGAGCATTTCAACACATTTTAACTCCATGGAGGTCACCACGACTTTCTGCCTTTAAATTTATGTTGGTTAGGCAAGCAGAAGTCCTAATTATGTGGACATTTAAGTTTACATGTCATCGACATATAAAGTGAGTCACAATTTTAATTATATTTATATTATTATTATTAATTAAGGTTTAAATCTTTTTAAAATTTGAAAGTATTAATTTTAAGATTAAAAACTCTAATATTCCATTTTCCTAAACAAACAAATTCTCATTTCTGCTGCAGCTCAAACCAAATAAATAAAGAGATTGTGTTGTATGAGAGGAAAATAAAATAAAAAAATAACTAACTTAAATAGAAGGCTTAAGAAAATCGTCCTTAAATATTAATTTTATTGATAATTATATATATTGTTAGGTTTAGTTGCAAAAGCCATGTTATAAGTTTCTGTTGGACCTGACACGTTTTCACCTCTAGCTACAAGAAGTCACATATATTAATTGTGTGAATTGATTTTAAATACAATGTCAAGTTTTATATTCGTGAAAGTATATGGGTCGCGTAATATTGATTATCATATTAAGCAGATAATATAGAATATAAATATTAAAAGTATAAGTAAAATTGATTAAAAAAATGTATGAGGAAAATTATTTAAATATTGGATGTGTTATTTGAACTTAAATAAAAATGATTTTTAGTTTAGAAAATTTAGAGATTATTTTGTAGAGATTTGTTTGAAAATAATTTTTTAATTTTCGTTTGTTTATTATCATAAAAATGATTTTTAATCTGTTTGTATACAATTTTATAAAAATGATTTTTTAAAATATAAAATTACCATAAAAGACATGAATTTTCTAAATACATTAATATCTCACTTTCTCTGTGTCATATCTCTTTACCTCTCCAATTACATACCTAATAGATCCTGGATTTTCAATATGTTTAATATGTTGATCACTTTCTTTTCTTATCTTATATATTTGGTCAAATAGAATATCTTGTGTTCATTTTTCTACAATATACACTATGGACTAATATTTTATGTAATTTTTTAAGTTAAACTCAATTTTTGTTTACATCGTTAGTCTTTTATCTTAATTCTGACAACAATTAATTTAATTGAAAGCTTTTGATCATTTGAAACTCTACTAAATGCTGAAAGAATATGTCTCTCATACGAATCCTTCAAAAAACAGTCATCAAATCTTATAAATAGAATATATTTCTTGATTTTCTATACAACCATTTTAAACACACGTATAGCCTTAAAAATAATGTAATAAAGATATATTCACATAATCAACGTCTTTAACTTCCTTCACATGCAAAGTATCTTGGATATTCAACTTGTTGCGATGTTTCGATTAGATCTTAACATTTCATGACAGTAATTCGAGAAAATTTTCAAACTTAAAGGGCTACCTGCATAATTTAATAATTCTTAAAGGCTAATGGTGCAAATGTATGTAATTTAAAGAACATAATTAGGAAAAAATAAATTTAAAGAACTTAAGCGATAATTGAGTTAAACTTAAAAGACTAAATGTGTAGTTTTTTTTTCTTACTTTATATGTCACATATGGGTTAGACTTAGCTCAACACTAACAAAACCAAATCGACTATAATGTTTGACTCTTAACACATCTCACTTTTGTTCAGTATTAGACATCTGAAGCATGACTTAATTGACTAGATATCGAATGATTTGATAGTAGATGGTTCAACGAATTTTAAATATACTTTAATAATATTTTAGAATTTAGACTGAGTTAACAGTCTTACAAAAATTACTAATAAAATGGGAAATGTCTCTTACTTATAAAGAAAATTTTATATTATATATTTTCTAATATCATATTAATAAGTTGGAATTTCTATATTATATATTATCTGAAATCATATTAGTAAGTCAGTTAGTTAAAACATAATGAGTTAAGAGTGTCAGATATGATGTAGTATATAAAGATGCACAAAGGTTTGCACTATGAAGGAGACACTTTTGAACTTGTGTTGTAAAACTAGGGGAATTTGATGTATGCATGCTCTTATCTTATATCATATGATTATTAATTTAAACCATTCAAATATATTGATGGGTATTTAAAAGTGAACTCAGTTGAATGCATAACAAGTTGTAAAGTCTAGCTCAATTACCCAATATAAATGTTACTATTTTTGATATCATGTCTCAAATTTAAATTTAGGATTTTGTAGATGTATGCTAGTTAAATATATTTACATTTTAGAAATAATAATTAAGATGTGCTTAGAAAAGCTTATGACACTTATGCAGTATTTTTAAATTGTTTTTTGTTTTAAAAGTTATCAAATTTGTCTGGGGAATTTCTATGCGAATCCCCAAAATCTAGCTCAATTTATCTTTTTCACACAGAAAAAAAGTGGTTTTTGAATATAATTAACAAAAATAAATTATAACTAAATTATAACTTATATAAAAAATATTAACCATGATTATTTTTTATATATAAATAGGGCATGTTTTGCACATATATGCAAAGATTAATTGTCCAAGTTGGGTAGGACCGTAATTCTTGTTGGGATATACAATTAATTTGTATGAAAGCACCAACTAAGCAAACATTTATTTAATAATTGAAGTATGGAGAAAGCATATCACTTGTTCTTCTCCATACTATTCAGTAGCTTGTGTCTTTGGATCTAGGGAGATTAATTATTGAAATGGATTACAAAATTGTGGTAGTTCTTTATTTTCACTTTGAATGTCAAAGATTTATGAGGGGTGAGTGTAGCACATTTTTAAGCCATAATCAAAATTTAGGTACAAGGTTTAACAAGAGACACACAAATTAGATCACTCACTATTTAGTGAGAACAGTCTTGTGTACGATTTGTTGTCCAAATTTTAGAACTCAAAGACTAATTATTGTATTTTGATTAATAACAACATCGATTGGGAGATAGTTCACTATATTTTGATTTTGATGTTAGATATCATTTCACTAATTTTGGACTCACCAAAGAGGGAACTAAAAATGAATCATTTAGATTAGTCACGCAACTACTATGTTCAAATCGTGTAACATAGTTGACTGTGGAAAAAACAAAGACTAAAGTGAAAATTAAATTGTAATTCAAATTTTATTTTCTCAAAAATTGAACTATCCAAAAAAAGATTATGAACATGTTTAAAGCAATGACGTATGCTTTGATATCGTTTTAATTTATGAAAAATAGTTAAAAAAAATTAATTTTAGGAGCTAATTTCTCACTTGGTTATAATTTCACTATCAATTGCCTGTAAATTAATATGAAAATCTTTTATTAAATATAAAACCTTAACTCCCTTAGAGGACGCTACGACAAAACAAATGTCACTCCAAAGTGAAATTTCAGGCATCCATATTAATTCACAAAACTGAGGTTCAAATACTAATCAAAGCCATGAACTATCAATTATATGAGAAATAACAAGCACAATCACAGCACACACATTCATAAACAGGATATTAAAAATTAATCCACAACACAACAACAAAGGGAAGGATTGACAAAAATGTCATATAAATTAAATGCAATTAAACATCCTTCAGCAGCAAAATTAAACCATGAAACCTTAAAGCTGCCTTTTCAAAATGAAGTTCTCAAAAGATTTAATAGCAAAAACAGTACCATCAAAAACAACAGAATAAAATCGACCATCGCCGATCAAGAACCCAGTTTTGTATGTTTGGCTGCATGAAACCGGCAAAGACTTGAAAAATAAACTGCAAAATTAAATAACTAAGACTCAGGACAGATAAACTACTATAAAGGAACAACTTCAGCAGCAACCATGGTGATGATGATATGCAATCTCACTTCTTCTTGACTGCAGCCTTGGTGATCTTGGCTCCTGTTGGATCTTTCTTCTCAACACTCTTGATGACACCAACAGCAACGGTTTGACGCATGTCCCTCACGGCAAAACGACCAAGTGGGGGATACTCAGAGAAAGTTTCCACCACCATAGGCTTGGTTGGAATCATCTTAACAAGACCAGCATCACCATTCTTCAAAAACTTGGGCTCCTTCTCAAGTTCCTTACCAGATCGCCTGTCGATCTTGGTGAGAAGCTCAGCGAACTTAACAGCAATGTGGGAGGTGTGGCAATCGAGGACTGGTGCATAACCGTTTCCAATCTGTCCTGGATGGTTCATGATGATGACTTGGGAAGTGAAGTTGGCAGCTTCCTTAGCAGGGTCATCCTTGGAGTTGGAAGCAACGAAACCACGCTTGAGATCCTTGACTGCAACATTCTTAACATTGAATCCGACATTGTCTCCGGGGAGAGCTTCAGTAAGAGCCTCGTGGTGCATCTCAACAGACTTAACTTCAGTTGTCAGACCAGTAGGGCCAAAGGTCACAATCACACCAGGCTTGATGACTCCGGTCTCAACACGTCCGACTGGCACAGTTCCAATACCACCGATCTTGTAAACATCTTGCAATGGAAGCCTGAGGGGCTTGTCTGAGGGTCTCTTGGGCTCGTTGATCTGGTCAAGCGCCTCAAGGAGAGTTGGTCCCTTGTACCAGTCAAGGTTGGTGGACCTCTCAATCATGTTGTCTCCCTCAAAACCAGAGATTGGAACGAAGGGGATTTTGTCAGGGTTGTAACCAACCTTCTTCAAGTATGACGAAACTTCCTTCACAATTTCATCGTACCTGGCCTTTGAGTACTTGGGGGTGGTAGCATCCATCTGAAACAAAATATAGTAACAAATGTCAAAATCTGAAACAGCCCACATCAACAGATAACATTACTTATTATAAAACAATAAAATCATTATCTATTAACCATCAAATAATAACAACAATAATAATAAATCTTAGGAATATGCATAACAAGATATTATAAAAATTAACGTAGAAACTATGTTAACAGTATTAATAACAACAATAATATACAAGCAAAACAAAATTTTAGAAATTTACCTTGTTACAGCAACAGATCATCTGTTTCACTCCAAGAGTGAAAGCAAGAAGTGCGTGTTCACGGGTCTGTCCATCCTTAGAGATACCAGCTTCAAAACCACCAGTGGTGGAGTCAATGATGAGGACAGCACAATCAGCCTGGGAGGTACCAGTAATCATGTTCTTAATGAAATCACGATGTCCGGGGGCATCGATGACTGTGCAGTAGTACTTGGTGGTCTCGAATTTCCACAAGGCAATATCAATGGTAATTCCTCTTTCACGCTCAGCCTTAAGTTTGTCGAGCACCCAGGCGTACTTGAATGAACGCTTGTTCATTTCAGCAGCTTCCTTCTCGAATCTCTCAATAACACGCTTGTCAATACCTCCAAGCTTGTAGATCAAGTGACCAGTGGTTGTTGATTTTCCAGAGTCGACATGTCCAATGACGACAATGTTGATATGAAACTTTTCTTTACCCATGATATCTTAGCTGCAGTACAGAAAATCACAATTCAGAAAAATCTCGTTCAAATTAAATCATGTTAATTAGCAATTTAATAACATGATAATTCAACAGACAAAATAAAACACAAGCATCTAAGCTAGGACATCAATTGTTTACAAGAACGAATTCATAAAAAGCTTCATCAAAGAGTAGTCAAAAACACCGATGAATCAAATTATTAACATCAACAAAAATTCAATTACATGAGAGTCATATCGATGGTGGACAGATTAAATAAATATTCAAAGGCAAAATAAAAAACTTCGAATAAACAATTTTCAAAACAATAATACACATCCGCTTTATAATTGTTTACAATACCAAATTCAAAACTAATTTAAGCAAATCAGATCTAATCAAAAAAAATTAAAACATTAAAAAAAACAGTTTCATAACATTAACAACACACATAATTTCAAATCATCAACAAAACAGGATTACAAACAAGCGCAGAATATAAACAACTTTAAATAATCAAATTTAAAAATAAAAAATATGTTTGATAGATCGAATTACATATCAAAAAAATATAAAAAGATCTCATGTTATAACAGAGAATAAAGAACTACACAATTTTCCAAACAAAATCATTAATTCAAAAGGAAAAGAAATCATGCAAATTGAAATCAAAAGAACCGAACAAAATAATCAGAAAGAAACATAGATCGAATAAAAGAGAGAAGAAAGGAAGGGATGTTACCTAAGAAGAAATGAATCGAAGAAGATTGATACTCGTTCGGGATCCTCAGCCGCAGAGAGAGACTGAAGAAATGAAAGAACAAGTAAAGAGTGATGGTAATGAAAAAACTAGGGTTACAGCTTTTTTATAGTCACAAATATATTTTTTCATATTCCCAAAGTATCCTTCGTTTTCTTTTAGTTTTCCGTATATACCCTCGCTTGCACGCGTGGCATTCGCTTGTAGAATATGCTTTCGTGAGCTTTTTAGGTAAAATAAAGGATGAGATAGGAAAGTTGTTAGTTTGAGTATCATACGACGTCGTTTCATTGAGGTTTGCAATATTTACGATACCATTTTGGGCTCTTGATTGTGGCCCAAATTCAAAATGCCCAATAAAAAAAAAAGGAAGGATGTTTTTTGTTTAGATCCCCCACATCTAATCCTCCCACATACAAATAATTAAATTACTAAAAATAACCCTAAATTTTTTTTACTTTTTATAATTTTTAATTTTAGGCACATTATTTTATCAATTTAAGTTTTATGGTATTTATTCTTTAAATATATATACTGTGTGAAATTTAAATTTTGAATTTTGAATGGTATACAATATATATTTATTTTATAAAATCTTCATTGGAGTTTTATATCATATAATTTAAAAAATTAAGTATAATAAAACTTAAAAATTGAGTTTTATGAAATATGGTCAAACATAACATTCGAGATTTATGGAATGTGGTTAAACATACAAAAGGTATTATTGGAATTTTCATAAAACGTGGGGTCAGAGGTAAAAAAATAATATTTGAGCATTGGTACTTATTTACTATTATATCAAATTTTCCTTAAAAAATATTACATCAAAATTGTTAAAAGTAAATAAATATTAAACGTAAGTGATAAATAAATATAATACATCAATAATTAATATATATTCTTATAATTATGTAACAAAATATAAAGATCTAAATCATAGCATAAAATAATACTCCTTTATTTTCACAATAATAAAATTTGCAAAAATATTTTATCTCAAAAAAATTGATATTTTAAGTTTTCAATGTAATTTTAATTTCTTTATTCAAATTAGATTCTCTAATATATCATCTAATTAATAATATGTTCATCACTCTCAAATTATTATTTCACTTTTTTATATTTATAGTAATTGAATTATATTTATAGTTAATAACGATAACTTTGTAAAATGATTTTATCTCTCTTTCATTTGTTAAATAGAGTAGGTATTTTATGAGTGAATATTAACATGTTTTACAGTCTCCCAATAACTCATATTTTACTTCATACCCTCACATTAATTCCATACATATCATCTTACACTCATGCAATTCAATTATCATTTAAAATTATTAATGGGAATATTTTATTCTAAATTTAGAAGAAAATATTCTACAAAGATGCTACTGCATTATTCAAATATAACAAAAACCTCTCATAATAAAAAATTAAATTGTCAAAATTTATTAATTATTCAAATTAATTAATATTTTGTAATTATTTAATAAAAAAAGGCAAGGAAAAAAATAAATATAAATTATGTACACATACAGTGATGGAAACGCTCTATTTCAAATTTATAAAAATAAAATAATAAAAAATAAAAACATATTCTATATATCTACTACTACATTTTTCAAACATAAAGAGGCATTAAAAATAAAAATAAAATGTCACTTTGGCTGACATTCAACTTCTAAAAGATTGGGTAACGATTTGAAATAAAAATAGACACATTAAATTAGCACTAAATTAAGGCCCAACAAAACGAGAAACATTGAAAGGCATTAAAGCATAATAACTGAAAAATCAAGAGGTTAAGAAAAACATTTGTAAAATGGTTATTTAAAAAGAGAATAAATTGGGAAATACACTGTTAAAGGAATCAAATTTCAACGGATCACCCTGTCACTATATTAAACCCTCCAATAAAAACTTATGTATCACAATATCACACATTTTAATGCTCAATTACTCAGATTAATCACAGAAAAATCAATATATGTTTGCTAAATTAGTAGCTAGTAATTGAGTTAATATAAGCAATTGATAACAACTCTTAGAGGGTTAACGTAGCAGCCCCAAACACTTCTCTTCTTTTTAGCTCTACATCTATGAAAGAAGGATGATATAAGGTCATTGTTTGACCTAAAATCACTGCTTTAATTTTTTTTTTCTCATTTAATTATATAAATACTTTTTACGTATATATTTAGTTTTTTCTATATTAATGTGATGTTTAATTTTCTTTTTTGATGCGATGTTTTATTTCTCATTATATTGATGTGTTTGTTTTGTTTAAATTAATAGATTAACTTCAATCACATACATATTTAGATTCAATCAATCACTTTGTCGTCGTTACAGCTCCGGCAACATGTCTATTTCGCACAATTCTGATTTGTCATCTTTGTATGATTTGTCACAATTGTAGGGATTATGTCATTTTATGTTATTAACTTGGGTATTACAAGTTTATTAATAGATTTATCATTTTTTGTTTTAATAACTTAGAATTGTATTTTTGATCGATGTAATTTTTTATCAATTTGAACGAAGGAATATGATTTTTTTTTTTCATAAAAAAATTGAGTTAATATAAGCAACAAAAACTTTATGCTATTATTCTCACTTACCCTTCAATTAACTCAATTTTGTAACATTTTATATGAATTGAACAAATTTTTATGAGAGGCAAATTATAAAATGTACTTATTATTTTATATACTTTTTTTTTTAAAGATGTGAAAATAGTTTTTTTTTAATACACAAGATTGAAGAGAGTACGTACTATGAGAATAATATGATCATTCAAAAGATATATATCACAAAAAGAATGTCTACAGACTTTGAATGAAACACTCTTTATGATTTATGTTAGACGATCAATTTAGATAAAATTTATATTATATTTAAGGCTAAATAGCACTCGTGGTCCTTTAACTTAATTTCAGTTAACGTTTTAGTCCTTTATCTTCTTTTTTTTTCCGATTTGGTCCTTTATTTTAATTTTAAGTAACAATTTGATCCTTTATGTTTTAAAATGTCAACAATGTTATCCTTTTTTTTTTACAAAAATTCAAAAAATTCATCAAAATTTTCAACCAAAACCCATAAAATTATTTGTATTCTTCAATATAATACAAATTTCATCAAATTCGAAACTCAAATCTTCAAATAAACTCATATTTCCATTTCTAACAATATCAAATAAAGAATGAAATTTGATGAAATTTTTGTATGGATTTATTTGAAGATTTAAGTTACGAATTTGATGAAATTTGTATTATATTAAAGAATATAATTAATTTTATGGGTTTTGGTTGAAAATTTTGATGAGTTTTTTGAAATTTTGTAAAAAAAAAAAGATAATATTGTTGACATTTAAAAACATAAAGGATCAAATTGTTACTTAAAATTAAAATAAAGGACCAAATCGGAAAAAAAAGATAAAGAACTAAAACGTTAACTGAAATTAAGTTAATGGACCACGTGCTATTTAACCTATATTTAATGCTATTATTCTTTAATACCCTTTAATCAATTTAAATTTGTAATTTTATATTTGTTGAACTTTGACGAAGGACAAATTATAAAATGTAATTTATTTATTTTTACAATTAATGAGCTTTTTTCTCTAAAAAGAGTACATGATATGAGAATGACATATCAGGAGACTTTTAATGATATATAATATATAATAACTTTAAGAATACATTTTTAATGTTTTAAAATCAATTATAGATATTTTTTTAAGAAATTATAGAGAGTTAAATGGTTCTAAAATAAATAGCAACTATTCATCTAATATTACAATAATTCAACATGCATTTATTTATTTTTTAGGAAAAGTCTATATTCAATTTACTATTGAATAACATTATTTTTTGTTCTCTTATAAAACACATATGAAAAGGGTTAAATATTTAAAAGTATCGTAAAATTTTAACAAATTTATATTATTATAACTGCTTGTTTTAATACTCTTAAAATCTATTGTGTGTCTTAAAACGAGGAATTGAATCTAAAGATAACTGATAAATTTAAACCAACGCTGTGTCGGTATTTGGTGGAGGAAATATATTCCACTTACATATAATACAGTAAGTATCTGTTTGATATAAATTATAAAATAAGTTATTTTGATATTCAATAATTTATTAACTATTTTTAAAAATAAAAAAAATTCTATTTTATATTTGTTTATCCTAATTAAAATCATTTAAAAAAAATCGATTAAGAAAAGTCATATATTTTTTTAGAAGCTACTAAAAACAACTTCTAAGTTTTAAGAAATTTTTTTTTTCAAACTTTCATTTTTTTTTTCAAAAAACTATAACAAATATATTAAAACTTTCAAAAGTAATTATTTTATTTAAAAATAATAATTCCTTTAGTTATTTAAAAAAGTAATTTTTTTAGAAAAAATAATAATAAACAGGCTCTAAATTACTAACAAATAAATTAAAATATATTCATGATCAATATATGATTAATTGGTTTTAACATATTCAACATAACATTAAAATACATTAATTAAAAAATTTAAAATTTTAAGAGGAAATATTAACTCCTGTATTGCATGTATGAGTGAAAATAGATCAAACCGATGGGGCCTACGGCCTAAGCCTACATCTAGGCAAACTTTTCTTTTAAACATAGGTCAAGAATTCTAAAAAAAAAATTATTCAATTAAAAAAATCATATTACATGCCACACAATGAGCCTTTTAGGTTGACCTATTTAAATAAACATAAATAATATTTTTTATTACTACTATAATTATTATATTAAATTTTAAATTTTTTTGTTAGATATTAAACTTTTAGTAATTTATGCATATTAATCTTATTTAGTTTTTGACATATTTAAATGTATTATTATAAAATAGATTAAAGTATGATGTGTATAAAGTCATATTTTTTAAAATGTCATGTTAAATATCAAAATATAACTTAATTTGATTGATATATTATCTTGTTAATATATTTAAATATTTGTTTGATTACATATTCAAATATGTTAAAATAAAGTAAGTTTTTAAGTAGGCTAACATGTCATACCAGACTACTATTAAAGTCAAAATCAACCTAAATAGTAAGCTTACGTCAAGCCACATATCAAAATTATATGCCTTAAAATTTTGGAGAAGTGAGACTCGATTTTTACAAACCTAACTTGACTCGAGCTATTTTCACTCTTAATTGCACATATTATTTATATTACTAATAATAATATATAAAATTCCTAGTAACTTCTAAATAACCTCTTTCCAAAATGTCACTCTCTAATAATCCCTAATCACATGTGTTATTCTCTAATGCAACAATAACAAAAATATCCAAGCACACCAAATGATTAAAAGAATAAAAATAAAATAAAGAAAGATCAATTTAAAATTTAAAATAAAACATCCGTACTCGACTCAATCTTTTGTACTTCAACCAACTCAACTGCTAAATCAATTTTCTTAGAAGATTTGATCCAATTTTGGGTACAGATCAAAGTTTCAACAGTAGTGGCATTTAATGAACTACGAAATGAATTGAGGATTCGACTTTATGTACTAAACGTCAACTCATATGATACAGTAGACATTGGAATAGCCAAAACATCTCTAGTTATGCGAGAAAGAACATAGTATTTGTAGGGGAGTCATATTCAATATCATCATCTGAGTACTTATCCAACTCACTTTTTTGCAACTCACCTTGTTTTTTCTTCATGTTCAATCTAAACAAATTTTCTCAATCATCTTCATCCCCCTTTTCAATGTTAGACGGTGAGTGCATGTTGAGATTCGAGGTACTAGAATCACTAGCTTAATTAGTAATGAGACACAAAACAATATAGTGTTCAATCAATTTACCAATAAGATTTTTTAGTTTTTCTATCATATCATCGGACTTATCAGTGCCATACATTATTTTAAAACAAACTCAATATTTTAAAGCTTTTAACAAGGATCAAGAAAAACAACAACAAACATAAGAAAATTTATCTCACTACTATCCCAATATTTGTTGAATTTTACTTGCATATTTACAATCATCTTTTTCCAAACAAAATCCTCTTTGTTCTTTCGTTGTCAAGTTTTCTGAACTTCAATTAGCTGTTTAAAAGAGTTGGCTATAACATGTAACGATCTAGAAAAAGAAAGAGTCGCATCATAAAAAGTCTTCAAAAACACAGGAACGTTATCAATCAGTTTGCACCATTAATCTTTAAGATATATTAAATTACGCGTTTGATTCTTTAAGTTTAAAATTTTTTCGAATTATTGTCATAAAATATTAAGATAAAATCGAAAAGTCACAACGGTGTGAAGCAAATTAAATACATTGACTATATAGATAAAATTTATTATTTTGTTTTTAAAATTATACGTGTCTTTAAATTATAAATAATTTATAAAATTCGATAAAAAATTTGGAATAATTAATACGAGAGAAATTTTTTGGGTAAATGACTAACGTAAATAGAATGGAACTTACTAAATTTTCTAATATATAAATTTTCCATTATGCTCTCCATATAGCGAATGATGATGGGACATGTGTGTTGGCTAATATATTTTTTAATAAGTCAAGAATTGTTAAATTCATAAATAAAAAATTAAATTATATTCATAAAATTAAATTAAATATATTAAATTAAAAAAATATCAAACAATTTAGCAATATGTTAAAGAAAATAATATATTATGATATTTTAATATAAAATAATTGAGCAATATGCTGTAATACTTTAACAACTTCCTCTTTATATTTACAAATATTTTAAATAAGAGAGGAAGCATCTTCTTATATTTAGAAGGGAATATATTGAAAAAATACCCTACTAAATTGGATAAACAAAAAAACATAAGCCATATATTTTTATCTATATACTATTTACTAGTTACACTACTAGATAATAATGATGATAGACGGTCACTATAATAAATAATATTTGAAAATTTTATTTAGGCAAAGTGTACTAAATTCAAATTTGCTAAAACAAAATAAATATTAAGCAATATAATATTTGATAACAATATTTATATTTGATATTCCCAAAAAATTTCAATTTTCAAAAATATAAATATAATAAGTCATTAATGAGAATCTAATATTTACATATTTTAAGAAATAATATATCATACAAGAACTACCGAACTTCGAATTTCGTATTTCACTTTCTTCCAAAAAATTGTAATAACTTAAATGAGGAAAAACATGAATTATCCTAGTTCAGCAAATAAATAAGGAAACATGAATTAACCTAGTCAAGCAAACAGATAATGAAAACATGAATTACCCTAATTTATAGACACTATTGTATCATATTGATTGAGTTTTAGATTTTTTTTTTTGATAAATATAGTATGTAAAATAAATAACTTAAAAGCAGCCAGAAAAGAGCAATTAATTTAAAAACCCATAAAAAATAAGCCACATTAAAAATATAAAGAAATGCCTCTGAAATAAAAACCCATAAAAAATAAGCCACATAAAAAAATATAAAGAAGTGCCTCTGAAAATGAAGTTCTCAAGACTCATAATTTAATAGCAAAAACAGTACCATCAAAATCAAAACAACCACAAAATAAAGTTTGACCATCGCCGATCAAGAACCCAGTTTTGCAAGTTTGGCTGCATAAAAACGGCAAAATTAAACAGCAAAAATAAACTAAGACTCTTAAAAGATAATAAGCTACAATAAAGGAACATCAACTTCCGCATCAACCATCACTTCTTCTTGACAGCAGCTTTGGTGATCTTGGCTCCGGTTGGATCTTTCTTCTCAACACTCTTGATAACACCGACAGCAACAGTTTGACGCATGTCCCTCACCGCAAAACGACCAAGTGGAGGATACTCGGAGAAAGTTTCCACCACCATAGGCTTGGTTGGAATCATCTTAACAAGACCAGCATCACCATTCTTCAAAAACTTAGGCTCCTTCTCAAGTTCCTTACCAGATCGCCTGTCGATCTTGGTGAGAAGCTCTGCGAACTTAACAGCAATGTGCGAGGTGTGGCAGTCGAGGACTGGGGCATAACCATTTCCGATCTGTCCTGGATGGTTCATGATGATGACTTGGGAAGTGAAGTTGGCAGCTTCCTTAGCAGGGTCATCCTTGGAGTTGGAAGCAACAAAACCACGCTTGAGATCCTTGACTGCAACATTCTTAACGTTAAATCCGACATTGTCTCCGGGGAGAGCTTCAGTGAGAGCCTCGTGGTGCATCTCAACAGACTTAACTTCAGTTGTCAGACCAGTAGGACCAAAGGTAACAATCACACCAGGCTTGATGACTCCAGTCTCAACACGTCCAACTGGCACAGTTCCAATACCACCGATCTTGTAAACATCTTGCAATGGAAGCCTGAGGGGCTTGTCTGAGGGTCTCTTGGGCTCGTTGATCTGGTCAAGAGCCTCAAGGAGAGTTGGTCCCTTGTACCAGTCAAGGTTGGTGGACCTCTCAATCATGTTGTCTCCCTCAAAACCGGAGATTGGAACGAAGGGGATTTTGTCAGGATTGTAACCAACCTTCTTCAAGTATGATGAAACTTCCTTCACGATTTCATCGTACCTGGCCTTTGAGTACTTTGGGGTGGTAGCATCCATCTAAAACAAAATATAGTAACAAATGTCAAAATCTGAAACAGCCAACATCAACAGATAACATTACTTATTATAAAACAATGAAATCATTATCAATTAACCATCAAATAATAACAATAATCATAAATGTTAAACATATGCATAATATTATAAAAATTAACCTAGAAACTATGTTAACAGTATTAATAACAACAATAATATACAAGCAAAACAAAATTTTAGAAATTTACCTTGTTACAGCAACAGATCATCTGTTTCACTCCAAGAGTGAAAGCAAGAAGTGCGTGCTCACGGGTCTGTCCATCCTTAGAGATACCAGCTTCAAAACCACCAGTGGTGGAGTCAATGATGAGGACAGCACAATCAGCCTGGGAGGTACCAGTAATCATGTTCTTAATGAAATCGCGATGTCCAGGGGCATCAATGACTGTGCAGTAGTACTTGGTGGTCTCAAATTTCCACAAGGCAATATCAATGGTAATTCCTCTTTCACGCTCAGCCTTAAGTTTGTCGAGCACCCAGGCATACTTGAATGAACGCTTGTTCATTTCAGCAGCTTCCTTCTCGAACCTCTCAATGACACGCTTGTCAATACCTCCAAGCTTGTAGATCAAGTGACCAGTGGTGGTTGATTTTCCAGAGTCGACATGTCCAATGACGACAATGTTGATATGAAACTTTTCTTTACCCATGATATCTTAGCTGAAGTACAGAAAATCACAATTCAGAAAAAATTTGTTCAAGTTAAATCATGCTAATTAGCAATATAATAACATGATAATTGAACAGACAAAATAACAAACAAGCATCCAACCTAGGTCATCAATTGTTTATAACAACGAATTCATAAAAAGATTCATCAAAAAGTAATGAAAACACAAATGAATCAAATTGTTAACATCAAACAAAAATTCAATTGGGCAAATAGTATGAACAGAGACAAAGATAAAAAATACATCGAAGTCAGCTCATCAAATTGTTTACAACATATAATATAATTCATTGCAAGCTAAATTAAATAGTATTAAAAAACAGATGAATCAAATTGCCAAAATCAAATTAAATTCAATTACACAATAAACACCAAAAAAATTGAATGGACAATTATCAAAATACATTATAAAATTCAGCTATGCAAACATGAACAAACGGGTGAATTAAAATATTAACAACAACCATAAATTCATAACAATCATAAATTCATAACAATTAAATAGATATACATACATGAATCAGAAAAAAAAAACTTCCTATCGATAAATAAATTTAAAAAATTTAGAAACAGATTTGTAAGATCCAGTGATTCAAGAATAAATATTAGCAAGACCTCATGCTATAACAGAGCAAACCGAACAACATAAAATCAAAACTTTTAAACCAAAAATCATGCCACTGTTTGAAGTGTCAATAAACAAACGTAATCGAAACTCATTTATAAAAAATCCTTCAAACCAAAAAAGTAATTTACTATGAATCTCAATGTTTTCTTAACAGATCCATAATTCAACAACCAAAAACATCAAAAGCTCAGAACATATAAAAAAAAATAACATGATACAAACACAAAAATCATCAGATCTATGAATAAATAAAACAATCGGTTAAAAAAGCTTTAAATTATCTAAGTTAACAAAAAAAATCGATTGAATCAAAATTATAATTTCCTAACAAAATCATCAAATCAAAAACAAAAGAAAAGAAAACATGCAAATTGAAATCAAAAGAACCGAACAGAATAATCAGAAAGAAACATAGATCGAATAAATGAGAGAAGAAAAAGAAAAGAAGGGATGTTACCTAAGAAGAAATGAATCGAAGAAGATTGGTACTCGTTCCGAATCCTCAGCCGCAGAGAGAGACTGAAGAATTGAAAGAACAAGTGAAGAGTGTTGATAGTAAATAAACTAGGGTTACAACTTTTTTATAGTCACAAACATCTTTTTCATATTCCCAAAGTATCCTTCATTTTCTTTTCGTTTTCCGAATATACCCTCGCTTTGCTTATTTGAACGTTTTTTGTTTCACACTTAGAGGACGGTGCGTGTTAGTTACTCTCGCTGCTTTTTTCTAGATCGTGTTGTTACGCACTGTGGATTCGCGTCTAGAAAATGCTTTCATGAGTTTTTTAGGTAAAAGGATGAAATAGGAAAGTTGTTAGTTTTGTTGAGGTTTGCAAATATAGACATATCTTTTGGGCTCTCAATGGACTGTGGCCCAAATCAAATTGCCGAAAAAACAAAAAGAAGGAAGGATTTTTTTTGTTTATACCTCTGATCCTCCCGTCTATAAATAATTAAATTAATCAAAATATCCCTAAATTTTTAACTGTTTAATACCATAGGTTCAAATTATTATATAAAATTTAAGTTTTAGAGTGTATTTTTTAAAATATATATCGCTATTATAAGCAAAAAAGATAATTATTATGAAGAATGTTAATTACTATTCAATCATTTAATGTTATTATTCGTAATATATCATTTATTTAATTCAAAAAAATGTAATGGAAATAGTTAAGTAAATGACATTAAAAAATGATAATTTTTTAAATTTCATTTATATGTCACATGAAATTAAGAAAAATTAATTGCACTCAATTAATTTTTTATAATAGTGTCGTACCCCACGTGAAACTCAAAATTTGAGTTTTATATAATATTTATTTCATAAAATATATTAGATTGAATTTTATATAATATAATTTAAAAAATGTATAGTTAGAGTCTTAATTCTTTTATTTTTATCAATTCATATAATTGGTCCCTTTTTTAAAATTTGACATTTTTGATCCATCGATCATATTTTTGAACTAAAAAATGACGATGTAACATATTTTAAATGACGTAACATGCGATCTTGTGACGTTGAACCATCTAAATGTCTTAATTATTCATATGTGATTAATTAAATTATGAAAAATAATAATTTCAAAAGTTAAAATGAAATTTTTAGAGGGTTTTTTTGTAATTTAATGTGTGTTGGTCATTCTACATTATTGTATCATAAGTCATGTCATTTAAAATATGTCACATCACTGTTATTAGTTAAAAAATCATATTGAACGATCAAAATTGTCGGATTTTAAAATAGGATGATCAATTTCGTGAATTGATAAAAATAAAGGACTAAAACAGCAATTAAGTCTTTAAAAAATTTAAGTATACGCAATTGTAATAGATTGACATTGTAAATAAATTATGATGTTTCATTGAACGAACTTGAGAAGGAGGAACAACTTATCTATCATAAAAGAAAGGCTTTGCCAAAACTTGAAATTTAGCTTTCGTTTACTAGAAGATTAAAAAAATAGAAATAAAAAAACAATTTGGTAAGTTTGTTTTAGAAAAATGGATAGTAATATTTCTTTTGCGGAAGCACTAGAGTAGTCTATTTTAGATGCTGACATCATGAATATTTTATCAATGAATAAATAAAAATTAACAGAAAAACTGGGATGTTTACTAAATAGTGAGTGCACTATTCCTTGCAATATTATGTATTAAATATTTGGGAAGGTCTTGTGTGATCTACGAGCTAGTGTGAGTCTCTTGCATCTCTCCATCTATAAAAGGTTAGGCATTGAGACAGTCAAATACACACAGTTGATGTTGCAGTTTGAAAAGAACATCCAAATGAGATACTTGAAGATATGTTGATTAATAGTTGTAACAGAGTGACAATATCAAAACTTTATACACTAACAATGTTAAATTATATGTAAATGTACATACGAAAGATAGTTAAACATATAAAAAGTATTGAAGGAATTTTGATGAGACTTGGGGCGAGAGAAAAAATAATATATTATAATAATGATAGATGTTGTTAGGTAAAGATCGATTCAAATTATCTTCATGTTTGATTGTGACAATAACATTTATGTTGAAGTCGTTTATTTTATTTTAAATATTATTTGAACATTGATATTTTTTTCTCTGTAGATGAAATGGTAAGAAAATTCAACAAACATTGATATTTATTTATAATATTAAATCAAATTTTATAAAAATCATTTCAAATTTGTTAAAAAAAAGAAAGAAATAAGCTCAAATATAATTTTTATCATTTAACTTTAACAAATATTCGTTTTGGTCATTGTTTTTTTATTCATTTTCATCCTTTATCCTTATAAAAGATTGACGTTGGTTTTTTTCATTACACTCATTTCAAACAACTTTATAATTATTATCATGAACTATTGGAGTATAATATTAAATCTATTGTACAATCTTAACAACTACGAGATGAAAATACATACTGACAATTGTTATAAATGATATTATTGGGCATGCATTTTTAAAAAAATTATTTTATAAGAGATACATGCAATTGTTATAAAGAATTTCAATGACAAAAATTATATTTAAACCAAATAAATATCAAGGATAAGTGATAAAATATTAAATATAATAATAACAATATAAGTTGTTAAATAATAAGCAATTAGTATGTTCTTTTATCATAAATGAATTAGATTTATTCATTTTATGGATCTCCACGTTATTTTATAAAACTATCTACCTTAAGTTATTGGCCTAGTTCAATTCACTAACAAAACAAAAAACCTAGAATCTTCGGTTCCGTTAAAACAAATAGGAGTATCATCATCTCACCCTTTGCTTTAAGGTTATATGTTATGTATCTTAGTAGATTGAGATGTCTATTTTTTTTTATACATATTTTAAGTATTGAAATATAATTTAAAACAAATAATGTGAGGTGATCAATTATCACTCACACCTCCCGGTGATTAAACCAGGCTTAAATATTATCAACTCAATACAAATTAGTTGGTCATTACTCCATACATGTACTCTAACTCACTTGAACTACATCGCAAAAGATAGTGGCATGTAAGATATGAATGAATTTAATTGTAAAATTAGTGCTTCTATTTTTACCGATTTATGGAATTCATCCTCCAATTTTAAAAGTCGGCAGTTTTGATCAATTTATTAGATTTTTAAACTAAAAAAATGATGATTTGATATATATTAAATGAAGTGACATACAATTTTATGATATATAATCATCTAGATGCATTAATTATTCATATGTCGTTGATTAAATTACAAAAATTAATAATTATACAGTTTTATTGATATTTCATGGATGTTAAATATTCTACATTATCATATTATATATCATAGTAGTTAAAATATGTCACATTGCTGTTTTTTAGTTAAAAATTTTGAATGAGAGACTAAAACTGTTAGATTTTAAAATATGATAACTAAATTCGTAGATTGATAAAAATAGGAAGACTAAAACTGTAATTAAACCATATAAATATTGTCGAGTCTCATTTTCTTGATATTTATTGACATCTTAGTTTTTCTTAAAATTTTAGGTTTTTTTATAGAAAAAAATGATTCACAAACCCAACAAGAAAATGAAATCCAACAACAATACAAACACAATTAGGAAATTGAAGAGTTTGTTTTCCTCAAATCAATTTACAAATATCAAAGATTTTTGGATTCTTCCCCTTTTCTTTTATGATTTCATCTTAAGTGTTTGAAACTCTTTACGAGTTTTTTTACAGAAGAATATTTTATTTTTTATTTTTCATTAAATAAAAAACGATGACTCATATTCACGTATATGCAAGTATATAGGTGCAAACATGAAATTAGGTAAAAGAATTGGGAAATTATTTTCTTCTTCTTTCTTTTAATATTTTTTAACTTTAAGTGTTATTAATTTAAACCGGTTCGTCTCCACAAGTATGGGTGTATGTATAAACTTTATATTTATTTAAGCAAAATATTTATAAGGGTTAAATAAGTTTTTGTCCTTATAAATATATCATTTAATTATTGTAGATAAATCAATTAATTCTTATCACTAATTAATTATTATATTAGAAAATAAAACAAAATAAAACTTCATTAAAATAAATACATTATGAACATCGATCGTCGTCACGAGACATAAAAACTTATACATAGCATGAAACCCGATAATACATATTCTCATAAGCAATAACCATAACAAATATCAAACATCAACATAACACCATATTTCATAAATTAACTAAAAGGTGAGACATCTTATAAGATGGTCTAAAACACATAATCCAAATTTTAACGATTAATGGTAGATGCAGACCTATGGTCGTGAGACATCTCTACTTAATAGACATACTCAACTACTTAATTTATCTATGGTCAAAACTCTCATTCGTACCTTAATTGTTGAACAACAAATTATTGATCCGATTTTGTAGAAAATGATGACTCATTGCTTCTCATTATACGAACATTCAAATATAATATAAATAATAAAAGTTAATTTTATATGAAAATAAAGAGAAAATAAAATGGATGTTAATTTATCAATTGAGAAGTTTTTTTTATTGATGAGAAGGGAATATGGTTAAAAGCTCTTAGAATTATCGGCGACACAACAACAATCGAAATCTAAATAGGTTTAGATTTGACAACATTATGAGTATTTAAGGATTTATGAAACCTTGAACTTACAAATATAAAAACCTACCAACTTATGAAGTTCAAACATTCTTACATAGATAGGTTAAGTCACCGGATAATTACTATGAGATATGATGTGAATTTGGCTACACAATAATAGAATAACTGATATTTTTGAATTGTTGATGATAAATAACTAATCACCAACAACAAAACTTCAATCATCTAATCGAATAAAAACAGGATCGATTGATACTGAACCGCGTGTTAATAGATTATCTAACTTATTTGAATTGATAAATCCATTTCACAATTCATCAATATTATTTATTAATTGATTAACTATTGTCAAACACTTGTGTACTATTTTTAGCTGTCATATATTGATATCTGAATATTCAAATATCTAACAATTAACACAACTAATTCTTAAAACTCAAAACGAATTACTAAAATTCGGAGTGTTACGCTTTGTAATTTTTATTTGAATTAATTAAGATTTAAACATCCTACTACTTGTATGTAAAGTAAGTTGGAATATTTATATTATTTGCTAATTAATGGAAGCCAATATAAATGTAAAGGTAAGTTAGTAAAATTATATAAATAAGAATATAATGCATTAATATAGTATTTTCAATGTAAAATTATGACTCATGTATATTCTTTTGCATTCTAAAACAAAGAGAAAAACATTATACATTTTTACATGGTGGAGATATCCATCTTTACACACGTAATTGAAGTGTATATGTATACGTTTCTTTCTCATGCTCCTATCACACGTCACCTTAATATTTTTGATTGATTGTGATTAAATTTCAAACCCATCCACACTCATTCTCAATACACTAATTCATTCTCCAAACCAAACATATCATAATTCTTCTTTCACTCTAAAACGACGTCGTCTTGTAATTCTTAACCATGTCGTACGATTATCTCTTCAAGTACATCATCATCGGCGACACAGGTTATCGTTCGTTAATTCGTTTATACCCTTTTGCTTTTCTCTCAATTGGGTAACTGATTCTGATTTCAAGTTTGGGTTTTTGTTCGGTGTGGTGCAGGTGTAGGGAAATCTTGTCTGCTCCTTCAGTTCACCGACAAGAGGTTTCAACCTGTTCATGATCTTACAATTGGTGTTGAGTTTGGTGCTCGTATGCTCACAATTGATTCTAGACCTATTAAGCTTCAGATATGGGATACTGTTAGTTTCTCTCTCTCTCTCTCTCTAGAATTTATTTATTTAATTATTATATTTTTTAAATTTAAATTAGTTTTTTTGGTTGGGTATTTCAAATTAGGTGATAATAGTAATCTAAGAGCGCTTAGATGAGAAGACACGGTTTATTCTAGCTTAACCAAAGTCTCTAGTTCGGATCCGAACTTGGGCATGCAGCAACATTAAAACTCTTAGGGATAATTTGCTGCCCATTTGGGACTTATTTATATTAAGTGATAATAGTAATTGGTTGGGGTATGTATTAGAGCTTGAACACTAAAGCAAACTATTTGTAACTAATGGATTTGAATGTTGAATGTTTCATAAAGGTTGCAATATTTATTTAGTTTTTTAGTGAGGGTTTAAAGGATATGCACCATCAGTGTAAATCACATCCAATAAAAAGTAACTATTTTGCCACACTATATTTTTGTAACTATATTTTGAAATTGATGATATGACATAGTAAAATGAAAGCTTCTCACCCAATGTCAATGTAAAATTGATTTGTAGTGACTGTATATGTTCATTAAACTCTTTTTGTAAACATTTTTCCTATTTATTGTTTTGGTCCTATAATAGGAAATAAGGGTGTAGACTAGGGACATGTGAGTATGAACAAGGCTCTCCATCTCTATATCTGTGTGTGTGTGTGGGGGGGGG
>JBBPBO010000003.1:4869479-4970375 GCA_037974295.1 Cicer cuneatum | reverse complement strand
GGGGGGGGGGGGGGGGGGAGGTCATGGATCCTCTCATGTTGAATCTCAACTATTCCTCTAATACGTTGAATGAGAGTAATGTGTGATGACCCCCTCATGTTTCTTTCAACATGAGAGGATCCACTCTTGTGTGTGTAAATGTAGATATAGATTTTGGAACAAGGTCTTAATATCACAAGTAGACCAGATGAAGGATTATTCCAATAAGCATGATTTGAAGCATATAATATATCTATCGACCTATACTACAGGATTTTATGATGTCTACTTAGTGGAAAAAGACTTGGTTGATGTGTTTATACACGTGATGCTTTGGATTAGAAGGAAACAGAAATTATGGTGCTGCTTAATTCAGCTGGTGTAGAAGAGATCAATTGTTAGACTTGTTCTACTTGCGAAATGAAAGATGTCTTTAATGAATATGTGCATCTAAAGGGTTTTAGGATGACAGATCTCTGCTTGAATTTGTTCAAGCACAAGCATACATCAGAGACATGCCTGTTTGGATTGACTTATTAGCACTTATCTTATGACATAAATACTTGTGAGATTGTTTGGGAGAGCTATAGAAACAACCTACGGTATGTCCATAAGCTGTTTTTAGCCTATTTCAATAAGCTTCCAAGATAGCTCATGAAAATAATTTGACTTTATTTTATCTTTTGTTATAGAAATAGCTTATACATAAGTACTTATACAATAAGTTCTTCTGTTATAAGCGCTTAATTAAGTTGTATATGCCCCGGGTTACTTACGACTTCTTTATTTGTGGTACTACTTAATTTTCTTTCTATTATGAGGTATTCCAAGAAGATGGTCCTCAAAATTTGTAGTCATTCAACCTAGCAAAACTGGTTATTTTAATTATATTTAGCATGAGCCTGGAATTACAGTTCTTGGTTCTGCATGGTGAGGTTAAATTAATACAGCAAAGGATGCTTTCACTGCTCTTCTTTATCCCATCATGGAGGTGTATTTATACAATATGAATAAGTTCAAACAGTCTTAATAGTGCTCAAAATAGGATTACTTAGTCATATATTTTGTTGAAGTGTCCACACCTCCGCAGTTGTAGTTTTCGATAAGATTCAAATACTGATGCAGAGTGTGTTGTTTAATTGTAGGCTGGACAAGAGTCTTTTAGATCCATCACTAGATCTTACTACAGAGGAGCAGCAGGGGCACTTCTAGTTTATGACATTACAAGGTTTGTCGTGCTATTGTCTCTTTGATTGACACACAATCATGGTCTGCATCCCGAGAATAATACCTAACTGTAGTACATGCACCTTGCATGATGTTTTCCACTTAGATGAATGCTAAATGTTTGTAGATGTTCATGATACTTACAAAAGGATTTGACTCTTCTAAATTGAGAGACTGCTCTTTCGAGTATAAAATGCAAGAGTAACCATTGATCACAAATATATGCACGTATTGTTAAAGTCTCAGTTATTGTTATTCCAATCAATAGTTATAATTGCAAATTTTATCCATTAAAGGGAATTCCTTCCTTCACTCTAGATGAGTCAAATCCTAAACAACCAAAGATAAATGTTTTATATTTGTGCAGTTAGGTGTCTACAAACCTTTTGTGGCTGACTGAAGCTTTATTATTGCATTCTGTTTGTTATTGTTGATTGTCCTATTTGAATGTTTCAATTCTTCTGAACTAGAAGTCTTATAACATTTGTGGCTTAGTTTACCATCAAACTTCAAATTTCAAACCATCTTATGCGATTTTTTGGTTTTCCAATACCTCATCTGAGGAGCTCTAGTACTGGTGGTTGCAAGCAGCATGTTTTCATGGTTTTCTTTTTTCTTCTTCTCAAGTTTATGAATGAATGTGGTATGTAATCCTTCTTCCTTTGCTAAGGGCCCCAAAACATTATACACATTCATTCCATATAAACAAATCAACTTATGTTCAATTCATTTCCTTTTTTCTTTTCTGTATGCTGTGGTGTGGGATCCGGGTTTTGTGCAGTCACAACTCCGTAATTAAATGCAGTCGGCCACATTTGGATTGTTTGATCAAGATCAGACGGTCAAGATTTTAAGCTTGGTATATAGATTTGAAAAAAATCAAAATCTGCATTGAATTATGGATCGTCCGATCTTGATCATACAATCCAGATATGGCTGACTGCATGTAGTCATAGCGCGCACAATCCAAATCCGGTGGTGTGGCGATGTTTGCTTATTTCTCAAATACGCGTTCAACTGAAAACCAGAAAATTCTTTTGTTGGATCAGGAGAGAGACATTTAATCATTTAGCAAGTTGGTTGGAAGATGCCCGGCAGCATGCGAATCCTAACATGACAATCACGCTCATAGGCAACAAGTGCGATCTATCTCACCGAAGGGCAGTGAGCAAAGAGGAGGGAGAGCAATTTGCTAAGGAAAATGGACTTTTATTCATGGAGGCTTCTGCCAAGACAGCTCAAAATGTAGAAGAGGTGATTGATCTGAACCAACAGCAAGCAGGATGCAGCATAAATGGTAGCCTCAAGCATATTATGATTTTGGTTACCATCAAAAGTAACCTAGTGCTTATTTTGCAGGCTTTCATAAAGACTGCTGCAAAGATTCTTCAGAACATCCAGGATGGTGTCTTTGATGTGTCCAATGAGGTAACTAACTACAGTCAGTTCCATGTAAACATATATGAGAAATTAGTTGTGATGATCCTGGACTCAGGTCAGCATTGGTCCATGCAACACCTATATGGCATTGGGTTTATAAATCATGGATAACCGTTTGTTTAAGATGAAGAAACAATGATTTTCAGATAAAATAATTTAGAGATTAGTTTTTAGAGATTTTACGTGAATTTGAAGATAATTTGTGTTTGCTTAAAATAATAATAGAAATTACTTTTTGAATCTTCTGTTTCTTCTACTACACTAAGAAAATCAGATTACCTTGTGTAGTTGTGTGTTAGGCTTCTTATAACTAAATATTATAAGAAGAGGGTCAAAAGTTAGAATTTTAAGTGGAAACTGAATATGTATGACACTTATTTTTTATGTAAGTAGTTTATTGTGTCAATTAAGGTTGTAAGTCAGTGAATTAATTGCTTTAGAGCAGTTATGGGACAAATAAAAGTAGGAAATTAGGAAAAGGAAAGGCAGGAAATTATTGAGTGGTTATTGGGAAGGGAGAAGTCAAGCTCTTAAATTCTTGGAGTGGGTATTCTTGTAACACGTCTTTCAATTCTGTCATTGCAGAATTGTAAACTCGCATTCTTTTTAATTCAATAAAGAATTCAGTTTCCCCATTTTAATTATGTACTGACCAGTTCTAACATTGTGTTATTGATTGTTGGTTTCACCAAAATGTGTCTAATGAAGCAGAAGCATGGATGCTTTTTTTCTTATTTTTATTCATTAAAATAAAGAGACTTTAATGGATATACATGGTAGGTGTAAAATAATTTTATACTAACATCGAATGAGAGTCCTCCATTTTATCATGTCATACAGTTAAAATAGTTTTACACTGACATCCAATGGGAGTTCTTCATTTTATCATGTCATACCAATAATTTTAAAATGCAGTTACAAAAGTGTGATGTGGCAAAATACTGGATTTTCGTTGGACGTCAATGTAAAACTAGTTTACATTGACAATGCACGGCTCATTTTCTGTAAAATAATTAAAATTAATAGGAAATCTTCCCGGAATTTGGATCCCTTACTTTCACGCAATTATACAGTCCGTTCGACAGATCAAGATTAGATGACTACCATTTTAGAAACCCTAAATTTTGAACCCGATTTTCCAAAGTCGGACTGTGAGCCGTCTGATCATGCTTCAACAGTCCATATCATGCGGTTGCGTCAAATGCTTGATTACTTGTCTTTAGAGTATTCACGTCCATTTTCCTGTCACCTAATTTTTCCTTTTGGCTAAAATAGCAATGAATTTATTATTTATTTCAGACATGTGGTATAAAAGTTGGGTATGGACGTCCACAAGGCCAGTCAGGAGGCAGAGATGGAACTGTTGCTGCAGGAGGGGCATGTTGCAGCTGATTGGGAGGAAAACAACTCTGAATATAATCCTTTTCTCAATCTATCTCGGGAAAACTGAGTGTATACTCTTTTAGACTAAACATGAACTTTTTGATAAGCCTACAATTTCATGTATAGTTTTTCTTAAAGCTCTTCTTGGGAGAGATTTGACTGAATAATTGTTAAGATTAGAAAATGTTTGAAATTGTTGGTTATTATGTTACATGTCATTATGAATTTGTTCTATGCAATAACAGAGTAAATTTTTGAGTAGGCATTACCTATGATAGGCACTCAATTCAAATATCAAACAAGTAAATAGTTGTTTGGCTCATGGTTAGAATCCCTGTAGCACTGACACCCCTGATCAAAGGCGTGTCACAGTGTTCGACATTGACACTTTGATTACATTCAATTAATTAATTTTCTCAAATTATTATTAGTGTCAATGTGTCAGTATCGTTTTCGTGTCAGTATTCATGCTTCATAGGTTAGAATTTACTATTGATGATTATGGTAGAAGGTTCACCGAGGAACATGACATTGCCAAGGTCATAACTAACTTCTTTGAGGAGGAAAGAAAAAAAAGGAAGTTCTTGATGTTATTAAGAATCAAATGACCTCTTTTTGAGTTTTTGAATTCTAACCACTTTTCAAAGGAGAAGGTCCATTATGCCCTAAAATTGATGAAAACTACGATAGTACGCCTACTACTATCTTTTATAAAAAATTATGAAACATTGTAGGTGAAGACGCAGTAAATATGGTCCTTTATATTCTCCACTATGGATGAGATTCAACGAGCGTGGTACCATACTCTATTTTTGTTATACAAGTGAATTCGGACAAATATTGTCAATTATTTTTCACATTTCATGTGCCTTAGACCTTTTTTTATAGGAGGGGTGTTGGAATTCACACGTTAACACTTGATACTAGATATCATTCTTTATGTCCAAGATGTGGTGATGATATGGAAACCATGACTTTCATCCCCTCTTGGTGTCTGGTTATGAGGATGATCACATATGGCTTAAGAACATGATCATTTATGCTCTGCTGGATGTTTTTGAATAAGTAATATATGTCTGATGGACTTTGATGTGCCAATAAGAAGTGTAGTGAAAATAAGGAGATTCTTCTAGTGTCATTAGAGATGATGTGAAAATAAGAAGTGTAGTGAATATTGATGTTGCTTGTCTTAACAATGGAGTATTGCTGTAATCACTAGAGATGATGGTGGATCGATAATAGTAGCATAAGCGAGGCCTGATGAGTTAATATTGTTGTTAGAGGTTCGTGTCCAGTAGTTGATTTGTTTAATTTTAGAAAACTCGTTTTTTTGTTTGAGTCCATAATTAGGCTATCAGTTTTAATCCAGTGTGTGGCTAAAAATAAGGTAGTAGTTATTTAAGTAAAGTTTATATGGTTAGTTTTATTTTTAGAAAAACGTGGGCTGTAATGTTAGTGGTGCAGTTATGCTTTTGTATTTGCTTATATAATAAGAAAACCAGAAAATGATGTAAGTGTCAAGCATCACAAAAATCTCATGTTCTTAGTTGTGTATTTTCCCTTCTCTGTGATTGAGTTACTGACCGTAAGAAAAATAAACCAACATTTAGAAAAATAAACCAACATTTGGTATAAGAGCCAAATTGTCAAAGCAATGGCCGGTGACGAAGGAGATCAATCTAAGACGCTTGCAGTCCTTAACCCGACGACAAGAGGAGCCTCAGTCCCGATCCAATATCCAACGTTAAGTGAAACGAACTACACCATATGGGCGGTCAAGATGAAGATAATCTTGCGTTCGCTTGGAGTATGGTCAATTATTGAAGATGGAAACACAGACGACGACAAAGATCAAGGCGCCATGGTAGCCATTTCTCAAGCTGTGCCAGATGATGTGATGATGGCAATCACGGAGAAGAAGACGACAAAGGAGGCTTGGGACGCACTCAGGGAGATGCGGGTTGGTGAAGATCGCATCAAGAAGGCACGCGTACAGGTGTTGAAACGACAACTGAACAAGTTACACATGGAGGATTCAGAGACAATAAACGAATTTTCCATGAAGCTTACCACGCTGGTGGGTGAGATCTGCTCGCTGGGCACGAAGCTCGACGACAACGAAGTTGTTGAAAAACTGTTCATCGCAGTTCCGGATAGATTTCTCCAGATTATTGGAACAATTAAGCAGTTTGGCGATATTGAGAAGATGCTGGTTTCAGAGGCGATCGACCGTCTTAGAACCTTCGAGGAAGGACTTAAAGGGAAACTGCACTCAAAGAGCAGTTGAGAACAGTTATTCCTTACCCAGGCCGAGTGGGAGGGAATAATCCCAAAGGAAAAGAAAGATGAAGGTTCCAGCAGCAACAAAAGAGGAGGATGTCACTGGAGAGGATGTAGGCGTGGATATGGTGGAGGTCGAGGAAATGGTGAACGCACTAACGAAGACCGAAAGCCATGCAACTTCGACAAATCTAGGGTTAAGTGTTTCAATTGTAATGAATATGGTCACTTTGCAAAAGAGTTTCCCAAGCCAAACCGAAGAGAGAGGGCCAATCTTGTTACAACACAAACCGATGATGAACCGACACTGTTGATGGCTGAAACTTGTGTTCTCAGCTACGCAATACAGAACAAACATGTGTTACTACACGAAGACAAGGTGGTGCCAAAGATTAACAGCGCCAAAGACAAGGCTTGGTATTTACATACCAGCGCAAGTAACCACATGACTGGTTGTATCGAAAAATTTGCTGAAATTGACACGACCATTAAAGGGTCAGTCAAATTTGGAGATGGCTCGGCTGTAGAAATACAAGAAAGAGGTTCGGTTTTATTTGAATGCTTCACAGATGAACATCGTGTACTTACTAATGTCTACACATCCCGAAGTTGAAGAGCAACATAATAAGCCTTGGTCAATTGGATGAGAATGGATGCAAGATTGTAATTGAAGAAGGAGTGATAACTATCCTGGACAAGACACGAAAGCTACTAGCAAAAATAAGCAGGTCAGGAAGTAATTATATCTGCTGCACAATTCATGCCCTACCAGAATGTCTCATGGCTAGAAGCAAAGAAAGTGCTTGACGCTGGCATGCAAGATACGGGCATGTGAACTTTCATGCCTTGAAGATTCTAAGTCAGAAACAGATGGTGCACAAACTACCCGTAATCGAGCATGATGACTGCACCTGCGATGGTTGCTTGATTGGAAAGCAACAGCGAAATCCATTTCCAGCAGTGGCAAAATTCCAAGCAGAATCACCCCTTGAACTGTGACATGGAGATTTGTGCGGGCCAATAACTCTTGCTACACACGGAGGCAAGCGCTATTTTCTGCTGTTGGTTGATGATTATACTAGATTCATATGGCAAGTATTGAGACAAAACCCCAACTTAAATAATTTGATGATAAACAAAGATTAATTAAGAATTATAATTATGATTCTAAAGCATGTTTTTGTATCTAATAAGTGTGCTTGAGTGTATTAATCAAGATAGGTACCAAGAAACTTAAACATATCATATCAAAGAAGAAACAAGCTAAGTCAGCAAAACCAAGAACGTTCTGGTCAATTTTTGAAGAAAACGAATAACGTTCTTGAGGTGCTCCAGAAATGCGAAAACCCAAATGCAGTTCCATATTCAGTTTTTGTGCAGTTCCAATTCAATCATGCTCTCTCAATCATGCTAAGAGCAAGTCAGTATTGGAAGATCCCTCTACAAATTTAAAAGTCAAGAATACGCATCACTAAGATCAAGACTCATTTTCCACACAGAGGAAGAACCAAGTCTGCTCTTGAACATCAGAAGCAGAATGAAGAACATTCTTGCTTTTTGGCCTACTCTCACCTAATCACTAACAAAAGACAGCTAGTCTGATCCCAACGAGCAAATGAGCTGTCATAAACACTTTTTGATTTTATAAAAGAGAACTCAAGATGAAGGCAATATTCAGAACTTAAGAAAACAATCATTTCATCATTCATAATCAGATTCAAGAGTTTATACATTTTTTATACATTTCTCTAAGTTCTGTCTAGTTCTTAGAAACTGCAACATCCAATCACGATTGTGTTCTAAGATCACTCTCAGTTCCAAAGATCAGAATTAAATACTCAAACTCGAGTTGAGGATATTTAGATTCTATCAAACACTTTATCATTCCATTGTAATCTCAAGATAAAGTGAGTAAAAACTAGTCTTGAGAAGTTGTAAAAATCCTTCTATGTTATAGATGTTGAGGAAAAAACCTTTTTGATATATATTTTAATGACAACAAACCTTTTGAATTAAATGATTGAGTTTTATGAATGGTGGTCTACTAATGATTTCACTTAAGTTTTGTTTAAGGAACATGAATGCATAAGTGAACAAAGCAAGAATCCATTCACTTCATCAAAATGCACAAATGTGATCAATTACAATCAAAAGAAGCCATTCGAATCATAAAGAAAAAAGGCCATGAATCAAAGCTGCCCAAGCAAGACTGAACAGTCTCCAGAATGTCCAGAATTAACAATCTATCTCCAACATGTTAATGATTCAAGGAAAGCCAAGAAATCAGCATAAAGAACACTCTTGACACAAATCTGGAAAAACAGAAGATGTTACCCGAAGTCATCACCAGAGGATGACGACATCACCAGAGGATGATGACGTCACCAGAGGATACCTCTAGAAGACGATATCAGATGATACCTCCAGAATACTATCAGAGGATACCTCCCGAAAATACAATCAGATGATATCTCCAGTAAATACATTCAGAGGATACCTCCAGAAAATACGTTCAGAGGAAGAACCAAGTCTGTTCTTGAACTTCAGAATGATCAAATCAGTCTCCAGAATGATCTTCTATCAAGAATGATCATCAGTCTCCATAAATGATCATCAATCTCCATAATGATTATCATTCTCCAGCATGATTAACAACTATCTTCAGAATGATCAAACATCAATCTCCAGCATGTTAACAATCAAATCTCCAGCATGTTGAACATCATTCTCCAATAGTGTATCATTAGTCCAGAATGATACAATCATTCTCCAGGATACTGAACATCATTCTCCAGCCTTGTTACATCCTTCTCCAGCTTGACTGCCAAGAACGTTGAATGATCTTGAAGTATATTTACATCAAAGCAGATCCAAGAAAATATCTGGAAGACATCTAGAATGATCAAAACTGAACCTCCAGATTGATTATCAATCTCCAGAAAGTTCAGATACTAGGACTCCAAATTGATTATCAATCTCCAGAATTTTCATTAACATTATGCAGAAGTTCATCATCATACTCCAAGCTGTTTTGACATAATCAAAACTCCAGATCAAATCAAAGATATTAAAAAATATATTTGAAGTTCAAAGGTTCATTAAACAAAGGAAATCTGATCAAGAATCAAAGGTTTCAGCCCAGTCAAAACAGAAATTAAAAATAGTCAAATGCTGGATTATTTTTAATCAGAAATATTGCCTTTGGTCAAGCCTGACAAGAGCACTACCAAAGACTCTATTTGACCATCATTAAATGCTTTCACGCATCTAAAAGGAAGGCCAAAGCTCAGGAAAAAACATAGCTTCAAGTATAAAGAAAAACATCACTCACATACACTTACATACTTGAAAACTTCTCAATCACAAACAAAAGATTCAGTTCTGTTTTTATTCTTCATATCAGAATCATCTACTCAATTCTTTTGTCAAGAATATAATCTCAAACACGAGTTGAGCATACTCAGATTCTGTCCAAAAATCAAAGACATTCAAGTGCCAAGATATATCATCAATCACTCACATATATACTTGAAACTCTCTCATCACTTAAAAGAATCAGTCTGGTCAAGTTCTTATTTACTCTGATACATTTGTACTGAATTCTTTGTAAAGAATCAAATCTCAAACAAGAGTTGAGACATCTCAGATTCTAATAAAACAATCTCATCATTATTGTAACACTCAAACTATAAGAGTTCAGTATAGTTTGGGGTAGATTGTAAGAAATCCTATCAAGGTTGGTAGGTGATTTGATTAATCTCTTTCTGGGTGGAATTAGATTAAAGTCTGTAACAAAGATCAAGGTTGATCTAAGCTAGGTGCTGTAAAACCAAGAAGGTTCTTTGTTTTAAACACTTAGTGGAAAATCTCATCGTTGTGAGGACTGGACGTAGCCCGGGTTGGGTGAACCAGGATATATCTGTGTGTGATATCTCTTCCCTTATCTCTATTTACTTTCAGTCTGTTAATTATCAAGTTAAATTGATAAACTGAACTGTTGATTTTAACTAACCAAGAACGTTCTCTGTTTTCTGGTGAAAACCAAGAACGTTCTCCGCTTTTTGTTTTCACAACCAAGATCAATCTTGAGTTATTTTCTTAAGTTTTTAACAGGAATTTTAAAAGGGCGAATTTACAATTCAAACCCCCCTTTCTTGTAAATCGACATTGCTGTTTCAATAGAGAAGGTAGTGTGATTAATCCTTTGTAAAGATTGAAGGATAGATCAGTGAAAAACTCATTTCCGGATTAAAAGGTATTGGATGTAACAGATCAAAGATTGATCTGCAGAAAGTTGTGTACAAGTCAAAAGATTTCTTGCTTTGGAGCACTTAGTTGAAAATCTCACAGTTGTGAGGATTGGACGTAGCCCAAGTTGGGTGAACTAGGATATATCTGTGTGTTATATTCCTTCCTTTATCTATTTACTTTCAAGTCTTTTAATATCAAGTTCAATAGATTAACTAAAACTGTCATTTTCAACTAACAAAGAACGTTCTCCGTTTTTGGATAAGAACCAAGAACGTTATCTGTTTGTAGATCAGAACCAAGAACGTTCTCCGTTTTTCTGATTTACAACCAAGATCAATCTTGAGTTTAATTTTTTTAGGAAGTTTCAAAAGGTTAATTTACAATTCAAACCCTATTTCTTGTAAATTGCTACTTCAATTGGCATCAGAGCACGATATCTAAAAACAACACCTAAACAGTGTAGAGAAAAGATCTAGGAAGAAAATGTCAAAAGCAAAGTACATTGCTGAAGGAGGGTCATTAAATAGACCACCCTACTTTGATGGCTCAGATTACTACTTCTGGAAAAACAAAATGCAGCTGTTCCTAAAGTCCTAAGATACAGGAATGTGGCGCATCATTACAGAAGGAAACTTCATACCAAGGGTTGATCAAAATGATCCAACATCTGTTGAAAAGAAAGAAAGTGATTGGACAGCAGAAGAAAAATCTAAGGTACTACTGAACTCAAACGCTCAATTATTTTTATCATGTGCCTTAAGCAGAGAAGAAAGTTAGAGAGTCGATGAATGTGACTCCGAAAAAAAGGTATGGGACACATTGCAGACTCATCATGAAGGAACCAGTCATGTAAAGGAAACAAGAATTGATATAGGAATAATAAAGTTTGAGTTGGTTGAAATGAATGAAGGAGAAACAATAGATGAAATGTACCCCAGATTTACAACTATTGTTAATGAAATGCGATCCTTAGGCAATGCCTACTCTGTGCAAGATCGTGTAAGGAAAATCATGAGATGCCTTCCAGCTATGTGGAGGCCAATGATAACAGCCATAAGTCAAGCAAAAATTCTTGAAACACTCGGGCTAGAAGAATTAATAGGAACCTTGCGAGCGCATGAAGGGCTGCTAATGGAAGACAAACCAACAAAGAAAGGTAAATCAGTTGCCTTAAAAGTCTCTCAAGAATACATGCCATCACAATCTGAAGGAGAAATCGAATAAGAAGGACATGAAGAAGTAGATGAAGAAATAGCTCTCCTCACAAGAAAAATCCAAAGAATGATGAGAAGAAGGGAGCAAATCAAGAAGGGATTTCCAAGCAAGAAAGAAAGCTTCAAAACTGAAACTGATAAGAGCCAAATCACTTGCTTTGGCTACAACAAGCAAGGGCATTACAAAGCTGAGTGTCCACTGAACAAAAAAGCACCAAAGAAATTTCCCTTCAAGAAAAAGTCAATGATGGTAACTTGGGATGACTCTGATGATTCAGATATAGAAGAAACAGAAGAGGCCAACATATGTCTCATGGTAGGCATAGAGGAAACCGAGGTAAAAAATTCTGAACACTGTATTTTGTGTGAACAAATGGGAACTGAATTTGATAACTTACTTAATGATTCAAATCTACTTATCCAAAAATGCAGCTCTTTAAATGAAAAGTTTCATAACGAAAAAAAAGAAAAAGAAAAAACTCAAAAGATGAATGACGAGCTCAAAAAAATCATTCAAAACTTGAAAGAATCACAAACCAAAAATTTTAATGAGAGACAAGAAAATCAAGAATGCTCTTCGATACAAAAGGAGAATGATCTTCCCAAATATGTAGTTGAACTTCTTAAGAATGATTTGTCTAACTTCATTAAAGCAACATAAACTTTTCAAAAAATCATGGGTTCTCAAATAGGAATTTTTGATAAAGCTGGCATTGGTTTTGCCAAAACACAAAAAACAAAGATGTATGAAAACTTCTTTGTGCCAGAAAGAAAATAAGAAGAATGCAAAATTAGATGTTCATATTGTAGAAAATTAGGACATCATGAATTTGCATGCTATTTTAAAAAAAGGGATGAGAAAATAAAAAACAGAAGGAATGTTGAAAAGCGAGAATGTTCTCGAAGTATTTTACAAAAGAGAGAAAAATCTGAAGCAAAAGCAGAACGTTCTTCAAGTATTTTACAAAAGACAGAAAGTTCTGAAGCAAAAGCAGAACGTTCTCCAGAAAGCAAAAAGGGGGGATAGCGTTCTGGAGGCACATTCCAAGCTGTTTCTGAAATCTCAAAAAATCATAATGTCAAATTTTCTCCAAAACCAAAAATTAAATGTTCACACTGCTATAAACTTGGCCATCTTGAGTCAAAATGTTACTTTAAAAAATCAAGCTTTAAAACTGACTTCCAAGGACCCAAAGAGAAAAAGTACCTAAAGAAAATATAACATCATATGCAGGATGAGTATCAAAGTGTCAAGAAAAAACCATGGTTCTTGGACAGTGGTTGTTTAAGGCATATGACGGGAGATAAACAAAACTTTTTATCATTCACTAAAAGAGATGGAGGATCAGTAACATTTGGAAACAATGACCAAGCCAAAATTAAAGGTAAAAGAACGATAGGTAAGGAAAGTTCTGTCAAAATAAATTATGTTCAATATGTTGAAGGGCTGAAACACAATCTTCTAAGCATCAACCAACTCTGTGATAATGGCTTTGAAGTTGTGTTCAAACCAAACATATGCGAAATCAAAATGGCAGAATCAGGAGAGATCTTATTTTCTGCATCTAGAAAGAAAAATCTCTATGTTCTGTACATTGAATAATTACCAACTGAATCATGCTTCATGTCCATCAATAAAGATAAATGGATATGGCATAAGCATGCTGGACACATCAGTTTAAAAACTATTTCAAAACTGTCCAAATCAGATTTGGTGAGAGGACTTCCCAAAATTAACTTTGATAAAGACAAGATCTGTGAGACATGTGCAAAAGGAAAAATTGTTAAAAGTAGTTTTCATACAAAAGAGTTCATCTCAACTAAAAAACCTTTTGAATTGCTCCACATTGATCTATTTGGTCTTTTCAAATCCACAAGTCTAGGAGGCATGAGATATGGGCTTGTCATCGTTGATGACTTCTCTAGATATACATGGGTGCTGTTTTAAAAAAATAAAGACGATGCATTCACTACCTTCAAAACTTTTTGCAAAAAGGTTCAAAATGAAAAAAATCCAACATAATTGTTGTGAGAAGCGATCGTGGAGTAGAATTTATAAACGCATCTTTTAAAACATTTTTTGACGAATCCAATGTTGAAAGGTATTTTTGGGCTGAAGCCATAAACACTTCATGCTACATTTTGAATAGAGTGTCAATAAGGAAAATCTTAAACAAAACACCCTATGCAATCTGGAAAAATAGAAAACCCAATATCTCATATTTCCACATCTTTGGCTGCTACTGTTACATTTTAAATGACAAATAAAATTTGGAAAAATTTGATGCCAAATCTGACAAGGCAATATTCTTAGGATATGCTACAGAATCTAAAGGTTATCGTGTGTTTAATTTAAAAAATAAAACTGTTGAAATAAGTATGCATGTGTTATTTGACGAGGTTGATGATCTTGATCTAAGAAAAAAGGATGATGAGGAAGAAGAACAATTTGGACAATCACAACAGATTGTGCTCCAGGAAAACGAGATTGATAAACAATCTCCGTTTCAAACTCCTCATAGAAGTTGGAAACTTGTAGGTGATTATCCTCAGAATCAAATAATTGGTGACACAACTGATGGCATTAGAACAAGGCTATCATTCAAGGATGGTGTTCACATCAACATGACAATGGTATCCCAATTAGAACCAAACATATCAAAGAAGCCATAATTGATCAATCTTGGATTGAAGCAATGAAGGAAGAACTTCTTCAATTAGAAAAGAATGAAGTTTGGACTCTTGTTCCAGATCCTCAAGATCAATCTGTTATTGGAACAAGGTGGGTGTTCAAAAATAAGCTTGATGAAGAAGAAAAGGTAATTAGAAACAAAGCAAAGTTAGTAGCTCAAGGCTATAATCAACAAGAAGGAATAGACTATGATGAAACCTTTGCACCCGTAGCAAGGTTAGAAGCAATTTGAATCCTTCTTGCATATGCATATGCATCTTACAAATTTATTAAACTCTTTCAAATGGATGTAAAAAGTGCCTTCTTAAACGGTTATTTAAATGAACAAGTGTATGTCTATCAACCTCCCGGGTTTGAAGATCAAAATAAACCAAATCATGTTTTTAAACTCACTAAAGCTTTATACGGTTTAAAACAAGCTCCCCGAGCTTGGTATGAACGATTAAGCTCATTCTTGATCAAAAATGGATTTTCACGTGGAAAAATTGACACAACACTTTTTAAGAAAACAAACAAAAATGATTTACTCATTGTACAATTTTATGTAGATGATATCATTTTTGGTTCAACAAATAAAAAAATGTGATGATTTTTCAAATCTTATGCAAAGTGAGTTTGAGATGAGTATGATGGGTGAGTTAAGATACTTTCTTGGACTTCAAATCAAACAACACAAAGATGAAATATTCATTTGTCAAGAAAAATACACAAAGGAACTTTTGAAAAAATATAAGATGCGTGAAGCTAAAATCATGACTACTCCCATGCATCCATCATCCTCACTAGACAAAGATGAAATGAGAAAATCAATTTCTGAAAAAGAATATAGGGAAATGATTGGATCATTACTTTATTTAACTGCAAGTAGACCAGATGTTGCATTTGCAATAGGATGAAAATTAAAGATCTACATTTTTGATGAAGACAAAAAGATCCTTGATCAAAAAGAAAAAGGATTTTAAGCAACTTATCTTTCAGATTTATATTTAGGTAAAAGCATTTGATATTAAATCAAAATACAATTTAAGTACAATATTATGAGAACCTTCTAATAGCATATGCATTAAAATATTTTATGAAAATATTTAATAACATTTGCTTGTTTAAAAATAAAGTTTTTACAAAACTGGAAATCTGTATTCGAATACAAAGTATCGTAGTCGAATACAGACTATAAATCAGAAGCTAAAATTGAAGATCTGTATTCGAATACGAAGTGTCGTAGTCGAATACAGATTGCAAGTCAGTAGCTAATTTTTAACATTTGTATTCGACTACAGCTTTGTGTATTCGAATACAACTCAAGTCAGTGGCAAAAATCCCGTACTTGTATTCGACTACAAGATATTGTATTCGACTACAACATTCAAATTTCAAATACAAACAAAACGTTATAGAAGTGTATTCAAATACACTAAGACTGTATTCGAATACAACTTCGAAACAATGCATCTTTTCAGTTTTGAAACATTGCACAAGTTCATCAAAACGTTTGGGAATCATTGCCATTGATCTGAAGTGTTACCTTGGAATATAAATACTTCAAAACTTCAGTTTTAAACTAATCAATCCTACCATGAACTTTGAACAACTTTCTGAAATATTTTGTGAACTTTTCAAAGTTATATTTTCATACTACAAGTACATGCTCTACATTTTCATATCATTGAGAAAGGTTCTCTATTGTACTTGAAAGTATTTTGGATTGGTATCCTTGCACAAACTGTTATATCATGTTGTTCTTAATTAAGAACATTGTTGTAAAAATCATTAAAGTTATTGTTTGAAGAAAGTGGTGTATTTTCTTCAAGTGTTGTAAACTAAGATAGTGGTGTACTATCTTAGGCAGAGTGTTAGGAATTTGTAATTGAAGTCTTAGGGTTAGACTTGTACTTATTCTAACAGATATTGGAAAATCTCTTGTGGGGTGCAAGAGGACTGGATGTACCCTTGGTTGTAAGGGGAACTAGGATAATTTTCTGTGTGTTTTACCCTTATGTCATTTACAGCTTTCACTCACTAACACAACAAGATTAAACAAACTTAAAACAGTCATTTAAACAATCTCCAAAACTCTAAAAATAGAAAAATTGTCTATCACCTAATTCACCCCCCCTCTTAGGTGCAACTCTGTTCTTACATGGGATTGTGTGCAAGATTTCAATCTGCACCAAAAGAATCTCATCTTACTGATGTAAAAAGATTCTTTCGATATGTTGTTAGTACTACTGATCTTGGCCTTTGGTATAGCAAAAGTTCTCACTTTGATCTTACAGCTTACTGTGACGCGGACTACGCTGGAGATAAGGTTGAAAGAAAAAGCACAAGTGGTGCATGCCAGTTCCTAGGAGAAGCTCTGATAAGCTGGTCGTGCAGAAAGCAAAACACTATTGCCTTATCAACCACAGAAGCATAATACGTTTCAGCAGCCAATTGTTGTTCACAAGTCTTATGGATCAAAAATCAATTTGAAGACTTTTCTGTAAGCTATTCTAAAATTCCTATTTACTGTGATAACACAAGTGTCATAACTCTCTCAAAAAATCCTATTCAACATTCAAGATCTAAACACATTGAAATTAAACATCACTTTATTAGAGATCATGTTAGTAAAAAGGAAATAGAACTAATTTTTGTTGATACAAAGAATCAGCTTGCTGACATCTTTACTAAGCCTCTAGTTGAAGAAAATTTCATTTCTATCAAAGAAAGGCTAAAAATTATCAAAAATCCTAGTCAAAACTGAAGCCAAAAGCATTCTGGACAAAACGGAGAACGTTATCCGTTTGGAATGGCTCTATGCAAAATAGCTCCAGAACGTTCTTTGTTCTTTAGGAAAAATAAAAATCTCAAAAGTCAACGTATGCACACGAACAATTGTCACTCATCAAAAGAGTAACGACTACTGCAACCTACTCTGCCACTTCACTGCAACATCCTCCTTCCCAATGCACGTCCATCCCATCCATCATCATCACGCATGGCAACTGTAGAGTAAACCAATACTCAACTGTAAAGTAAACCAACAATCACTTCTCACTATACAACAAATTTTTACTTTTATGAAAAATCCCCTAATCGTCCTACTCGTCTCACGTTCTCTCTTTCGGATTCAACAATGGCAAGAACAAAAAGCTCTGCAAGGAAACATCCCAGATCATCACCACCGTCTCTTTCACCATCTCCCTCACCATCTCCAACTCGCTCACCATCACAACCACCCAGACCAACACCTCCTCAAAAAAGACCTTATGTGATTTAATGTCATCTTGTCGTGAACTATCTCATCTCATTCTGCCTCTCAAACCTCTCACAACTATCCTTTCACCATTGTATCAATGTGGACTTCCCTCAATTACCCAGACTCCACCACATCTCAAGAATACGTACAAACGTCGACCAAAACCACCACCATCAAAACGAAGATCAATGCGCGTTCTTGCTGGCATTGGTACCTCTAAAACAAAGAAAATAGACAACATAGTACACATAATCTCTGATAATGATTCTGACTCCACACCGGTACCAGAACATATCATCTCTGAACCAACACCACAAACTCAAACGCCAGCAACTCAAACATCATAAATTCCAACAACGCCACTCCAAAAAACCCCTTCCAAATCAGTACCACCAAACCCTAAGTCCAACAAAAAACCTCAATCCATCAAAACAAAAACAAGGTAAACAATCAAACCTTCATCCAAAAAATTGAAAAACCCTAAATCTGCAAACCCTCCAGAACGTTCTCCACAAAAAGATCCAAACTCAGAACGTTCTTCGAAGAGAACCACAAAGCTTAAAAACAAACCATCCCCATCAAACAAACCTATTCACCCCTTGATCTCTCTCGAAATGAAAACAATCTACAATGACAAATGGGCTCAGCGTCCCATTGGCATTGGTCGAGTCTTTATGTTTGAAAATCTGAAAATGGATGAAACATATATTCAGCATCACACTGATGCCTTAGGTTGGACCAACTTTCTCAAAATCTCTGATTGTTATTACCTTGAGGTAATGAGGGCATTTTGCTGCAAGACTGAATGCTTTCCTGATAAATCCCTCATTGTATCCAAAATCAAGGGAACTGAAATACAATTGACTCCATCCATCCTTGCTGATATTCTCAAATTACCTACTGAAGGGCCTGCAGTCTTTGGTCAAGATTGGTATTCTGCCCTTGAAGTTTCAAAAGATGATGTATTTCAGGAGCTGTTTGTTGCTAATTCCACGAGTTTTCTGTCTACTAACTTAAAGCTGGTTCCCAAAATTCTCAACAGTATTAGCCAACATTCTGTGCTACATAGATGTGGAAGCCACAAATTTGTAACTGATAATGACGCTCTGGTCATTTATCATCTTTTTCACAAGAAAAAGCTCAATCTGCCCATCTGATCATGCATTACATTATCTCTGCAATCTGCAAAGATTATAAGTGCAACACCATTCCCTACGGTATGGTTTTCTCTCAAATTTTTAGGTTCTTTTATGTTGATTTGGGTTCTGAAAGTTCCAACATCAAACTATCAAAATTTTCCCTAAAAAATATTGCTCACATGAAACAAACTCAATCTGCTCCATCCTCCAGCACACGAAAAAGGAATCTTCTCTTTCCTCACAAAAATCAGCCTCTCCTGCTTCTGCTGAACCATCACCAATTCCTGATCCAAAACCCACTACTACTGCACCAACCACTCTTCCAGCATCACCTCCTCAGACTGTATGTCCTCAAGTGCCTAATCCACAATGTCACCCATGTTTGTTTCCCCCCAAAAAACCTGCTCTTCAATATTTGGCATTAGCCAATTATTGGCCTTTCCAGAAGATGGCTCACATGTGCCTTCAAACATCAACACTCCAAACTCCCTTCCACATGTTTCTTCCTCTTTTGCTACCATTTCCACCTTTTGTAATACTGCTGCTCCTCCACAAGCAACTCCAAAAGGTTCTCAGCCTCCACTGAAAAAGTCAAAGATAGATTCTGACAACTCTAAAACCAACAGAGCCATCTCTGACTCCCTTCAGACAATCTTGGCGCGAAAAATCCATAAGGACAAAGAGCAAGCTATTCTCCGTGAATGGATGACGACTCAATTGGCTCTGAAACTTGGCCTCGAGCCACCCATGCCAAATCCGCCCCCTGTGTTTCCTCCTATCCCACAACCGCCTCTGTAACACCCCGAGTTTAAAACACAACGCGGGTGCATTTTTTTTCTTCAAATAAATATTTAAAATGAGTTTTCCAAAATTAATTCGAAAGGAATTAAAATAATTACTTAATTCTGGAAATTTAATGATAAACAATAAAACATTTTTGGAAGATAATAATGTCATAACATTCCCAAAAGTCAATATCAGAGTGCAGAATAAATAGTACAACAATTGTTTTTCAAAATAAAAACAAAATACATTTCCAGCTCAAATCCTAATACATCAAGTCTAACTGATCATGCACTAAAGCTACAGTAGCACGAATTTCCTCCGCATCCTAAGCAAGTCTTCTCCGAATCTGCCGCTCGCCTCAACGTGACCTCCTCCTCCTCCTCATCATACAGAGAGGGGTCGGTCTCCTCAGAAGTCAGATCAATACATAGTCTCGGCCGCTTCGGCGGAGCCGGAATCTCATAACAATCGTCGGAGATCCTAGACGGACCCGAAATCTTAGCTGCTACTAGCTTCCGCTCATCAGTCTTCCCTTCTGCCTCGGACTCATGTACAACTCCTTTAGTCACCGGATTGGGAGTCACCACTCCTACGGTGGCCTCCGTCTCAACCCCTCTAACGGACTCCTCAGCATCGTTGAAAATTTCGTGCGCCTCCAATACCAGACGGGAAGGCACAGGAAAGTCTATACTCGCATGAGTGCGTTCTACGAAATCCTCCACGCCGTCAGTCCTGCTCGTTCTCTCCATCCACCCCGTGTAAGTCGCCCTGCTTGAGATGGGGTCAAATACCCAAGTAGTGAGCGAATAGCGATCAAAGAAGTTCAACGACGTTTCCGTCGTTCGGGTACCCACGGGTTGCATGGGTTTGGGGGGCATCTGAGGGCAAAGCCCAAAGTCCACAATATAATAGCAAGGGTCACCGACCGAAATTAACAAATAATCACATAGCATATATTTCACATCAACAAATATATCCATGATATCACATATGATGACGAGGAAAATAATAATGCTCAATTGAAATTTAATGACATATATGCCTTTTCAAAAACAACAGTCAATTATTATGAAGTATGTGGTAAGTACAAACAACACCTCAGCGAAACACAATCATTAAATCAGAACTTCAGATTCTGGACAGTACTCACACACATTCAATTTCCACTCCTTCATCATATAATCAAACGTGACCCACTGGTCAATCCCTTAATGCAATATGTATATGCTTATGTATACACTTTTCTTGGAATCACCAAGGTGCAGTCGCTCAACAGACCAGCACATTATGGTTGACTTTAACAGCCCTCAAGACCAAGGTGCAATCGCTCAACAGATCAGCACCAGTGCAGACGCTCAACAGTCCAGCACTCATGCAGTCGCTCAATAGACCAACACGTTTGACATATACCAAGGTACAATCGCTCAACAGATCAGTACCTAGTGCAGACGCTCAACAGTCCAGCACTCGTGCAGTCGCTCAATAGACCAGCACATTTGACATATACCAAGGTACAATCGCTCAACAGATCAGTACCTAGTGCTGACGCTCAACAGTCCAGCACTCGTGCAATCGCTCAACAGATCAGCACGTGGTTGCGCATTTCAGGGTACAGACGCTCAACAGTCCAGTACCAGTGCAGTCGCTCAACAGACCAACACTTATATACCAAGGTACAATCGCTCAACAGATCAGTACCTAGTGCAGACGCTCAACAGTCCAGCACTCGTGCAATCGCTCAATAGATTAGCACGTGGTTGCGCATTACTCTGTGGCCCATCGCGGGTACCACTTGACTATGCAACGCATGAATATGCAGTGTTTCACTTCTCTAGAAACAGAATGCAAAATCAGAAAATTCGTGCTTTTCATCATGTTTAAATATCTCAGCATAGCCAGAATTATCATCATCACAAACATGACTAAACAACCAAGTATTCATTAACATTTTGAAATGTTTTCCCAAACTCTTAAAATTCAAATACAGTGTTTAATACTGGGATTTCTGAAATTTTACAAATCTGTATTCGAATACAGAGGCCAAAAACAGTGCAGAATTACACTCTATATTCGAATACAGCCCTCTAGTATTCGAATACAGAGGCAGTCTCAGTGCACAAAACAATATCTTTCATTACATCAGTAAAGTCTTAAAAACTTCATCACCACCACTTCAAAATATCACCAAAGTTCCATTTTAATTCACCACAACAATCCCAACACTCCCCAAACACTCAGGGTTATCAAAACACTCTTAAAAACTTGGAATTTCTGGAAACTCGAATCTGTATTCGAATACAGAAGCCAAAAACTGCAATTTTAACATTCTGTATTCGAATACAGCATGCCTGTAGTCGAATACAGAAGGCATAACCTTGAAAAATTCAACATTTTCTCCCAGATCAATAGAGGTTTTCAAAACATCATCCTCTCATCTTCAAAACCATTTCAAAGGTTCCACTTTAAATCATTTTCACCCTTCTCAAAGTTTCCCAACACTTTAAAATGCATATCACAGTGTTAAAACTTGATTTTTCTGGAAAACACGAATCTGTATTCGAATACAGCTTCCTTGTATTCGAATACAGAAGCTAAAAACTGAGCTTCTGGAAACAACACGAATCTGTATTCGAATACAGCTTCCTTGTATTCGAATACAGAAGCTAAAAACAATGCTTCTGGAAAAACACGAATCTGTATTCGAATACATACCCATTGTATTCGAATACAGATGCTAAGTCAGAAGCAAAAATCCTTCCTCTGTATTCGAATACAGGAGCTCGTATTCGAATACAAGTTTGAGAACTTAAGTAAAACAGAAACTTGACAGGTTGTAGTCGAATACACACATGTTGTATTCGAATACACCTTCGAAAACCAGTGAAATTTTCTTGAGATTTCAACCCTTTTCAAACTGTTTTCTTTTAAAAACCAACATTCAACATTAAAACAGATTCAACACTTTTTCCAGACAATACTTTCTTCATTAAAATCCCTTTTCTTTTTAAATCATCAACATCATCAGAATCATTCAAAACAGAAACAGAATCAGAATCATGAACAACAAATCATCCAGACTTTCAAACCATCAGAACATCATACAACATTTCAGCTTTCACAACACATCAGAATAACATGCAAACATTTCAGCTTTCACAACACATCAAAATAACATGCAAGCATTTCAGCTTTCACAACACATCAGAATAATATGCAAGCATTTCAGCTTTCACAACACATCAGAATAACATGCAACATCACATAGCAGCAAAACACAAACAAAATGCATTTTTACATTTCAAAACCATTTTCAAAATAGTTTTATGAACATGCATTTTTAAATCATGTTTGAAATAACATTTAAGACATTTTCCACTTTCCCACATGAACAACACAACTTTAGTGCATTCAGCCCAAACAGTCATCATCACAGAGCTTTTAAAACATCAAAAAATGCATTTTTCATTTCTTTCAAGCATCAGGAAAACCAGTTTCAAAACAGTAATGAAAACACTAGTAATGCCATGAAAGTTATGCATTTACAGCCCTAATGCAACTAGAAAGTGGAAGGTGCCCTTACCCTTGTTGCGTGTTCTGCTTTTGCTCAAGTGTATGCGTCAAAAACGGTGAAACTGCAATTGGCGTTTGCTGCTATGAAACTGGGTTCTTTAGCTCCGTAATGATGTGGGGATTAACTTTACTACTGGGGGTTTTCTGGTTTAATGCTTGGATTTTCAAGTAATGGTGTTTTTGAGGAACTCCCTCTTTTTCACTTTGAATTCGTGAGCTGGGACAGAAAATAGAGATAGAATGGGAGGGAAAAATGGGGTACTGTTACATGCAGTATGGGCAGTGAGGAAGGAGGGATGGTGTTCTGATTTCACCATCATGCTCACTCCTATTTATAGGATTTTGTGGTGCCACCTCACCCCAAAATAATATTAAAATAATGCTGGCTCCTTCAGCACTTAATTGCTTGTAATTAGCCACTAATCCTCAATTAACTGCCCAATTAATTTAATTACTCGTAATTAAATTAATTTAATCTTCATCCAATAATTTTAATTCATCCTCCAAAATAAATATTTATATATATATAATATTCACTCAAACATACATATATTAAATATTTTACAAATGTCTCCAAATACACCTAAAATTAATTCCACAATTTTAATTAAAATTTAAGGGTCTTACAGCCTCTCTCGTCATCCTCCGAAGGGTCCTCACCATCTCTCCTTGCTTAGCTGTTTTAGTGTCTTCTGTCCCCTTTTTGCTGTGACAAAGGGGGATAAGTAATTTTTTATCGATTTTAAGTTTCATGTTTCAAACATAGAAGTTGTGTAATATCTTGCTAATTCTCGCACATTTGTTAACACATGAACTACCGTTTGATATTACTTTTTGTGATATTATGTTTGATCTAATGAATTCTACTTTATGTGATACTCTGATAAATTCTCTAGTCTGCTGTGATATGTAGAAATCCATGCTGTCATATGCTAAGAATTGTTTCAAACAACCAATGTTTATGAACACTGTTTTATGATGTTTAATAAAAAGAATAACACATGTTGAGGGGGAGTTTTATCTAAAAACCCCTATATGATTATTTTAGAGTCAAAATTAAAATCAAAATTAATATGTTTGTCATCATCAAAAAGGGGGAAATTGTTGAGACAAAACCCCAACTTAAATAATTTTGATGATAAACAAAGATTAATTAAGAATTATAATTATGATTCTAAAGCATGTTTTTGTATCTAATAAGTGTGCTTGAGTGTATTAATCAAGATAGGTACCAAGAAACTTAAACAGATCATATCAAAGAAGAAACAAGCTAAGTCAGCAAAACCAAGAACGTTCTGGTTAATTTTTGAAGAAATCGAAGAACGTTCTTGAGGTGCTCCAGAAATGCGAAAACGCAAATGCAATTCCAGATTCAGTATTTGTACAATTCCAATTCAATCATGCTCTCTTAATCATGCTAAGAGCAAGTCAGTATTGGAAGATCCCTCTACAAATTTAAAAGCCAGGAATACGCATCACTAAGATCAAGACTCATTTGCCACACAGAGGAAAAACCAAGTCTGCTCTTAAACATCAAAAGCAGAATGAAGAACATTCTTGCTTTTTGGCCTGCTCTCACTTAATCATTGACAAAGGACAGCCAGTTTGATCCCAACGGGAAAATAAGCTGTCTTAAGCACTTTTTGAGTCTATAAAAGAGAACTCAAGATGAAGGCAATAATCAAAACTTAAGAAAGAAATCATTCCCTCATTCATAATCAGATTCAAGAGTTTCTACATTTTTCATACATTTCTCTAAGTTCTGCATAGTTCTTAGAAACTGCAACATCCAATCACGATTGTGTTTTAAGATCACTCTCAGTTCTAAAGATCAGAATCAAATACTCGAACATGAGTTGAGGATATTTAGATTCTATCAAACACTTTATCATTCCATTGTAATCTCAAGATAAAGTGAGTAAAAACTAGTCCAGAGAAGTTGTAAAAATCCTTCTATGTTATAGAGAAGGTAGTGTGATTAATCCTTTGTAAAGATTGAAGAATAGATCAATGAAAAACTCCTTTCTGGGGATTGAAAGATATTGGTTGTAACAGATCAAAGATTGATCAGCAGAAAGTTGTGTAAAAGTCAAGAGAGTTTTTGCTTTGGAGCACTTAGTTGAAAATCTCACAGTTGTGAGGACTGGACGTAGTCCAAGTTGGGTGAACCCGGATATATCTGTGTGTTATATTCCTTCCTTTATCTATTGACTTTCAAGTCTTTAAATATCAAGTTCAATAGATTAACTAAAACTGTCATTTTCAACTAACAAAGAATGTTCTTCGTTTCTGGATCAGAACCAAGAATGTTCTCCGTTTTTCTGATTTACAACCAAGATCAATCTTGATTTAAATTTTTTCAGGAAATTTTAAAAGGTTAATTTACAATTCAAACCCCATTTCTTGTAAATTGCTACTTCAGCAAGTACTGATCCGAAACAAAGACGAAGCATTTAAGGCATTCAAGAAGATTAAAGCATCAGCAGAAATAGAGAAAAACATCAAGTTGAAGGCTTTTCGCATAGATCGTGGCGGAGAATTCACCTCAAATGAGTTCAAGACTTACTGTGATCTGTTGGGAATTAAGTGTTATCTCACGACGCCGTATTCTCCTCAGCAAAACAGAGTTGTTGAACGAAGAAATCAGACGGTGGTCGGCATGGCAAGGAGCCTGTTGAATAGCATGGGAGTCCCAGGCGAATTTTAGGGAGAAGCGGTATCAACTGCCGTATATCTCCTAAATCGAGCACCAACAAAATCATCATCGGCAAAACTCCCTATGAAGCATATTACAACTGCAAGCCAACTGTTGATCACTTTTGCATCTTTGGATGTGTGGGACACGTAAAAGATGTTACACATCACCTCTCAAAACTTGCAGACCGAAGCAATCCAATGGTGTTTATTGGTTATGATTTGAATACAAAAGGCTATCAGATGTTTGATCCAAAGTCAAAACTAGTAGTGGTGACACGGGATGTCGTGTTTGAAGAGGAGAAGAAATGGGAGTGGAGCAAATTTCCAGATACAGAAACAAGATCAGCAGGGAACACTCTTACAACACACTATTTTACCATAGCAGGCACATCTAATACGACAAATTAGAAAGATAAAGAGGGTGTCAGTGATTCTGGCATTGGTATCAACAATTCTGGCATGGATTTCCCACAGCCGACACAAGAACAAACTGGTAACCGATACCAGTATGCTACACCAGTGATGAACACAAGATCCAGAGCATTTGTTTCAAACTCACCATATACTCCAGTAGCAACTGTTGAAAGTTCATTGGTAGGACCACAGGGTAAGCGTGACATCAAAAACTTGTACGATGCAACAGTCCCAATAGAGTTGCAGTATTCGGGACTATGTTTGCTAGGAGAAGAAGAGCCGTCAAATTTCGAAGAAGCCAAGGCAGATATGATATGGAGAAGAGCAATGGAGGAGGAAATTTCCTCTATTCGAAAAAATGAAACTTGGAAGCTCGTTCCATTACCCGACAACCACAAACATATAGGTCTAAAGTGGGTTTACAAGCTAAAAAAGAACACTCAAGGCAGAATTGTGAAGCACAAGGCGAGATTAGTGGCAAAAGGGTATGTTCAACGACAAGGCATAGACTTTGATGAAGTTTTTGCCCCTGTTGCTCGGCTAGAGACAGTACGTTTGCTGATCTCTATTGCGGCACATGAAGGATGAGAGGTGCATCATATGGATGTGAAGTCAGCCATCCTCAACGGTGATTTGGAAGAGGAAGTGTATGTCATTCAACCGCCGGGATTTGAAATAAAAGGAGAAGAGCACAAGGTGTTAAAACTGCACAAAGCATTGTACGGTTTGCGACAAGCACCTAGAGCCTGAAACTCAAAACTGGACAAGTCAATGAGGACAATTGGTTTTGAGAGGTGTTCTTTAGAGCATGTCGTGTGCATGAGAAATCAAGGTAAAGGGAATTTAATTGTTGGAGTCTATGTTGATGATTTAATCATCATTGGAGAGTGTATTCAAGATATAAACAAGTTCAAATCACAGATGAAGAAATTGTTTAGCATGAGTGACCTAGGGTTACTAAGTTACTATTTGGGAATTGAAGTTTGCCAGAGTTCTAAGAAGATCACACTCAACCAGTCCGCATATGCAACAAAGGTGTTAGACAAATGCGGCATGTAAGATTGCAATCCTTTGTAAATCCCGATGGAACCTCGTCTGAAATTGAGCAAGGAAAGCACAAGTCCACCTGTAGACACAACTCTGTACCGAAGCATTGTTGGCAGTTTAAGATACCTACTGCACACGCGCCCAAATTTGGCATTCTCTGTGGGCATGATGAGTAGATACATGGAGAAGCCCACAACAAAGCACATGGCCGCAGTGAAGCACTTACTACGGTAATGCAAAGTGTAATGCTTGCTTGAATGGTTAATCTTTGAATGTGTTGAGATGTTTTGAAAAAATGAGGAAAATGCATGAATTTTACTAAGGTTGCATACTGTTTTCAATGAAGTGAAACAATGCATACTCATGCATGGCATAGTCAGGTGGTACCCGCGATGGGCCACAGAGTAATGCGCATCCACGTGCTGATCTGTAGTGATTGCACGAGTGCTGATCTGTAGTGATTGCACTAGGTACTAATCTGTGATTGTACCTTGGTATATAAGTGTTGGTCAGATAAACGACTGCACTGGTACTGGACTGTAGTGTCTGTACCCTGAAATGCGCAGCCACGTGCTGATCTGTAGTGATTGCACGAGTGCTGATCTGTAGTGATTGCACGAGTGCTGATCTGTAGTGATTGCACTAGGTACTGATCTGTAGTGATTGTACCTTGGTTTATGTCAAACGTGCTGATCTGTAGTGATTGCACGAGTGCTGATCTGTAGTGATTGCACGAGTGCTGATCTGTAGTGATTGCACTAGGTACTGATCTGTAGTGATTGTACCTTGGTTTATGTCAAACGTGCTGGTCTGTAGTGACTGCACGAGTGCTGGTCTGTATGCGACTGCACTGGTGCTGATCTGTATGCGATTGCACCCTGGTCATGAGGGCCGTTAAATTGTGCTAGTCTGTAAGCGACTGCACCTTGGTGATTCCAAGAATTTATGATCATGAGCATATACATATTGCATCAGAGTGTTTGACCGGAGGGTCACGTTTTGATTTTATGTTGATGGTGGAAAATTGTTGTGTGAGTAAGTATTTTTTTTGAAATCTGTAATTTCGGATGAATTGATGTTTGTGCTTACATCATGATTTTCATACTTACTTGGTTGCTGTTTTGTAAAGTACAAATGACATGTATTTCAAAATTTAGCATCCTTATTTATCATCATGTACTGAATATGTTTGATATTGCTGTTATAACTGCTATGTGGTAATTGTTATTTTCGGTCGGTGACCCTTTACAATTTTTGTGGAAATTGGGCTTTGCCCTCAGATGAGATTCAAACCCGTGTCCCTGATGGTCATACTAACGATAGGGAACGTCGTTAGTTTTCCTTGATCTTTACTTGTGGGCTATGCAAAGAGATGAGAAGCTGGGTCAAGAAAAGACTTGTGAATATTGTAATGCTACTGTAGCTTAGGGTATGATCAGAGTAGACTTATGTATAGGGTTTTGAACTCAATGGTTGTAAATATTCATTTTGGGAATTATTGTAAAACTCTTCCGCACTCTGATAAATATTTTGACGTATCTTTATTTTAGTATATTATAAAGATCAAATTTCGATAAATATCTCATTCGATTTAATTGTGATGTTGCTGTTTTAAATTCCTTACTATTTTTGATTACGAAGTCGAATGATATTTAATTTGAATTGATTTTAATTTCCTTGAAACGGAATTTTGAAAACTCTTTTATTTATGTATTCGTTTTAAAAATAAAAATAGAAAAATACACTCGCGCTGTGTTTTAAACTCGGGGTGTTACATTAGTGGTATCAGAGCATTTGGTTAATGTTTTGGGTTAAAGCTCTGATTTAATTGTTGGTTTTAAGTCGTTATCTGATCATACATAGGAGCAAGTAGTAAGAGTAGCAGGTCTTGTATAGTTGTGGTGTGCTGAAGTAATGATGTTGTTGAGCTATGTTTTGGAATTATTCTAAACGGTGTGAGATTTCTACTTGATGATGGTTTTGTAGTGGAACCATGCCTCCAAGGAGAGACGACACCGTAAGAACCAACGACAGCCGGGAAGATAGGATGGCTGAAGCAATGATTAATATGGCTGCGTCTGTTGCTGCACAGACGGCTGCGAAGACTCAGCGTGACTTAGAGAAAAGAGAAAGAGAAATTCGTGCTGCTGAGTCAAGAGGACTAGAGGATTTTCGTCGTCATAATCCTTCAAAATTCAAAGGTGAAGAGGGTCCGGAAAGAGCTGACCAATGGATTCAGGAAATGGAGAAAATCTTTGAAATGATTAACTGCCAGGCAACAGTAAGAGTCAATTATGCTACATATCTACTGCTAGGGGATGCAGAGTATTGGTGGAGGAGTACAAGGTTGCTGATGGGGGCAGCTTATGAGGAGGTAAACTGGGAGTCGTTTAAGAGGAAGTTTTTGGACAAGTACTTCCCGATGAGTACTAGGACGAAATTGGGTGACGATTTTCTGAAACTGCATCAGGGAAACATGACAGTGGGTGAATATGCAGCCAAATTTGAATCCCTATCAAGGCATTTCAGATTTTTCCGCGAAGAGGTGGATGAACAGTTTATGTGTCATCGTTTTCAAAGTGGGTTGAAATATGAAATTCAAGACTCCGTTTTACCCTTGGGAATTCAACGTTTCCAAGTTCTAGTGGAGAAGTGTAGAGAGGTTGAGGACATGAAAAATAGGAGGGCCAACCGAGGAGGAAACTTTAATTCGGGAGGACCCAGTCGAATGAACTATCCAAACAGCAAAGGAAAGCAAGTGTTTAAGCCATATAACAGACCCCAAAACAGCAGTAGAGGCCAGAATCAGCCAGGAAATCAGAACTTTGGAAGACAACTGGGACAAGGAGTCCGGTGTTATCGCTGTGGGAAGGAAGGGCATATAGCTCCAGCTTGTGCCACAAGGGATCTTGTGTGTTTCAATTGTCAAAAACCGGGACACGTCGCAAGGGATTGTCGGGCTCCGAAGGTGGAACCAACAGTGAATACAGCTAGGGCCACTCGTCCTATTGCTAGGGGACGCGTCTACCACATGGATGCTGCTGCTGGATGTCAAACTCCTAATTTAATCCAGCAAGACTGCCAGATTGCAGGTAACACATTAACTGCACTTTTTGATTCGGGAGCAACTCATTCTTTCATTGCTATGGATTGTGTAAATCGTTTGAAGCTATCTATGTCTGCTTTGCCTTTTGATTTGATTGTTTCCACACCTGCACAGACTTTGACCGTAAATTCTGCATGTTTACGTTGTCCTGTAACAATTCAAGATAGGAATTTCTTGGTTAATTTAATCTGTTTACCCCTGCAATCACTCGAGATAATTCTTGGCATGGATTGGATGTCTTATAATTATGTAGTCTTGGATTGTGCCCGCAAATTAGTTCTTTTCCCCGAACCTGGAGTCGTCCGGTATTTGTTTACTAACAAGCTTGGAGTATCACTAAGAGAAGGAACTCAGGAATTTTTATCATTAGCTAACGTGGAGACCAAAATGGATGTGAACATAGAAGATGTAGTGTTAGTCAAAGAGTATCCGGACGTATTTCCAACAGAAATTCCAGGATTACCCCCAGTAAGAGAAGTGGAGTTCTTCATTGATTTGCACCCAGGAACTGGACCCATTTCAATTGCACCGTATAGAATGTCGCCATTGGAATTAAACGAGCTTAAGGATCAAATTGAAGGTCTGTTGGAGAAAGGATTTATCAGGCCAAGTGTGTCACCGTGGGGAGCTCCGGTGTTGTTAGTTAAGAAAAAGGATGGAAGTTCACGCTTATGTGTGGATTACAGGCAACTTAACAAGGTAACCATTAAGAATCGTTATCCTTTACCACGCATCGATGATTTGATGGACCAATTGAGGGGAGCAGCGGTGTTTTCAAAGATCGATTTGAAGTCAGGATATCATCAGATTCGGGTAAGAGAATGAGATATTCAAAAGACCGCTTTCAGGACTCGTTACGGGCATTATGAATATCTTGTTATGCCATTTGGAGTTACGAATGCACCAGCGATATTTATGGATTATATGAATAGGATTTTCAGTCCATTTTTAGATAAATTCGTGGTGGTATTCATTGATGACATTTTGATTTATTCAAAGGATGAAGAAGAACACGGAGAGCATTTGCGTCAAGTTCTGGAAATTTTACGAGGGAAGCAATTGTACGCCAATCTGTCGAAGTGTGAATTCTGGTTGGAGAAAGTGAATTTCTTGGGACATGTAATAACAAAGGAAGGAATTGCAGTAGATCCGGCAAAGATTGAGATGATTCTTGCTTGGAAACAACCTCAGACCATCACTGATATAAGAAGTTTCGTTGGACTGGCAGGATACTACAGGAGATTTATTGAAGGATTTGCTAAGATTCTAGCTCCTTTGACACAACTCACCAGGAAGAATCAGCCGTTTGCATGGACAGAGAAGTGTGAAGAGAATTTTCAGTTGCTTAAGGAAAAGTTGACAACCTCACCAGTATTGGTACTGCCACAACCAGAGGAACCATATGAGGTTTATTGTGATGCATCTCACCAAGGTCTGGGCTGTGTTTTGATGCAACATCAGAAAACTGTCGCCTACGCCTCAAGGCAATTGAAAGCTCACGAACGGAACTATCCGACTCATGATCTAGAACTTGCTGCTGTAGTGTTTGCATTAAAGGTCTGGAGACACTATCTTTATGGATGCACGTTCACGGTGTTCAACGACCATAAGAGCTTGAAGTATCTGTTCGATCAGAAAGAACTGAACATGCGTCAGAGGAGATGGATGGAGACTCTCAAAGATTTTGATTTTTCATTACAGTACCATCCTGGAAAAGCCAATGTAGTGGCTGATGCATTGTGCAGAAAAAGCGTAACAGTGTCCTCAATGATGATGGCTAGACAACAAGAGTTGTGGGAAGCATTTAGAGATCTACACTTGGATGTAGAGTTTGCACCGGGAATTTTAAAGTGTGGAATGATAACCATTTCAAGTGGATTACTTGAGGAGATTGCAAATCTGCAAGATGACGCAATGATTCAAGAAAAGAGGAACCTAATAGTGTAAGGAAATGCAGCTGAATTCAGGGTCGGAACAGATAACATTCTGAGATGCAATGGAAGGATTTGTGTACCGGAAGTTGCAGACATGAGAAGAACGATCTTGGAAGAGGCTCATAAGAGCAAATTGAGTATTCATCCTGGAGCGACCAAGATGTACCAGGACTTAAAACAGAATTATTGGTGGCCAGGAATGAAGAGGGACCTAGCAGAGTATGTATCGGCTTGTTTAACTTGTCAAAAAGCGAAGGTGGAACATCAACGACCCGCTGGAATGTTGCAGCCTTTGGATATACCAGAATGGAAGTGGGATAGCATTTCCATGGATTTTATAACTGGACTGCCCAAGACAAGAAGAAAGAATGATTCAATTTGGGTAATCGTAGATCGATTGACAAAATCTGCACATTTCTTGCTGGTAAAGACCAATTATAAGGTAGATAAGCTAACAGAGATCTACATTGCTGAGATTGTGAGATTACACGGAGTTCCAACAAGCATTGTATCGGACCGTGATCCAAAATTCACATCTCACTTTTGGAGAGCGTTGCATGAAGCGTTGGGAACAAAACTGAAATTGAGTTCAGCTTATCATCCACAAACAGATGGACAAACAGAAAGAACAAATCAGTCCTTGGAAGATCTATTAAGGGCATGTGTATTGGATGACAAAGGGAGTTGGGATGATATGCTGCCATTGATTGAGTTCACCTACAACAACAGCTTTCACGCAAGTATTGGAATGGCACCATATGAAGCTTTGTATGGACGCAAGTGTCAAACACCTTTGTGTTGGTATAAAGACGGGGAAAGTATGATTGTTGGACCTGAGATGGTGGAGCAAACTACGGAAAAAGTCAAGAGGATACAAGAGAAAATGAAGATTTCACAAGATCGTCAAAAGAGTTATGCGGACAAGCGTCGCAGACCTTTGGAATTCCAGCAAGGTGATCATGTATTTCTAAGAGTCACGCCTACAACTGGAGTGGGCAGGGCTATTAAATCCAGAAAATTGACTCCAAAGTTTATTGGACCATATCAGATTTCTGCGCGTATTGGACCATTGGCTTATCGGATTGCTTTACCTCCAATGCTGTCCAATATTCATGATGTATTTCACGTGTCGCAGTTAAGGAAATACATTTCAGATCCGTCTCATGTGATCGAACCAGACACAATTCAGCTGAAGGATAATCTGTCATTTGAAGTATTCCCTATAAGAATTGAGGACAGGAAGATTAAACAGTTGAGGAACAAGGAAGTCCCACTAGTCAAAGTGATTTGGAATCCGACTACTGGAGACACGACTTGGGAACTAGAGAGTAAGATGAGGGAACAACATCCTCATTTGTTTAACGACATGTAGTTTCGAGGACGAAACTAATTTAAGGGGGGTAGTAATGTAAGACCCTTAAATTTTAAAATTAAATTCAGATTTGATTTTAAGGGTATTTTGGGAATATTGGTGTAATATTCAATATATGTATATTTTGTGTAAATATATATATATATATATATATATAATTATTGTTTTGAAGTTGGAATTAAAATTATGGATGATGGATGAATTAATTTAATTTCGAGTAATTAAATTATCGGGCCGATTAATTAAGATATTTTCTGCTATTTGCGACGAAACGGATTAATTGCTGGAGGATCAGAAGATATTTTAATATAAGAGTTGGTGAAGTGGCGTAGATATTTGTGAAAAAGGAAACAATTCCTCTCTCCTCTGCTGTGTCAGTTGCATTTAAGTGGATACTTAAGTGAGAAGCTTTTCTTCTTTCCTGTGTACGACAGTTTCTGCTTTATCTTCTTCTTCTTCTAATTTTCTGAGTGTTGGTGAAGAAAAACAGTTTACTCAAAAGTCATCGTTCTGGAAAATCTGAGTGTCGAATCAGAAAGTTTCGAGTACGAAAGTCATTCCTCTGATCGTTACGGAGCTAAAGAACTAATTTTCGTAGCGGCGAACGCGAACGGGAGTATCGTCGGCTTTTTTTCGCAGAAGCGTACGAACTAAGGGAACGTAACTAAGGTAAGGGCACCTTCCAACTTTTTAGATTGCATTTAGGGCTGTAAATGCATGTGTGATGAATGATTATTGGTTTATGTTTGTGAAAAACATGGTGTTATGTTTTGGAAATCATTCCGTGTGTGTTGAATGATGATTCTGGTTCTGATTTTGTTTTGTTAAAAATCAGTGAGGTTATTCTGATTTGAGTGAATCTGTGTTTTGCTGGGTTTTGTTAAAACAATCTGTTGCTGATATTGGATGAAAAATGTTCTGAGTTGAGATTTTAAAGAGTGGTAATTATGATTCTAGGGTTGGGTTGGTTTTTCAATGGAAAGGTTTTAAAAATGTGTTGAAGTTCCAGGAAATTTCACTGAATTTGAAGGTGTATTCGAATACGGCTTGAGTGTATTCGAATACAGCCTGCAAGGCTTCTGTTTTCTTCAAATTTTCGAACTTGTATTCGACTCGACCCTCTGTAGTCGAATACAGATTTTCCAATTTTGCTTCTGACTTAGCTTCTGTATTCGACTACGACCCTCTGTAGCCGAATACAGATTTACAACTTTTGCCACTGACTTCACATCTGTATTCGACTACGACAACCTCGTATTCGAATACAGAATGCTGATTTTTCACAGCTTTAGCTTATGTATTCGAATACAAGGGAGCTGTAGTCGAATACAGATTCGTGTTTTTCAGAAATTCAAGTTTTTAACATTGTTTTATAAACCTTAAGTGTTGGGGTACCTTGGGAAGGTTTGTGGTGATTAAAAATGGAAATTTGGTGATCGTTTGAAGTGGTGATGATGAAGTTTTTGAGAATTTACTGAAGTTGTAGAAATTCTGATTTTTGTACTGTGACAGCCTCTGTATTCGAATACAATGAGTCCGTATTCGAATACAGGATGTTGATTCTGCCTTTTTTGGCTTTTGTATTCAAATACAATGAAGCTGTATTCGAATACAGATTCGTATTTTTGCCAGAAAACCTCAGTTTTAATCACAGCTTTGAATCTTAACAGTTGGGGAAAAACCTTTGTTAATAAAGAGTGGAACTTTGAGGTAATGCAAAGTGTAATGCTTGCTTGAATGGTTAATCTTTGAATGTGTTGAGATGTTTTGAAAAAATGAGGAAAATGCATGAATTTTACTAAGGTTGCATACTGTTTTCAATGAAGTAAAACAATGCATACTCATGCATGGCATAGTCAGGTGGTACCCGCGATGGGCCACAGAGTAATGCGCATCCACGTGCTGATCTGTAGTGATTGCACTAGGTACTAATCTGTGATTGTACGTTGGTATATAAGTGTTGGTCAGATAAACGACTGCATTGGTACTGGACTGTAGTGTCTGTACCCTGAAATGCGCAGCCACGTGCTGATCTGTAGTGATTGCACGAGTGCTGATCTGTAGTGATTGCACTAGGTACTGATCTGTAGTGATTGTACCTTGGTTTATGTCAAACGTGTTGATCTGTAGTGATTGCACGAGTGCTGATCTGTAGTGATTGCACTAGGTACTGATCTGTAGTGATTGTACCTTGGTTTATGTCAAACGTGCTGGTCTGTAGTGACTGCACGAGTGCTGGTCTGTATGCGACTGCACTGGTGCTGATCTGTATGCGATTGCACCCTGGTCATGAGGGCCGTTAAATTGTGCTAGTCTGTAAGCGACTGCACCTTGGTGATTCCAAGAATTTATGATCATGAGCATATACATATTGCATCAGAGTGTTTGACCGGAGGGTCACGTTTTGATTTTATGTTGATGGTGGAAAATTGTTGTGTGAGTAAGTATTTTTTTTGAAATCTGTAATTTCGGATGAATTGATGTTTGTGCTTACATCATGATTTTCATACTTACTTGGTTGCTGTTTTGTAAAGTACAAATGACATGTATTTCAAAATTTAGCATCCTTATTTATCATCATGTACTGAATATGTTTGATATTGCTGTTATAACTGCTATGTGGTAATTGTTATTTTCGGTCGGTGACCCTTTACAATTTTTGTGGAAATTGGGCTTTGCCCTCAGATGAGATTCAAACCCGTGTCCCTGATGGTCATACTAACGATAGGGAACGTCGTTAGTTTCCCTTGATCTTTACTTGTGGGCTATGCAAAGAGATGAGAAGCTGGGTGAAGAAAAGACTTGTGAATATTATAATGCTACTGTAGCTTAGGGTATGATCAGAGTAGACTTATGTATAGGGTTTTGAACTCAATGGTTGTAAATATTCATTTTGGGAATTATTGTAAAACTCTTCCGCACTCTGATAAATATTTTGACGTATCTTTATTTTAGTATATTATAAAGATCAAATTTCGATAAATATCTCATTCGATTTAATTGTGATGTTGCTGTTTTAAATTCCTTACTATTTTTGATTACGAAGTCGAATGATATTTAATTTGAATTGATTTTAATTTCCTTGAAACGGAATTATGAAAACTCTTTTATTTATGTATTCGTTTTAAAAAATAAAAATAAAAAAATACACTCGCGCTGTGTTTTAAACTCGGGGTGTTACAAAGCCCACAACAAAGCACATGGCCGCAGTGAAGCACTTACTACGGTACGTGAAAGGAACTTTAAACCTCAGTTGCGTTTATGAGAAGAAGGAAGGAAACTTGAAGTTGATCGGTTAGTCCGATAGTGATCTAGCTGGTTATACTGATGACAGGAAAAGTACCTCAGGTTTAATATTTTTCCCTGTGCAGCAACGTGTCAAGGAGTGTGGCTGGGACGATTGTTGGCAGAGTTGTTAAAGACCGAGGTTAAGAAAGTGGTTCTGAATATTGATAATCAGTCCGCAATTGCATTAAGCAAGAATTCAGTTCATCATGAGATGAGCAAGCACATCGATACCCGATTCCAATACATTAGAGATTGTGTTGAATCACGAATTATTGAAATTCAGCATGTTTGCACAGAAGATCAGCATGCTGATATTTTGACAAAGTCACCAACAAGGATAAAGTTCGTGGAGATGAGAGAAAGGATTGGTGTGCGGATCATCAGTAGAGAACAACAAGCTAAAGGAGGAGATTGATGAGTTAATCTTGATGTTAGAGGGTCGTGTCCAGTAATTGATTTGTTTAATTTTAGCAAACTTGTTTTTTTGTTTGAGTCCATAATTAGGCTGTCAATTTTAGTCTAGCGTGTGACTAAAAATAGGGTAGTAGTTATTTAAGTAAAGTTTATGTGGTTAGTTTTAATTTTAGAAAAACGTAGGATGTAATGTTAGTGGTGCAGTTATGATTTTGTATTTGCTTGTATAATAAGAAAACCAGAAAATGATGTAAGTGTCAAGCATCACAAAAATCTCCTGTTCTCAGTTGTGTATTTTCCCTTCTCTGTGATTGAGTTACTGGCCGTAAGAAAAATAAACCAACATTTAAAAAAATAAACCAACAAGACCTTGGGTTTATCTTTGTTAGAAGAGAGCTTCTTTTCTTACTCCCTCCCACATTCAATTTGGAAATACACATTCAAAAAATACATTTATGTTGTCATTCATAAAAACAGTTTTTTTTTCCATCCGAAAGTATACTTCCAGAGACATAGTTTTTCTAAAATGTCGGGTGACAAAAAAAGAGAGGCTAACCAGTCAGCTTTTTTTCTTCCATATTTTAGAATGGCATTTGAGGATTGCAAAGCTTTAAGTGTTAGCTCTTTCTTTTGTTTGTAAGCATGTTGTTAAAAGAGAGGCTAACCAGTCAGCTTTTTTTGGTAAAATTTGCTTTGGCAAAATCTGATTCAGTTAGGATAACAATGCTAAATTTAAAATCAAATAACATTATATTGGAATGAAAGTACTCACATTCGAGACAACAGATTTGGAGTTTATAATTCATAACTTGACATTCTGTAACAGTGACAAAACAATGCATTGAAAACAAGATCTTTGCCCAATTTAAAAATTTCAACTACTGTTGACATATTGCCTGTTATGTATACAATATTTTTTCTACCTGAACAAAAATAATTTTTTTTTCCTGGATAACTCATTGCAAATGAATAAATACATCAAGGAAGCATCACCCTATGTTGGAGATATCAATACATGCATTAAAAGCCGCCAAATACCTGCAAAGGTCATGGTGGAAAATCTTCAATTAAAAATTTATGATTTCACACATGTTGACATATTTACAAAGTTGAAAAATAAAAGACAGAACAACAACAAAACAAAATGAGATAATCAATAATGAAACGGATACTTACTGCATCTAGAATATCATCTGACAGTTCAGCTTTACTTTCTTTAGCATTAGCTACTATAGGCTTTGTTTGACGGAAATGCCGAATCACTTTTTCCACTTGTACTGAGTCTTGTTGAACCTTCTGCTTCTGTGAAAGCCAAATGAAATGACATCAATATGAAATGATTCCTCAATATACATAATACTCATTGAAGTTTGAAAAGTACAGATAAAAAGAAGTAGCTGAATGTATATTAAATTAACTTCTCATCAAAATGTTTGTGAAGCAAGTTATGTGAGCCAGTGTGTTGAAATCATGAAAGCATAAGCAAAAAGAAGTAAATCATCACAAATTCTTGTGGTTTGAAGGAAAAAGTTAACAATATTTTTTATAATCTAAAACAAATTATTCCATTCCACAAGACAATCCTAGCTAAGAGCTTGAAAGTCCATTCTGGCTTTAAGGAGGTAAAGTAATTCATGTAAGAAAAAATTAAACAATTAAAGAAGCACATGCAGTGGACCACAAAATAAAAAAGAATCAGAATTTCATAGTACACAAATATTCTATCGATTGTGAAGAAAATATCATCAGGCAGGAAGAATGAGTTTAAGTTTGCCAAATAGGGAGTAAAACTCAAATAATTAAAACTAATACCAGTTCTGAGCTCCTCTAAACCCTATGCCTATCAAGTCACAAACCAACATCTTAAATTTGCCGCGGACTCCAAACCCAATATTATTAAGAGTTTAAAGGTAGTGCACTGACAGTGTAAAACAACTTAACACTATCATCCAATCAGAAACATTCAATCTGCAACATCATATTGTACGGTTTATAAATCAGAAACTAATCTAATTATTTGTTGTCGTGGCGAGTTATTATTGGTTGTCAGTGTAAAACAATTTTACACTGACATTGCATCTCCTTTATTCTCAATTATAAAATTTAAATTGTTATTAATCTCAAGATTGGAATTGTTTATTTAATTTATCCACAATTCTCATTGTTAGGTATGGGTCCTAAGAGGAGGCTGGATTCAAAGCCTCAAACAAAATATATAGGCTGAGGTTCTCAATCAGTTGGTAAAAAAAACTTAAATTTTCCTATAACAGAGATGATACACCTCACACCATGACAGAATATTTTCATGGTTAATCTCAGAAAATTAATTAAGATTTTGTTCTTTGTCGTTTATGCAGAATGAATGTTGTGATTGTGAGTAGCCAAGAGCAGTAAAAACACTATACGGTCTGCCAGAACTGCCAACCATGACAGCCATATGACAACCAAAAGGAGACAGCATCGAGACTCGATACAACAGGAAAGCCAGAGCCAATTAATACAAAAATAAAACGATACCCATTAAAGTTTTTGTCAAGTGCAGAGATAGTGTACCTTCTTTAACCTCTCCTCTATAGCTTTCGAAGCATGCGCTTGATCAACCTTGGACTGATAGAAATCCCTCTCTTTCTTGGCGGCAGAAAGTTCTAATGCAAGTTTTTGCTCCCGAGTAGCTCTCTTAAAGGCTGTAATAAATATATATTGCTTTAGCTTGAGCTTCTTATTGATCAATAAATAAAATCAAGAATTGATCATAAAGTGATTACCTAGTTCTTCGGTTAGATCATCCCACTTGAACTTGCTTAAGTACTTAATATTCCAAAGGTCATAGTAGAAAGATGATCTCTTTCTTCCCCCTAGAGAAACACAATACAATTCAGAAACTTACAAGACCAAATAATTTCAAGCAGAGTAGCAGACATGAAAAAACATTCTAGCTACAAAACTGCTATGCATGCATTTTATTTCTATTTCACCAAATTTAAAGAATAAAAATAATTAAAGAGTTGGCAGGGTAGTATCGTGATTTCCATTAAAAGACCAAAAAAACCATGTTCCTATTTATTTGATGTTTTAAATCTCCAACATAATATCAATTACTAATTTTCAATTATATCCTTATCTTCATCTAATTAACAATAGAGATAAGTGCAGAAAGATAAACATGACGATAGGAGACAAAAGCAAAATGCAAGTGCTATACTGATACTCTAGAATTGAAAGGAGACAATGTGACGATTTCCATTTAAGAATCAAAATAACAACTGGTAAAGAATGACAACGAGTCAAACAAATACCTATCGGTTCACCATTTATCGTATTGGCAATCCTCTTGGCAACAAATTTATTGGCGAATTCAACCCATCTACAAAATCACAAAGAAAAAACCCAATCATTAAAACCCATCAAAGTAAACAATTAATCAGCAACCACCTTAACAACTTCAATCACATACCAATTCAATTCCAAAATTAATTCAAATTAAACATAAAAAAATAAACAATCACCCTTCTGAATAAGCTTGGTTTTGGGATGCCCGGGACCGTTTAGATTGCACTCTAGCAGAAGAATCTGCTAAATTAAAAAAAAAAAAACCAACCATAGAACAATGTTGTCAAATAGCTGTTATAGCGACATTATAACCCAATAGCATAACATAATTTGAACGAATCACTGCTGTTTTACAATATGCTAGGATGCATAGGTACAGTACCGGTACCAGATACAAGTACAAGTACGGGTATGACGTTTAAAAAATATTAAGCTATGGGTACATCAATAGAAAATATGAAAGATTTTATATATAATGTAACATGAGAGAGTTAAATTGTTCAATTCACAGCAAAACAATAAAATTAAAGTTTAAAAAGTAAAAAAATGTGTTCGATTACAACAACAAAAAACTCAAATACCCACATCATTGTATTCATATATATGAAAAAAGCTAGAAATTTCACTCGCAACAAAATGACCATAAGCTACAACGGTGCACTGCCTTAGAACTAACCAAGTAATATTTTACCATGGTGTATGAAATGTCAAATATTTATTCAACAAATGTTCCTATCTTATACTATCCTATGAGTTTAATTATTATAAAAATAAAATGCAATACGATATCAAAATATTAAAATCAAAAGAGAAAATTAATCAAATTTATTTGCATGTAAATAATATAAAATGTTTTTGGTGTGTGAAGAGTTAGAGTGACCTTTAGGAGCGAGAAAAATCCTTTGAATATCACCGAATTGAGAGAGAAGTTGTCGAAGTTTGACATGATCCATCTGAGGAGGAATTCGACTCAAATAGCAAACACCACGCTTATCAGCTTTCTCAGTTTCTTTCTCCAGCTTCTTCTTCATCTTTAATTTCTTCTTCAATTTCAATTTCAATTCTGATTTTGAGTTATCATCATTTGACGTTGTTGTTGTAGTATTAATCTCGTTGTTTTCTTCCGAATTCTCCATTCTTTCTTGTTCTACTTCTTCTGTGATTGTGTGGCTGAAAACGAGAATACGGTGAAGGAGGTTGTCGAAGCTGTGCAGTTGCGATGGTGTGCGGGATGGAATGCCGGAACGGAGCGGCGGCGGTATTATTGCCGGAGTTCCGCGAAGCGTTGGGGCACGAGAGAAGATTTGATTTAGGGTTTATGAATTGTTAGGGAGAAGAGTCTAATAGTAACAAAACGACCTCGTTTTACCGTCCTATTTTTTTAAGTAAAAGAAGTCATTTTGTTAACTTTTCTTTTAAAAAATCACTTTTTTTTAAAATTAATCATTGAAAGTTTTTATCAGTTTATTACATTTTAAAAAAAATGAGAATCTCAAAATAATCCTATACTGTTTCAAATAAAAATTGTTTTTAATAACTTTTCAAAAAAAAAATTAATTTATTAAATTTTTTTACTACAATTGACAAATAACTTTTATTTTTCTTAAAATTTCTAAGCAATGATCTTTAAATGCCCATTAGTTACAAAATTATAAAAAAAAAATGATTTTGGTAAATCACTTTTTTAAGAATATGTTACATATGGACTCATATACTCTCTAACTTCTCTTTAACAAAAATGTGGAACTCAATTTAAAAATAGACTAATAAATAGTATATCAAAATTACTTATTTAGGACAAAATAATGGTTAACAAAAATTTAAACATTCAAAATATATTATGTTGAAATGACTAATATATCATAATTTTGTAATTTTGATAAGTTATTTATGATTTCTTAAGAGTAAATTAGATTATATAGTTTTGAAGCTTACACCTAAAATAAGTTTGAAAAATTAGTTGTAATGTGCCCAATTTTTAACCAATTGACTTAAATATAATTTTGTTTTGTTTTATTCACGATTTTAATTATCTCATTTTTAAATTCACAATCTTGTTTTCATAGTCTCCTAACAATACATACGGAGCTAAATTTTGAGGAAGGTTAATAATATAGAAATAAATTTTAAAGTGAAAATGCACTTAGAAATGTCTTGTTTATAAAATTTGTTTAATTTTGCTAAATTAGTGTATATTTTGCTAACATAGCAATGAGTTGTTAAGTAAAAATTCACTTAAATAATGTCATTTTATCATCCCAACATGCTACATAATCAAAATTAAGTCCTAATATAAGAGACAAACAATCCTAATTTTCTCACATTTGTTACATTTTTTTTAAAGAAATTCTCAAGTATTATCACGATTTCAAAGAGTATTGTCGACTTACACTTTTCCATTTTTTTATTCTCACAAATTAAAGTTATTTCAAATTTACCTAACAAAACCTCCTTATTTCCATCTTTTTTACAACATTTTTTTTCTTTCTATTTTGATCGTTTTTATTTTGAAATAAATCAAATTTAAACGCCTTGCTATATAAACACACTATAGAGTGTTCTCCATGAAAAGTTGACCTCTTATCTAAAATAATCATCGACAAGTATTGAAAATTGTTAAGTTAATCTCTATCATTCTATTATTTTTAAATAAGAAATCAATGGTTAATAAAAAAAGGTACTACTACTACTAGTGTACCCTTTTCAATGAGATAGTGTGAATGAATTCCTAGGATCAACTCATACATGAATCAAGTAAGTAAATATTTCTGGTAATTCATGGCTTCTCTTTTTATAATAGAAAAAAAACCTATCAACAGCTAACAGAATTCATTCATAACAAAGAGGGAAGAACTTAAATATCTATACATTCATATTTCCACGAAATCTCGAGCGAAGGTTGTCATACATTTTAGTAACCAACATGAGTCTTGGATCGTCTTGAGGAATCTGTCGATCCTGCAATTCGACATACACAGCAGTGAACATCAAGTGTACATTAATCCAATTGGAAGATAAGCTAGATTAGATGACATGTGACCATAATGAGGTAACTATTTAATAAATAAACTTTATGGACCTAAAGAATTATAACTTCAATAAATTAAACTATTCAAAAAGAGCCAAGAATAAGTAAGTTTTCATGTCATAAAAACTATATTTTTCCATTTATTCAAACAAAATACAAGCAATGTGAAGTATATCTGCTTAAGGTGTAGATAATGGAAGTTTGATTTTGAAATTTTGATCCATGGTTAAAGTAATTATGGCATCATTGAATAACTTACTTTCAAGCCTTGATAGTATGCTTCCACTGCAGCAACTGAAGGGACGACATTGCGAGCCCGCATCAAGTCCCATATGTAGTTAGCAGTAGTATATCCTCCAGTCTATCAATTAAAAAACAACAAAATACACACATTTAACTCGTAGGCGACATGTGTTATGTCTCTCATATTAAGCACATAACATTAACAAGAGAGTATAATTGGAAGAATTTGTTTACCTTTTCACCAGCAGCCATAAGCAGGAGCTCACTTCCCATTTTGGAATTCATGAAAAAGTTTCTTTGGTTCATCCTTACCTACAATTGCAGATTTAAATTTGAAATCTACAAACATACCAAATTAAATTGCAACTTTACAAAGTGGATGAAGAATCTATGATAACCTACCAGTATATCTTGAGCAATTTGCATTCCTTTCTCAGTGTGACCAATCATTGCCCCCTCGGCAAGTGTCTGCAGTCATGTTGGTTTGTATAATTCATTAATCAATATACAGTTTATACAATTTGTGAAATTAAGGGGGTCTATATTTAGTTTGAGAAAAGGTTTTCTTTTTCAAAACTATCAACTTGTGTTCATTCTATTTTCAGTTTTAAAATGTTTGAACTCAAATCAGACAAGGTTGAAATTATGTTAATTACAAGTCAAAACAGGAAATCAAAACAAAAAGTATTTTCTCAAACCAAACAGTCCATAAAGAGAGCAATCAGCATTTTTAAAATTGAAACACACATATGAGCAAGACCACTTCCAAAAACAGTGTACTTACTACTTAGTTACATTAGTGATATGTGAGGAAATATAATAATTCAACTAGAAGATTTAGCATTGATTGTACTAGAAACTAGAAAGTATATGTGAGCAAACTTACCGCAAAAAGTTCTGCAGCAATAGGCTTTCCTAAACTAATTGAGTCCTCAAAAGTTTGAAGACCACGGTCAAGTTCTCCTGCATGACAATAGCACCTGCATAAAAATGGCAATCAGGATCAAAGTGATATCTGTATAATGCAATTGGAAAACAAAAATCAATTGAAAATCCAGTGTTGTCAATCGTAGATTGCCAAAAATAGCAACTTGCTCCAATTCTGCTACACTACAGAGCTACTATAGCCACTATTTGGCAACACTTTGTCCTAAAATAGCGATTTATTCAAATTCCACTGCCCTAAAGCGCTATAGCACCGCTATAGCTGGCTATTTGACAACACTGGTTGAAACAGCAGCAAAAAAAATAACGATCTGAGGATCTAGTCTGGAACCAAAAAAGTTGAAACTGTAACCATATTTCCTTACTTCACCACAACCAACTTGACCAAGTTTGATGGTTACAGTATTCCTTTTACAAGCAGTGCATAGTCTATTATTAACAGCATCACCGAATTGGTTACGTTGTATGGATTTGTTGTTGAAATTGAAAGGAAAAGGTGGAAAAGATAGAACAGATTAACAGACTTTAAAAAGTATTCCAAATGTGTAAAATATGTTACTTTCTAGTGCAATGTAATCTACATTTACAAACCAACATAAAGTTATAGTGTGGCAGAATGCATATTTTCAAGCTATCTGAATATGTTAAGAACCCAAGAATTGGATTCCAATAATTTAGAGCAAGAATACTAATATTAAGAAAGAAAAAAAAGAAATAATAGGAGAGAATCTCTCCAAAGAAAATGACACACAAGAGTGGATACGCTCCTATAATGGTTTACACCACTCAATTTCTAAAATTGCTAAAAGATACATTCATAAGGGATGAAACTTTTATTTATAGGTTCCATGTACACTTGGGATAAGAGAGGGAAAGGATCACTAACTACCTACTAACAAACATAATAGTCTAACTATTTATAACAACCTCAACCAATTAACTACTTCTACTTTATCTACATCCTAACAATGAACAGTACAACAAGAGAAATTAATAATCAATTACCTAATTACTTGCATGGTAATATAGATATCAGGAGTTTTCCTCTCCTTGCTCAGCATTTCAAGAAGTGTATCCGTCAACTGCCACAATTAGACATCAACCATACAAATTTTAAAAGACAATTTAAAGCCATAAAAAGAAAAGACATTAACTACTGTAAACATAAAAATAAAAATTGAATAGGAAAAGAAAACAAACACTTTTAACCAGTTTAGGTAGACAGACAAAATAACAATTGATGGGTGATGACATCACAAACCAGATATATAGAGCTATTATAGGAAAAGTTCAAGTGAATGAGAGGCTTAGGGTCTGTTTACTTCAGGCGTCTCCTATTTTCATTTCCACGGATTAAGTAAACATTAGAAAAGACATTGTAGAAGTTTTTGTAAATGTTTTTTAAAAATAGATTGAATATTTCTATAAATTCTGAAAAATGTCAAAACATTGTTTTTGGTGCTTAGTGTTTAACAACCACATTCATGTCACATTTTTTTATATATAAACAAATCTGCAAAAATGGGCCTCAACCTGATCAAAATTAATGGGGGCAACAACTTATCTTAAGAAAAACACAATCATGCACGCTGTAAAGGCAAAACATAGGAGAAAGGTGTAGTGTGCAAATTGAGATTATTATTCCATAGTAGAAAGTGGAAACTTGAAAGCATATACAAATGAAAAATTGGATCCTTTAATTTATATCACTATCGTTCATTCAATTTCTTTTTTCTGTTCAGTATAAAGTGTAATCATAACATCACAATTCATAATAGGAGAACATTAAGAAGGGCTACCATTAAAAGGAAGGCTGAAATGTAAATTCTGGTTTAATAGACGATATCATCACACCAAAATCCCTTGCCGCGAGTAAGTCAAAATGAAGTAGGTCAAGAAAAATTAAAAGTGTACAATATTAACCAGTAAAGTGGATATCTTGATTTGGCTTAAACGCAAAATAGACGCCCAGATTCAAATAGATGTACATTGATAATTTGATTCAACATCTCAAAGTTGTGTGGTTGAGTGATTTCATGCCCCACAAACAGGCAACATCAGAAGACGAGCTTAGAAGCAAGCAAGAACCATTAACAATATCATGAAAATTCATACAAACATGGCACCTCATACCTTAACATTCTTGAAGTCTGCAGCAGCATTAAATGCAGTATGATATGCTGAAAATGGCCTGTTCAAGAATCCTGCACGCCTATTAATGTAATCTGCTGTTGGTAAGTTGTATAACTCCTCATCAGACACACCCATCATAACATTCTCAGCATTGGCACTGTCAGTTTCTACAGAAGACCATATCTTCGACCTCTCCACAAACTCGATAACCTTTTTCCACAGAACAATAAGTTCAATGATTACTGGAAAATACAGCATACCACATGTCAAAACAAGAAATAGATACGAGAACTACTTTTGCATCAAAATCATCAGTAAAAGGTGTTTTGTTCTTGTGTGCAACTATAAGCCCAGCATAGCAGAACTTGTTTAATCCCAGACCAGCTGCAGTCATATCACGAACAATTGCATACCTGGATCAGTAATTTGAATAATTAATTTTTTTTGAAAAAGATAAAGATATAAAAGGAAGATGATGCTGATATGTATTTGACAACCAAATGAAAAGAAAAATTGAAATAAGATATCCTCCTACTTTACTTAAAAGAAAAATTAGATAAAGATTGTAGGTAGGTGAGCAAGCTTAGTTCACTAGGCCATTAAGAGTAGCATCACATAACACAATGTTGATCCATGCCATAATGATTTTACAAAGTTTTGCGTTCACTATTGTCTGTCTAATACAATAATCCTATCTCCAGACTTTGGAAAGATTTGCAACGAAGCAAGACATGGATAGAGTTTTATATCACATAACACATTATGAGACCAAACTAAGCACCGGAGAAACAAACAATAGAGTCCTTATGTAGTTCGCCACTTAGTTGGGTAAGGCTTGATTGTTATTGTAGAGTCCCTATGTGAAGGAATCGATGAAAAACAACTTTTAGTGAAATACTAGTAGCAGTTAAACTCGTGTAAAAACACGGATACTAAAGAAACTTTTTGGACAGGAAATGAAATCATAAGTAAATGGGCTTGTTTCCTTTGGGTCATTCTTTTTATTAATATTAAATAGATTAGATAATAAAAGAAGCAGCAATATAACATACACTCGGTCTATGCGTCCTTGGGCTGCACAAGCATGTAGCAAGCAGATGTAGGTTTGTACATTTGGCTTTACTTCCATGGATTTCATCTCCTCCAAAATCTTCATTTTAAAGGACAACAAATGAAAACATTATTATACTTCTAAAGACGAGGAAGCAATAAGCACTTTTAAGGCAGTAGGATATTAAAATCCTGTCTACAAGTAGATGGTGACAGGTACCTGAATAGCCTGATCAGAGTTCTTGCATTTCCCACAGGTTGAAATTAGAAGGTTGTAAAAAGTAACCTACATCATCAATATGAGACTATTCATTGATCTTCAAAAAGAAATTGTAAGTGAAAGTTTATATATGTTGTCAACAAGTGTTATGGGCTATGTTATGTTATGAGAAAACAATTGAACAATGATTCTAGTGATCTGCTCTACTTCAAGTAGAGCCAACTTCATAGAGGATTAAAAATAATAGCCAGCAGTGTTGTCAAATAGCAGCGCTACAGCACTTAGCATAGCGGAATTTGAACAAATTGTTATTGCTATGTGATATGCTATTTAGTACAGATTGTTGTCAAATAACCACTATTAGCTTAGCAGAATTTGAACAAACAGCTATATTCTATGATCCGCAATTGGCAACACTGATAGCCAATAGCCACTGGTGCAGCAATGCATGCATACAAAACAAGGCTGCAACATTGTGAATACAAAGTCTGCAGCCTCTAGTTACAGCCAATAGAAGTCATATTTTCTGACCAAAAAACAAAAATATCCATTGTATTTAACATGGGGTATTGGAAAGTTATATAGATTATAGAAAACGAGAACCACAACTTCATATCTTGCAAGATTATCCACAATCTACAAGATGTTGCAATAAGAATAGACAGAAAAAAGGGCTTAACCATACACACCATCAAGACATTGAACATAAAACCCTCATCTGAATTTACTCATTTTAACCATTTCTACTTGATAGTGACAAGGAAAAAGCAGCAGAACTAGTTAAAGGATGTCAACTTCAAATTTTACAGTTATCACTTATCATCAACCAAGTTTTTTGTATAAGTTATCAACATAATCCACAAAGTATCCACTTTTTCATCATACAACTTCAAACATTACACACCCAATAACCCTTATTAACAGCATAACTCAAACCAAAAAGTTGTGCAAGAAAATACTTATAAAGACAAAAAAAAAATAGTACATACATCAGGAACCAAACCCATGGTTTTCATTTGGTCCTTGAAGAAAAAAGCATCTTGCATTCTAGAGCCTCTCATGGTTCCAACAATAAGGGAATGAAAAGTGTCACGGCTTGGCTTCACTCCATCAAGCATCATATCATCATACACATCCCTCAGCAAAAATACCCTACCAAATAATTCAAAACAAATATTTTTTTTAATAAATTGACAAATGACGACAGCTAACGTAAAACTTAGTCAAATCTTTATGACATGGATCAAATACGTAATTATGTTCCCTACTTAGTGGGATAAAGTTAGGTTGTTGTTGTAAATTGATAAATGGGGTGTATCAAATCAATCAACAAAAAAAAAAAAGAGTAAATACTCAAATTGGCCCCCAACAAAATAAAAACAAGAGATCCATTCGATCCTCAGAAATGACAATACCAATTTGGTTTAACTATGTAAAAAATAGGAATCAAACTAGTATTTTTTTTCCAGTAAACACCCATTTTAATCCTTCATAATGTGAGACACTTTCCTGATAGTCCTTAAATGTATCAGAACTAGTAACTAGTAATAAACATGTGCAACAGGGTTCGAACTTGAATGTATCTTCAATTAGTTAATTTAGTCCTCAAACGTGTCTTTCATTAGTCAACTTGATCCATAAAATGACTAACAAAAGAACACTAGAGGATGTTTTTGCAATTTCAATACATTGAGTATAGTGACAACACCTCAAACATTTAGGCATCAAAATGACAGTTTCCTCATCATTTATTTACGGTAGGAAACCACCATAACTAGGGCTTTCGACGCACTACTAACTTCACAAACCATCCCAACAAGCTTAACCAACTAAGCTACACCCATTATCTAAATATGAATCAAATTAGTATAATAGTAATAACATGTCACTAAAATTATTTTAAAAAATGACTAATTTAACTTACATTTGATACTCCTAACAACAAAATCGATATTTTTCATTTCTCGTCTTTTAAAAAATAAAATGAAACTAGAGAGGGACCTTCTTTGAGCATTGAGAGAACCCAATACAGTGTTGTATTCAGCGACATTGTTAGCGTAATTCCTCTTAGCATACTCTTCTGTGGAAACATTGAAAAATCGGATCCCCGAAACCCGACCCAGTAACCCACTACGTCGGGCAAAATGCGTTTTACCTGAAAAAATAAAAAATTGAAGCTGAGATTATGAAATTGAAGAAGATGAAAATGAAAAAAATTTGTACCTAAGAGAGATTGAAGGAACTTCATAGTAAAGATTGAATGAACTTTCAGAACAGAATAGTTTCAGTTCCTCTCTCTCTCTCTCTCTCTCTCTCTTCTCTTTTTCTGTTTCTTCGTAAAACCCTTACATTTTGTTTGTTTCTCTGTTCATTTTTTGTTGGGCTTTTTGGTTTGTTGATGGGTTTGAAAGTTTGGGCCTGGTATTGGGCTTATTTATATGCGTACATGTGAAGAGGGATGCTATTATCACCCTTTAGTTGTTAAATATACTCCTATTAGCACCCTTAAAGCCAGCATTTGTTTGTCAATTGAGATTCATTCAATACAAGCAAAATGAGATTCGAGATAGAAACACCTAATACAATTTATTCCAAATTCAAGTGGAGTTAATCCAACTAATACACACTAAAGGATAAAACAATAAGCATTTAGCGCATCAACAATTTGGGTGTTTATTAAGGAGGGTGACAATATAAACACACTATCTCTCTTTCTTTTTGGTGGGCTCCACTTAATAAATTATGTTAAAATAAATGCGTTGTTGAAATGTAATGATATAAAGTTGTTGGTGAGACTCATTTATTAATTTTTGTTTGAGGTGTTGGGTTGGAGGAAATGAGTACTTATTAGATACTAACATTAAAAAATTATAAATGAGTGATGTACTTATGAGGTCTGCTTTAGCACCCAAAATAGAGTTCTCTATTGTGGATGGTCTAAGGGGCATTGGGAGCACTAGCTAGTACTACACTTAAAGCCAACTTGAGTGCATGACTCACTCAACACACTTGAGTGAGCCATACATTTTAAGTTGACTTTAAGAAGTAGGTAGACACTAGTATGATGGCTTATTTTTTCATCCTCTATATTCTCAAAAGTTCCTAAAATACACCTCAAGATCGATCAATCCAAATGATTTTGGGGTGGGAAATGAAGTTGCCCACTAGTTTTTGTCTAGCTACATTGGTTTTGCCTCCTTTTGTTTTGGTTTGGATTTTAGTTCTTTTGGTGTTTTCTTCTTAGTGAAATTTTTGCATTGATCCAAGGGCACTCTTGTGCATCTCAATATGAACTAGGGTGCACAAGGTTTAAAAAGTTGAAGTTTTTTTTTAATGCTCATCCAACCCTAAATTCTTTTTGACTTGTTACTGAATTCTAATTTTTGGTAGTGTAAAATGCAACGTCGGATCTTAGCCTTTGATAGTGTATTTGGAATGGGGAAGCAAGATCAGGAAGCATATAAATATTCACTTTTTTTTAGGTACAAGAGAGGGCCAAAAACAAGAGAAACCAAACGATTAGATAAACATTCCTAAACATGCAAGCCCCAGAGATATCAAAACAAAGATACCTATGAAACTCAACTAAAAGGAGACTCCACTATAATACAATTGAAAGTGTCAAAAGAGAGGCTAAAGTTAACGAGTTAATCGACACTTCTGTTTTCCTCTTGCCAAATGACTACATTTTAAATGTGCATTTTAAGTCAAATTAGACAATTATTTTAGTTGATTCTTTATTTAATATTAAGGTGATTACAGTTGACTTTCTTTTATCCTTTTTCATGTTCTCCAATATTGACATTTTAAATACTTTAATGACTAACTTGATTTTAATACTTATAGGAGCAACTTTAAAAAAAAAAGATAAATGACAAATTTTCAAATTAAGATAAGTGACTTCTAGATAGTTTTAATGAAAAACTTTACATAATAGAAATGTAAAATTGCTAGGACAAACTCATTTTCATAAATGACTTCATCATTTATTCTTTTGGTCTAAAATCTGGAAATCTCATTGTATTCGCCTTTAGCCACGATTAATACAAATCAACAAACCAAAATCACTCACTAAAACTAAAACTGTACAAGTACCACCCTAGGCTAAGTTGTCAAATCATTATTGTCAGAACAAAAATGAATGGGAAAAAAAATCAACGACTACTTACATACAGAAAGTAGCACTTTTCACAGCAGAAACAAAGATTTGATCTAATATTGTACACATCCACATAAAAAATTCAAAGAATACATCATAAACATCTCCCAACAAAAGATGCTGCTCAGTAGAGCTTTATTCTGGTGTTAATGGGGCTTCTACAGATGGGACACGTCTGAAGATCTTGTCCACAACCACAACATGTCTGTCATGTAACAAAGAAATCATAAACATTCTCCTTATCTGTTCTTTTCTTCAGAAATATGGGAAGAAATTGAAATTGAAAATGAAGTATATACATAAATTGGTCCCAGGCAAAAAACACTAAGATCTATTTGATCTTGAAGAAATAAAAATACTCATTTGATCCAAGAATCTTTAATGTGGATCAAATAAAAATTATCCTAAAAAAGACTAATTTGATCCAAATTTGAGATTCTTATGAACCAAAACAGGTCTCTGTGTTTTTGTTGGGGACCAATTTGGACATTTGCTCTTGAAAATATTGCTTTTACCTGATGCCCACATCCGAAGGCCATGTCTTTAGGATCGCTCAAACATATAGGGCAAAGCTGCACAAGTCCAATTTAATTTGTTAATTTTATAGTACAGCGATCTACTAATAAACTCATAACAAGAACCATTTCAAATTCAATCCCTTATCCCTATATTAGACATATAAAATGCACAGCAATAACCAGACAATAAAATTATAAAACGGGGAAATGAGACCATAAAACTATGCAGCACAAATAAGCATGTAATTGATGCCATTGATCTTTCCCCATTTGACCATGTAGATATTTTGTTAGATGAGTAATCTAATGACTCAACTGAGACATGCGAAAATAACCCGAAAAGCTATATGTAAAAGAATATATTCATATAATTCGAGCAATTTCCAGTAACATTCATGTTGGCATCCAAAAGACCGGATCAAGAACATGACACATTTTTATTAGCAGCACTTTGTAGGTTGTACCTGATTCTCATAAGTAGAACTTGGGGCAGAAGGAGTTGAACTTAATTTGCTGTTGTCGGGGTAAGAAGGCGCACTCCGCTCAAAACTCGCAGCAGGAGAAGGTTTTGAAGTGCCAAAAGATGTTGAACCATAAGAGGGTGTCGGGAGGGCAACTCTTTGAGGAGCATTGGCTTTCCGACTACTGTTTGAGATAAACAAGCACAAATATCAACAAATTTTGTCAGAAATGAACTTAAGATTGTTTTTTAGGAAAAAGAGAGAGAGAGAGAGAGAGAAATACTGAAGGTAATGAATCAAAATTTTACCCCAGTAGATCAAGCTCTATTGCGGCCTTATACTGAGAAGGAATTTCCATCAATGCTGCGAGAGCAAATGCTGCCTCTTTCCGTGAAGAAGGAATATTCTTTGACATAATTTCCGTGAAATTCACAAACTAAAGAAGCACAAAGAGAATTCCACAATAATTCAGGGGATGAATTCCAATTATTAAAACATTTTAATCAGTATTAATCAATGTTCTGCATGCACTTCAATACCTGAAAATTATCAAAGGCCCTAGCTGGCATATTGTCATCAAACTCCTTCATCATGTCCCAAGGTCCATCTCCAACACCAACCAGTATGATTGAAAGAGGAAATTTACTGTGACAAAGCAGGTAAATAAGACAAGATATTTTGTAAAATAGAACATTGTTGAGATTAACCTTGCAGCATAATCACCTGGCCTCAACAATGGCATCCACAGTCTTCTGCTCCTGTGGACTTAGCCTCCCATGTTCAGTGTCAATACTTCTTGTTACCTGCACCAAAAAAAGTCATGTACATATGTAGTGTAAGATGTTTTGGACAAACTGACGACACTTAGTACCCCAGAAGCAATGGTAGTTTCAAATGCTTAATGCATATTAAGAACACTCCTTCGTTAAAAAAGGGGAAAAATAAGTAAAGGGAATTCAGCATAAAACTTGATTCTTTGTCCAACTACATTTTCCTTTGAAATGATTGAAGCACAAATAAAGAAGAAAGCAAGCAATCCAGTCTTCCTGATTTGTTCAAAGATAACCCCATACATACTGGATAAAGAATATATTACCTGGCCATCTGCAATTATGACCAAAACATGGTATTGGCCTCCACTCTGCTCAACAATTGTCATGGCCATTTCAACAATGGGTGCAAAGGATGTAGGGCCTGACGTTAAAACATAAGTATGATTAGCTCAGTATTACAACAATATCTATATCATGAACAAGTAATATCATGAATAAGTAGAATTCCCATAAGAACAACAACATTAGTAATAGATATATAACCTGCAAGTCGAACATTCGGAACAATTTCCCGATACCGACTCAAAACTTCTTCAAATCCGTTGCAAAATCTTTCGTCTGGAAAGAAACTGAAGACATCTTGATCATGTGTTGATGCTGCCATCATATCACAGTAATGCCCATTAGCACATTTTAAAACATAAAACAAAAACCTAAAATTTCTAAGTTGTGAGAACTTTGAGAGAAATACCATCCCCAAATCCAAAACAAGGAATCAAGTTATCCTCATCAAATGCAGCCAAGGTTTTCCCAATAATGGATATTGCTTGTTCATAGGGATTTGGACCATTCCCAATGTGATGCAAGCTTTGTCGGTTAAATGAGCGCTTTCCTGAAAGCAACATCAAGCTGAGCATATAGTTCACAACAGCATAATAATGCATAAATTAAAAACTTTAGCTTAGAAAACTATAATTTATTAATGTGGCCTAACCTGTCCACTCATTGCTCTTGGTGAAATCAATTCCAAGAATAAGATTGGAAGACTCAAGGCCTGCACGTGCAAGAGCCTCAGTCACCTGTAATGAGATATAAGTATAAAAAATACTGAATGTTAAGAATTGAAATAATGATAAAGAACCAATAGTTTTCCTTTTCCCAAAATAAAAACATGAATAAGTACCATTGTCAGTGAGAAGGAAATTCACAAATTGCAAGACACTATTATTTTCAGCCAAGTCATGCCAAGACACATAAATATCAACACAAAAATAGTAAAAATATATAGCTCTAAATTCATCAGGAGAAAACAAAAAACTTAACATGCAGGACTTTCTCTTTCACTTCAGTAAATTCAATTTAGTGCATTTAAATGGCCAAAAGGGGAAGCAAGATGCGGTGACAGAACAGCCATTCATAGGTATTTTGTTGGGCTAGCACAAGACAGACCACTTTAAAATCTACCTCAATATAACAATGAACTGCAATTGCACTGTTATTGTGATTATTATTATTATTATTTTAATCTCCAAATTCTAAATGGAAAAATATTTAAATAAAAAATAGAAAGACTTGGATTCTCTAAATGATAAATCATTTTTTAAAAATAAATATAAAAATCCAGAAGTAAAGCACTTCAATTCCCGATAAGATACAAAATATCTACATGGGTTGATATCTTGATAAGCTAAAGGTAAAACTGTACAAAATTGGCATGCAAAGCATCTTTTACCTCATCTATGGAGTTGTAATTATCAGCGATCCTTGAGTATTTCCTCTCTAACTTTCTTCTATCGTCATGGCGGGGCACTCTACCACTAGTATGAGGCTCATAGCCATAGTTTTGTGGAGGAGGAGGAGGCTGTGCGTCATAATATGGATGTGTCGGATAAGAAGGTTGTTGTGACTCGTAGGTGTAAGGATAACCACCCTGACCATAACCCGAATGAGGGTCAGGATATGAACTCCAAGAAGAAGCAGGTGAACTTGAACGGAAAGATGAATCTTGCCTCAAATTTTCCTCTTTAGAACTTTGACCCCCCATCAACTCAATTTTCTGAAAAACACCAAAACAACAACAATAACAACAAAAATTCCAATTCGTAAACCCCACTTATCTCCTTAACAAAATTCAGCACAAAACCAATCTAAAATCAAAATTTTCCCAACTATCAAATTTAACTCAAAATTTAATTCCAGTCACTATAAATGGATCTAAAGGTATCTTGTTTAAGGTTGAAGTTTCACAATTTCCAAGCAAATTCTCAATTTATGACACAATGACCAATTCATACAAACTTCACCGACTCAAAGAAGCAAAACCTTATTAAGTAACCTTTAAAATATATGGAAAAAAAAAACCTCATGAAGTAACATTTGAATGCAAAACCAATATAGCCGCCGCAAAAAAAACTTCAAACACAATCAACACACGCAACCTCTAATTAGTATCCAAAAGCCATAAATGGACAAAAAAATAAAAACTCGTTCAACAGTAAATAGAAAAAAAAATCAATTAAATTAAACCCTAAATAGTAAATAACAATTCAATTTCCACACAGTTACCCAACCATGAATCCATTTCTATCAATTAACACGCTTAGATTAATACAAAAAATTAGATTAAATTAATCCTAAATAATAATTGAATTTCCACACAATCATCCAACCACGAATCCATTTATATCAATTAACACGCTTGGATTAATAGCAAAAATTCGATTAAATTAAAGTATAAATATAAATTCAATTTCCACACAAACTCCGTGTCTATCGGTAAACAAGCTTGGATTAATAGAAAATCAATATTGCGAAAAAATTGTTAATGTTAATCTTAATTTATGAAATTCGTGAACGTAAAAAAACGAAAATGGAGAAAATAAAACGACATCGTGTAGCAACAGAAAATGCATGCAGTGAGGAAAGTGAATATAAGATACCTGGATCTGCAAAGTGAAGGAACATAGCGGTTGGAATATTCTGGAATCGCGTTTTGAGTTAAAAAGCGTGACGCAGAGAGAGAGAGAGAACGCGATTATTAAAAACGCGAAAAGGAGTGACAGAGAGCTAAAAGCCTGAAACACACTCGCTATCTGTTCTTTTTTTTTTTTTTTAAGATGATTTAATTTTTCTAATTTTGTTTAATCAAATTTTATTTTATTTGTAATTTGTAACAAGGGAATTGATGGAGGTGGAAGGAATGTACATGGAGTCTGCATTTTCTAATTCAAATTAAAATATTTTCTAATTCAAATTAAAATAACAGAAATAATTTTTGTACACAAATTCCAAAATCAGCCACCCTTTAACTTTTTTGAGTGTAAGTATTATGATCCGGATGAAAATTTTAGAGGGGTTGATTTTAGAGCTTATAGATAATTTTTGTAAAAGTTAAATATTTTTATTTTTCATTTTGTGGTTGATTGATAATATAAAAATTATTTATATTGAGAGTGTATATAAATTAAATCTATTTTTTATTAATATTTTTCATCTACTTGGGTAATTGTGTTGAAATAATGTTGTCGAAATCAACATTTTGTGTTCACTAGAACTATTTATCTACTCAATGATTGGACTACTCTAAAATCTACATAAAATCGAAAAGCAGATGTGCAAGTAGCTAATTAATAATGTAGCTTCATGGACGAAATCGGCAATAGATAGAATGAAGTGGAATGTAGATACTTCTTTTTCGGCTCAAACTAATAAAGTGGGTATTGACGTATACAATAGAAATGATCATGGATAATTTTTTCTAGCTAAAACAGAATGATTTGCACATCATTATGCAATTGATGAAGGTGCAAACACGAGAAGAGGAGTTGAATTGTATTTATCAAACTCGAATTCTTTTTGTTGTTTTTGATGAATGTTGATGTAAGTTACTTGTTGAATAAATAATCAGATTAAACAGCGGATAATAACAGCATAAGAACACAAAGATTTATTCTGGTTCACCATTAACTTGGCTACATTCAATCTCTTCATTCTGAAGACTTTAATTCACTAATTCAAAACATTTGAATTACAACACCTGACCCTCCAAGTCAGTCTTCCTAAACAGCCTGACAACCCCAAACTTTTGAGGAATAATAATATCTTGACCCTACAAGCCAAGTCTTCTCAAACAGCCTGACAACCCCAGACTTTTGAGGAACGATAACAACACCTTGACCCTACAAGTCAAGTCTTCTCCTACCAATCTGACAACCCTAGATTGAAGAAGGAATCTACACCACTATCGGGTTAGGTTGTAAGGGTTTGGAACTTTGCAATGTTGCTTCTGGAAAGCTAATTGCTGCACTGAATTTCTTTTGAGTAGTTGCATCTAGAAAGCTAATTATGACATTGACTCTCACTCTCTGAAAACACTTAGATCATATTTATTTTTCGCACAAGTATTTCTCTCTTTTGAACTCTCGGATGACTTTGAACTTTAAGCTAGAGTTCTTGTGTTTTTCAGTGCATATTGATGCGGCATGAAGCCTCCTTTTATAGCTGCAATATGGGCTTTGTCCAAGCTTAAATTCAAGATAAATCTTGCTCATATTTCTTTTGAAAATTATGTTGGCCAATCCTGTTTCTTTTTAATTTCGAACCATATCTTCTTTGCTCAGATTTCCTTTGTATTTCCTTTAGGCCTTCTTTATTTTTGAATCAAATCTTCTTAAGCCTACGATCAGATCTCTTTCAAAATTCAGTCAAGTCCTCTTCTAATTTTAATCAAGTCTTCACTTGATCTGCATCATGATTTAAAATATGGACCGTATGATTTGTTGATCTGGACCAAGTATAGACCATGTGATCTGATCTGTACATTCTGTTTCCTGATCTGGACAGTGTGATCTTCTGATCTGGACCAATTCTTCTTTTTTGGATCATGCTATCTTTTGGTCTGGACCATGTCTTCTGTTATGGACCAAGTTATCTTCTGATCTGGACCATGTTATCTTCTGGACAATGTTTACTTTTGGTCTGGACCAAGTCTCCTTCTGGACCAAGTTTCCTTCTGATCTGGACCATGTCTTCTTCTGGACAATGTTTACTTATGGTCTGGACCAAGTCTCCTTCTGGACCAAGTTTCCTTCTGGTATGGACCACGAATGATATCCTCTGATGACGTCGTTGATTCTTGCCTCTGATGATATCCTCTGATTGATGATATCCTTTGATTTTTGCTTTTGATGGGATCCTCTGGTATCTTCTGGTATCCTATGGAGATATCTTCTGGTACCATCTAGAGGTATCCTCTGGTGACATCCTCTGGATGTACCCTCTGATGACATCCTCTAGTGATATTTTCTGGCTTTATCTTCTAGATGTATCCTCTGGTGACGTAATCCTCTGATTTTTGCTTCTGGTGACGTCGTCTTCTAATTTTTCACTTCCTTTGATTTTTCATTCTTCTTCTTAGTCAAAATGTGATTTTCATATCCGTTGCTTTTGTTAACATCAAAACTTTAATTGAAAGAACCAACTTGGTTCCAACAGGTGAAGCTCTTGATTTGCTCTCAGCAATCAAATGGGTACATGACCAACAATTAGAACTAGTGGACTTTAAGTTGGACTCAAAAGTGGTATTTGATATGTTCCACTCGACAATGCCTAATAGATTTGAATCTAGGGATATTATCAAACAATGTAAATCAAATATTTTCTTTAGAAACCTTATGTTGAGTTTATTAGGAGACAAGCAAACGAGGTTGTTTGTGCCTTTGCAAAGGCGACCACATTTCATCCTCGTTTTTAGGTTATGATAGATATATCACATTGTTATCAATAAAATGATATAAACATCTTTTAGTCAAAATAAATAAATAAGTTTTGCATAAGTAGTCAATGAGTAAGGTGTGAGTAAGATACTATAATATTTGTCTTCAAATAATTTGAAAAAATACCCTTACTCGAGTTTGTATTTGCGTGGGTATCCATCTTGAACCTTGTATTTGTATCATTTGGGTACATAGATGAGTACTAAAGCACCCAACCTTGCATTCATATTCGTCTATTTTTTTATGGATAATTACTTGTGTCTGTATCCATAAATGCGCATTTTTATTCTACCAATTGTGGATATTTTTTATAAGTACCAAATGTATGAGTCTAATTGCCATCACTATGCATTATGGGTTAATGTTCGATGTGTCTGCTTGGATTTTAATAATAAGATTAGCAAAAACAATGGAATGCTATCTCATCCTTAATTATAAACCCATATTGTGTTTTCTACGTTTGTTAAAAAAAATAGCATCGAATATATGTCAACTTTATATATAGATGTTACTAAAATATTTTTTTAGTCTTTACAAAATTATTATGCAAACAGTCATAGTCTTTGTTGACATGTCGACAATAATTTTTGAATGATTTTTTTGTAAATATATTTATAATATTATAAAAAATTGCTCAATAAAAATTTATAAATTTTTACTTAAGATGAATTAAATATAATTTTTTTAACAAGAACAAAAACATGAACCTAGATATTGAATTTTGAACCTATTTTTTGTGGATGAACTTTTTAATAGGAACTAAATATGCTTCTAATAGTTTTATAGAGATTAAAAATATAATTATTTTTTCCAAAAACTAAAATAAAATTTTGATATTTTATAAAAATTAAAAATTTATTTAATTTATTTTTAAAAATATAAAAAAGTTTGTAATTTCTATCATTTTCATAAAAAAAACAGACCTATTATTAAAGTAGATATAATATAGGTTACGTATGAATTATGTGATGCACATGTAAGTGAAAGTGATTTTTCTTTATCAAAATAAAGTTAGATTGTTTTTTTTAAAGAAGACATCAAACTATGAAAGTGAAATGTTGGGTATTATATTTAGTTTCAAATATTAAATTATTTTCTCATTTTTATTAGTTTATTATAAATACCGCAAAGATTTTATTTTCTTGGTGCTCTGGATTAATGTCTAGGAAATGTGTAAGACCCAATAGAAAATATCAGATGGGTTGAACACTCTTTAGTGTTGCACGATTTTGGACAATTTGAACCGTTTGATAGATCCAACGATCTTCTGCATTTTATGTCGCCGTAACAGCTGAAATCCTCCTATTCCACTCGCGGGGTTGGATATACTCTTCTGTGATAGTCAAACTCCTGGAAACCACACGATCCAATCTCAAATTATTTGGCATTGTCTATGAAAAACAAATTCTTATATTGTTTTAATTCAATTTGAACTAGCACGACATTAGGCCTTGTTGCTGTCGACAAATGACGCCACGGCTCGATTTTGTTGGATATTGAGCTCCTTCTTATGTGGAAAATGACTCAAATATTGTAGTTTATTGTGTGTCTCACTTGTTCAAATGGAGAAGGTCTTATTAGAGTGGAAAGAGAAATTATTTTGAAAGAAAGAAAAAAAAGGCATTCATCAAAAAGAGAAGAGTAAACTATATTCTTGATTTTGTCAAACTAGTCTCATAAAAATATCGATTGCGCATTCATTAACCGTTGGATTTGACTGCTTCTTGGACACCAAGTTCGCAACATACAGACATTTGTTTTCAACGGTTGGATCAGCGAAACGACGTCTAGAAAGAGAGAAATAGTGCTTTTACAATAGTAGTTTTTTGGATGTTTTTCATCTTCTTGTTTTTCACTTGTAAGTTTTAGTAATTTGTTATTTTGGTTGGTTGTAAACACAATTTGTGCATCATTTTGAGATTCTATTGTACTCTTATTTGATTATAGTGTGATTATTTTTTTGTTCTTGACAACTCATAGTTTTTTACCCTAGGAATTTTTTCAAGTTGAAATATCAGTGTTCTTTACGTGTTTTTATTTGATTAATGTATTGTCGTATATTTGTTGTTACTCATCATAAATTCTTATAATTTGGAAATAATTTATATCCACTGTGTATTGCTTATAATCGTGTTTTTGTGTTTATTCCCATCAAATCTTCATCCCTCAGCTCCTCTGACGAAGATCAATACATACGCCGTCATAGTTTATTTACTAAGAAGGTTGTCAATTCTTTGATGATTACGAAGAAAACTTGGTTGCCAAAAAAGTTTATTATTTTTAATGATTACGATTAATTGCAATATTTGATGAACTAATTAGATAAATTGCATAATTCATATGTTCAATAATTGTGTCACTTAATGCACATGTAATTCCTCATGTGAAGGAACATTATAGAAAATATATACATATTAGACGACCTATTAGATGATATAGGGAGTGTCAGGGACCACAATAAGAAGCTATTAGTTATACATGTAACATTCTACTTAGTTGACTATTTATTTTGGCATAAAGAAAATAGATATTGTTGTATTTTGAGTTTGAAAAAACTGTTTAAAAATCACAATTTGTGCAACTGAAGATATTACTGGGTTGAGTCGCGGACTAGGTCGCTTTCTTTAAGACGTTTCGCGGCACTGCCCAAATTGTGCAAGGCAGACTATCAACCACGACGTCCCCAGGATAAAACAGCCAAGATTCACTGTATTGGAGTTCCACTGCACCGTAGAAAACCGTTCTAGAATTACACCCTCAATATGGCTATTAAAGCCACTCTGGCTATTAAAGTCACTCTCAATATGACGGTTAAAGTCACTCTTAATAAGGCGATTAAAGTCTCGCAATATGGTACTATAACCACTCATAACTCAAAATTACTACACTCTAAAGGACTGTAGCATGCGGCATAAAAACACTTTAAAAAGATAGTGATATTGTGACCACTCAAAAATCGACGGGACAACGATATAAAACCGATCTAAAAGGATAGTGGTATTAAGACCACTCAAAACTCGACGGAACTACGGCATAACAACCGCTTTAAAAATCGAAGGGACTACGGTATAACAACCGCTTTAAAATATCGAAGGGACTACGGTACAATACCGGTCTAAAATATTGAAGGGACTACGGTACAATACCGGTCTAAAATATCGAAGGGACAGAAAGAAAGGGGAGAAGTGGCTCGGTAACAATCGAGCAGAATATAAGAGGGAGAAAAGAAAAAGTTGGGAAATGCCTCCATCTTTGGTGTGCTTTTCACAATAAATTGACACTCTTTATATAGTGATGGAAGCAAACTCGCATATGTTTTCTACCAATGTTGGACTTCAACAAAAATTTGAGAATATTTATATAATGATTAAAACTATTCAAAATGAGAGTTTACCAATGTGAGACTTCAACAATTTTTAAATTCACACATTTGTTCCAACAATCCCCCACTTGAATTAAAAAAATGTTTCTAAAATAGCGTCAAACGCTTCTATAAGATTGTGCATAAGCAAAGGTGTCTATGACTTGAACCTTTACATAGCGAGTAAGATTCTGATTTAACAAGAGTGACTCGTAGTCTTGAACTCTATCTCGGACATCAAACCCACACACAACCTTTTCATTGGGTGTATTCTAAAAAGCCCGTGCATTTATGGACCTGCACGTCTATCCCAGTATAGTGAACGCTCTAGGAATTTTTGCCTCGAAATTCCATAGGAAACGGCCTCATTTCCACAATCACATAGGCGAGTCTATCAAGAGTACTCCTGTAGCTAGGTACTCCCTCCACATAGAGTATAGATCTCATTAAGAGTTTCTATTATCTCAACCTTCCATCGCTTCAGGAATCATGCTTCGGTTAAATATAATAACATGTTCATCTCATATCACTATGACTTGTTATTACCCATTGAACCTAATTCTTGGGATCTCCAGTCTTTTAGGTCGGGTTTGAAGTGGAAATGTTGCTTTACAAGAAAGGGGGGTTTGAATTGGAAAGCTGTCTTTTATAAATTTTCCTGTCAACACTTTAAAATTTAACTCAAGAATGATCTTGGTTACAAAATAGAGAACGTTTTTGATTAGTTTTAAAAGGCAGAATGATCTTAATAGTAAAGGCAGAAAAAGGAGAACGTTCTAGAAAACGCAGAATGTTCTGGTTTGCTTTTAAAACAGAAAATTGTTTTTTCAACTTAAGTAAATAAGGAGCTGAATGTAAATAGAGTTAAGGAAAAGATAGTACGCAGAGAGTTATCCTGGTTCACTCTAACTTGGGCTACGTCCAGTCCTCACACCAGTGACTTTTTCCACTAAGTGTTTAAAACAAAGTACCCACTTGGTTTTACAATTCCTAGTTCAGATCAGCCTTGATCTGTCACAGTTTATCACTCCTTTCTACCCAGAAAGAAATACAATCTGATCACCTATCAACCCTTGATAGGATTTTACAACTTCACCTTTTAACCTTAAAAGGATTTTTCTAAAAATGACTCACTCAAGCTATAAACAAGCCTTATAGTCTTGAGTGTTGAATGATAATGATATCATTTAAGACATAATCTGTTTTGACTCAACTCTTGTTTGAGTTTAGATTCTTTACAAATGGTTTCAGTAAACTAAAGGTAGAGAATTCGAAATAGAAGGTTACTGATTTCTTGAGAAGCTTTCAAGTGTTAATGTGAGTGATTTGATGATTTTCTTTGCACTTGAATGTCTTATTTTTCTCTTGATCAATGAGGTTCCTTTTATAGATATTCAGGAAGTTCTTGAGGGCTTGATATTACCGTTTGAGAAGGTTCCCTTGATAAAGGGGCAGAATAAAATAATCATCTCTTATTTCAAATCTTTTGACTGAACTTTTCTGCCTTTTTTGACTTCTTGACTTTCTTATATTTGTTTAATGTTTTGCCATCTGATATGTGCACATTGTTTGATTAAAATAATACGTGTCAGAATGTAATGCTGTACATTAAATCAGAATCGTTCTTGAACAAGTTCAGAATTTGGAGAATGTTCTGGTGTAGAAAAGCAAAAGCTGGAGAATGATCATTTTCAGCTGTTTCATCTGTTTTGCTTTGCTCTAAATCTTTTCTCCTTAGATCTTTTAGAGTGTTTCTTTTGATATCTTTAAGGCTTCATATCTGATGTTGATGTACTGGAAATTAGTTTAAAATAAACATGATTTTTCCTTGCATAAAAATCAGGTTCCAACAGCCTTGATGAAGTGAACAGAGTCCTGGAGAACGTTCTGGTTTTTCCAGAACAACGTCTAGAACATTCTTGGCAGTGCATTTTTTGCTTTGTTCTTTAAATTGACTCTGCTTAGTACCTATCTTAGATTAATATACTCAAAAGCACATGTTAAATAACAATTAACTTAGAATCATAATTAGAGTCTTTAATTAATCTTTGTTTGTTTTCATCAAAACTCTTTAATTGAGATTTTGTCTTAACAATCTCCCCCTTTTTGATGATGGCAAACATAGTTTAATTTTAGATTTTAATTTTGATTCTAATATGTAAAAGATAATTTACAGAGAGCATGAAAGCTCCCCCTCAGAATATACTGTTTAATTTTTTTTGAAATTAATGATGGTAAAAAATTAACAGAATCATACTTATTTGGATCTTGCTCCCCCTCAAAATATGCTTCACATAATTGTTTGAAATCTTTTTCCAGAAGCAGATTTTAACCAAATATATATATATGCTTATCATGATAAATATAATTCTTTTAAAATCCTTTTTAGAAGCAAAATATATCAGTACTTATAAACAGAAGCAGAACCAGAAGCATGTATATAAGTACGGATAAACAGAAGCAGAACCAGAAGCATATATATAATCAGAAGCAGAAACAGTAACAGAGCCAGAAGCAGAACCAGAGGCATATGTATAATTAGAAGCAGAAACAGAAATAGAGCCAGAAGCAGAATCATAAGCATAACCAGAAGCATAATCAAAAGCATAACCAGAAGCATAATCAGAAGCAGAAACAGAACCAGAACCAGAAGTAAATATATAAGCAATTTGTAAACAAAAGCAAATTGTTTAGTCAAATAGAAGCAGATTTTGACAAGCTGCCAGAAATAAGTTTGAGCAATATTACAAATAATACGGATAATCAAAATAAACTAAAATGAACTCTCCCCCTTTTGTCAAATCAAAAAATCAGGGGATCCCTCAAATCTTCACATAGACAAGGATGGAGAGGAGCCTTCAGATGATGAGGGTGAAGGGTCTAGAATCGGATGTACAGAAGGAGGAGGAGGGTCAATTCCGAGCTTGGGGGCAAGCTGTGTAGTCATCCATTCTCTAAGAATGGCAGACTCTCTGTCTTGAAGAGCTTGTCTAACCATGAGAGTCTCGAGAGCAGCTAGGATGGCTGAGTTGGATGTATCCTTCTCAGTCTTCTTTCGCTTGGATGGCTCAGCAGAATCAGCCCTAGGAGAGAAGGGCAGGTGGCTGGATGTAAGGATTTATTTAGTACAGAAGGTAGAGAGGGATGCAAAAGAGGTAGTGATGTGGGGAAGAGGATCTGAGGGTGTTGTGTTGTGGTTAACAGAGGGTCCTGGAGTGTCTGGAAAAACCAAAAATTGGCTTATTCCAAATATAGAGGAGCTTGTTTTTTGGGGGGAAACAAAAATGGGTGACATAATGGAAGTTTGTTGTGGTGGGAGCTGTGAGCAAGGGTTGTTGTGGATTGGAGAGAGGAAACAGAAGAAAAAAAAAGGAGAATGATGCCTTTTAGAAAAAGGAGAATGATCGCGAAACCAAGAACGTTCTTGGTTTTGCAGAAACAAAAAAAAATTCAGATGCATTTAGTTTGGATTTTTGATGATTTTTAATTTTTCTTTGATGAAATTAAAACTGTCTTCTACCAAAGGTTTTGTAAAAATGTCAGCAAGTTGTTTTTGAGTTTCAACAAAGATTAATTGAACATCCTTTTATTAACATGATCACGAATAAAATGATGCTTAATTTCAATATGCTTAGATTTAGAATGCTGAATTGGATTTTTAGACAAATTGATAGCACTGGTATTATCACAGTAAATTGAAACATTTGAATAACTTACAGAGAAGTCTTCAAGTTGATTCTTTATCCAAATTACTTGGGAGCAACAATTTGCAGCTGATACATATTCAGCTTCAGTAGTTGATAGTGCAATTGTGTTTTGCTTGCTACACGACCAGCTGATTAAGGCTTCTCCCAGGAACTGGCATGAGCCACTTGTGCTTTTTCGTTCAGTTTTATCCCCAGCATAATCAGCGTCGCAATAAGCTACAAGATCAAAATGACTACCTTTTCTATACCAAAGGCCAAGATTAGTAGTACCGACAAGATATCTAAAAATTCTTTTTACAGCAGTTAAATGAGATTCTTTAGGATTAGATTGAAATCTAGCACATAATCCTACTGCAAATACTATATCAGGTCTACTGGCAGTTAGATATAACAATGATCCTATCATGCCTCTATATTGCTTCTCAGAAATAGATTTTCCATTTTCATCTTTGTCTATGGGAGTAGTCATGACTTTGGCTTCATTCATTTTATACTTTGTTAAAAAGATCTTTTGTATACTTTTCTTGACAAATAAAAATGCCATCATCATGTTGCTTGATTTGTAAACCAAGAAAGTATCTTAACTCCCCCACCATGCTCATTTCAAATTCACTTTGCATGAGCTTTGAAAATGCATCACACATTTTCTCATTTGTTGCACCAAAGATAATATCATCAACATACACTTGAACTATGAGTAAATCATTTTTATCATTTTTCTTAAAAAGTGTAGTGTCAATGTTTCCTCTGGAAAATCCATTTTTGATTAAAAAGGAACTTAATATTTCATACCAAGCTCTTGGTGCTTGTTTTAAACCATAGAGAGCTTTGGTAAGTTTGAAAACATGATTTGGTTTTGATTGATCTTCAAAACCAGGGGGTTGTCGTACATAAACTTGCTCATTTAAAAATCCATTTAAAAAAGCACTTTTAACATCCATTTGAAAAAGTTTTATAAGTCTATGAGATGCATATGCAAGAAGGATTCATATAGCCTCTAACCTTGCAACTGGTGCGAAAGTTTCATCATAATCTATGCCTTCTTGTTGGTTGTAACCTTGAGCAACCAGTTTGACTTTGTTACGGATAACCTTACCTTCTTCATCATCTTTCTTGCTCATTTCCAGATCATCAAATTCATCAAATAATACATGTATACTAATTTGAACAACCTTTGTTTTGAGATTAAACACACGAAATCCTTTAGATTCGGTTGAGTAACCCAAAAATATGGCTTTGTCTGATTTAGCATCAAACTTTCCAAGGTTTTCTTTGTTGTTCAAGATGTAACAATAACAACCAAAAATGTGAAAATATGAAATGTTTGGCTTTCTATTTTTCCAGATTTCATATGGTGTTTTGTTGATGATTTTTCTAATTGTCACACGGTTTAAAATGTAGCATGAAGTGTTTATAGCTTCAGCCCAAAAGTATTTTTCAACATTCGATTCTTCCAAGATTGTTCTTGCCATTTCTTGTAATGTTTTATTTTTTCTTTCAACAACTCCATTTTGTTGAGGAGTTCTTGCACAAGATAGATTATGAGAAATGCCAAGATCTTCGAAAAAGTTTTTAAAAGAGGCATTTATGAATTCTCCTCCATGATCACTTCTTACATAAATGATTTTGGAATATTTTTCATTTTGTACCTTCTTGCAAAAGTTTTTGAAAGCATCAAATGCATCATCTTTTTGTTTTAAAAATAAAACCCATGTATATCGAGAGTAATCATCAACAATAACAAAACCATATCTCATTCCACCTAGACTTGTTGTTTTAATAGGACCAAAAAGATTTATGTGAAGCAGCTCAAGGATTTTGTTTGAGGAAATAAAATCTTTTGGATGAAAACTACTTTTAACTTGTTTTCCTTTACCACAAGCTTCACATATTTTATCTTTATCAAAATTGATTTTTGGTCATCCTCTAACAAGTTCTAGTTTTGAAATCTTTGAAATTGTTTTCATACTGATGTGTCCTGTCCTCTTGTGCCAAATCCATTTATCTTTGTTTATGGACATGAAGCAGGATTCATCAGGTAATTCTTCAAGGTATAAAACATAAAGATTTTTCTTTCTTATACCTGAAAAAATGAGTTCGCCAGTTTTGTTTTTAACTTCACAGAAATTTGGTTTAAAGATAACCTCAAAGCCATTGTCACATAGTTGACTTATGCTTAAGAGATTATGTTTCAGACCTTCTACATATTGAACATCAGAAATTTGAGCTGAGTTTTTCTTACCAATGGTTCCTTTAGCTTTGATTTGAGCTTGGCTGTTGTTACCAAAGGTTACTGAACCTCCTTCTTTCTTTTCAAATGACATGAAACAATTTTTATCTCCTGACATATGTCTTGAACAGCCACTGTCCAAGAACCATGGCTTTTTCTTGACAAGTTGAAATCCATTCTGCATAAGGTGTTATATTAACTTTAGGTACCCACTTGATCTTGGATCCTTGAGAGTTAGTTTTAAGTTTGGATTTTCTTTTGAAATAACATGCTGATTCATTGTGACCATATTTAGAGCAATGAGAACATTTTAGTGTTTGAGATTTTCTTAAAAACTGAGGTTTGATAGGAGTTGGTAAAATCCCAGAATGTTCTCCCTTTAAAATTTTTGGAGAATATTTCTGTCCAGAACGTTCTCCCTTTTTCAGGTTGCTTGGGGAACGTTCTCTCTTTTTCTGGTTTTGAAAACTGTTAGTTTTTATTCCAGATGGTTTCAGATTTGTAAAATTTCTTTTGTTTTTGATTTTATAATCTCTCTTTTTGAAATAACATGCAAATTCTAGATGTCCTATTTTATTACAATATGAACACTTCGTTTTACATTTATTTTCTTTACTTTCCGGAACAAAGAAATTTTCATATAATTTCATTTTTTGTGTTTTATCAAAACCAAGTCCTGCTTTATCAAAGATACCTACTTGAGATCCCATTATTTTTTGAAAGGTTTCAATAGCTTTGATGAACTGTAATAAATCATTTTTCAGAATTTCAATTTCAGCTTTAAGGAGAACGTTCTCCTTTTGTGTTACCGAACATTCTGGTTTTTCAATATTTTCAGTTTTGTAACTTTCAAGCTGAGATTGTTTCAGATCTTGAATAATTTTTTTAAGTTCATTATTCATAGTCTGAGCTTTCTCTTTCTCTTCTTTTTCTTTATAAAATTGTTCTTTCATGGAGCTACATTTTTTAATAAGAAGATTTGAATCATTAAGTAGGTTATCAAACTCATTTCCCATTTGTTCACATAGAGAGCAAGGTTCAGATTTATTTACCTCATTTTCTTTTGTGCTTGCCATTAGACATATGTTGGCTTCTTCTTCTTTTTCTTCTTCTGTTTCTGATTCTTCTGAATCATCCCATGTGGCCAACATTGATTTCTTTTCAAAAGGGAATCTTTTTGGTGTTTTCTTATTTAATGGACATTCTGCTTTGTAGTGTCCAAGTTTGTTGCAGCCAAAACATGTGATCTGACTCTTATCTACTTCTGCCTTGGGATTTTCTTTTCTGCTTGCAAATCCCCATTTTAACCGATCTCTTCTTCTCATCATTCTCTGAATCTTTCTGGTGAGCAGAGCTACTTCTTCATCAGTATCTTCAGTTTCTTCTACGTCCTCTTCTGTTTGTGATGGTGAATTTTGATGTGCTGCTTTTAATGCTATTGCTTTATTCTTCTTGATTGGTTTTTCTTCTTGTAACAATACTTCATGTGCTCTTAATGTACCAATCAATTCTTCTAGTGCATATGCATCAAGGTTTTTGGCTTGACTTATGGCAGTCACCATTGGCCTCCAGATTGTTGGAAGGCATCTCATGATTTTTCTAACTCTATCTTGCACTGAGTATGCCTTTCCTAAGGAGCGGATCTCATTTACAATGGTTGTAAACCTTGCATATATCTCATCAATGGTCTCACCTTCATTCATTTCAAAAAGTTCGAATTTCCTTATGCCTATGTCAATTCTGGTTTCTTTAACATGGCTTGTTCCTTCATGATGAGTTTGCAATGTGTCCCATATTTCTTTGGCAGTATTGCATTCATCAATTCTTTCGCTTTCTTCCCTGCTTAAAGCATATGATAAAAATAATTGAGCTTTAGAGTTTAAGAGTACCTTAGTTTTGTCTTTAGCTGTCCAGTCAGCTTCTCTTTTTTCAGATGATGCTGGATCATCTTGATTTATCCTTGGAATGTAATCTCCATCAGTTATGATACGCCACATTCCTGTGCCTTGAGATTTCAGAAATAGTTTCATTTTGTTTTTCCAGAAATAGTAGTCTGTTCCATCAAAGTAAGGTGGTCTGTTTGAGGGCCCTCCTTCAACTATGTATTCAGCTTTTGACATTTCCTTCTGGATCTTTTCTCTAACACTATTTAGGTGTTTTAATCTTAGAGATCGTGCTCTGATGCCAATTGAAGTGGAAATGTTGCTTTACAAGAAAGGGGGTTTGAATTGGAAAGCTGTCTTTTATAAATTTTCCTGTCAACACTTTAAAATTTAACTCAAGAATGATCTTGGTTACAAAATAGAGAACATTTTTTATTAGTTTTAAAAGGCAGAATGATCTTAATAGTAAAGGCAGAAAAAGGAGAACGTTCTGGTTTGCTTTTAAAACATAAAATTGTTTTTTCAACTTAAGTAAATAAGGAGCTAAATGTAAATATAGTTAAGGAAGAGATAGTACGCAGAGAGTTATCCTGGTTCACCCTAACTTGGGCTGCGTCCAGTCCTCACACCAGTGAGTTTTTCCACTAAGTGTTTAAAACAAAGTACCCACTTGGTTTTACAACTCCTAGTTCAGATCAGCCTTGATCTGTCACAGTTTATCACTCCTTTCTACCCAGAAAGAAATATAATCTGATCACCTATCAACCCTTGATAGGATTTTACAACTTCACCTTTTAACCTTAAAAGGATTTTTCTAAAAATGACTAACTCAAGCTATAAACAAGCCTTATAGTCTTGAGTGTTGAATGATAATGATATCATTTAAGACATAATCTATTTTGACTGAACTCTTGTTTGAGTTTAGATTCTTTACAAATGGCTTCAGTAAACTAAAGGTAGAGAATTCGAAATAGAAGGTTACTGATTTCTTGAGAAGCTTTCAAGTGTTAATGTGAGTGATTTGATGATTTTCTTTGCACTTGAATGTCTTATTTTTCTCTTGATTAGTGAGGTTTCTTTTATAGATATTCAGGAAGTTCTTGAGGGCTTGATATTACCGTTTGAGAAGGTTCCCTTGATAAAGGGGCAGAATAAAATAATCATCTCTTATTTCAAATCTTTTGACTGAACTTTTCTGCCTTTTTTGACTTCTTGACTTTCTTATATTTGTTTAATGTTTTGCCATCTGATTTGTGCACATTGTTTGATTAAAATAATACGTGTCAGAATGTGATGTTGTACATTAAATCAGAATCGTTCTTGAACAAGTTCAGGATTTGGAGAATGTTCTGGTGCAGAAAAGCAGAAATTGGAGAATGATCATTTTCAGGTGTTTCATCTGTTTTGCTTTGCTCTAAATCTTTTCTCCTTAGATCTTTTAGAGTGTTTCTTTTGCTATCTTTAAAGCTTCATATCTCATGTTGATGTACTGGAAATTTGTTTAGAATAAACATGATTTTTCCTTGCATAAAAATCAGGTTCCAACAGCCTTGATGAAGTGAACAGAGTCCTAGAGAACGTTCTGGTTTTTCCAGAAGAACGTCCAGAACGTTCTTGGTTCTTGGCAGTGCATTTTTTGCTTTGTTCTTTAAATTGATTCTGATTAGTACCTATCTTAGATTAATATACTCAAAAGCACATGTTAAATAACAATTAACTTAGAATCATAATTAGAGTCTTTAATTAATCTGTTTATTTTCATCAAAACTCTTTAATTGAGATTTTGTCTTAACAGGGTTCCCATCGTGACTCATCTATCTATTGGCAATAGTCCCATCCTTTTGGATGTATTTATGACTTTCTCTCTAGCCAATCCTTTTGTCAAAGGATTTTCTAAATTATCATCAGTGCGTACATGGTCCACTATTACAGCTCCTTTAGTAAGTAATTCTCTAATTGTATTATGCTTACAACGTAATTGTCGTCTCTTACCGTTGTAATAACGATTCTCAATTATTGCAATAGCAGCGGTACTATCGCAGTGGATCAACACAGCTGGCATAGGTTTTTCCCATAAAAGGATCTCAGCTAGCAAACATCTCAACCAGCTCGCTTCATCACTAGCAATAGCTAGTACTATCATTTCATACTCTATAGTGGACTGAACCAATATCGTCTGTTCTTCGATTTCCAAGATACATCACCATCAGCTATACTAAAATTATAGCCACTGGTTGCTTTGGAGACATCTGACAAGGTGTTCCAATCAGCATCAATGTATCTTTCAAGAACGGTAGGAAATCTTTGATAATGTAATCCTAGACTCATGGTCCTTTTTAGGTCTCCCATGACTCTTTCGATAGCGTGCCAATGCTCCATACTAGGTCTACTGGTAAACCTGCACAACAGTCCCGCGACGTAGGCAATGTCGGATCTAGTACAATCAGTGGCATACATAAGGCTGCCAATGATGCTCGCATATTCAGTTTGTTTAACACCTTCACCAGTGTTCTTAAAAAGTTTTATACTTGGATCATATGGTGTGCAACCAGGTTTACAGTCAAAGTATTTATATTTCTTTAGGATATTTTCAACATAATGAGATTGATCCAAAGAAATTCCCTTTTCCGACCTAGTAATCTTGATTCCTAAGATTACATTCGTTTCTCTGAGGTCTTTCATATCAAAGTTGTTACTCAACAATGATTTCACATTATTTACAGCATGGATGTTTGAACCAAATATGAGTAAGTCGTCTACATAGAGACATATGATAGTGCAAATGCCATTTTCAAATTTGTAATAAATACATTTGTCACTTTCATTCACTTTAAACTCATTCGATATAATCAAATTGTCAAACTTTTCATGTCATTGCTTAGGAGCTTGTTTAAGACCATACAGAGATTTATCTAACTTATAGACCTTATTTTCTTGTCCATGAATTACAAAACCTTCAGGTTGTTCCATATAGATTTCTTCTTCCAGATCACCATTTAAAAAAGTTGTTTTAACATCCATTTGGTGTATCACCAAATTATGAATAACTGCTAGTGAAATGAGTACCCTAATGGATGTTATTCTCGTGACTGGAGAAAAACTGTCGAAGAAATCTATATTTTCTCTTTGCCTAAAACCTTTGGCTACAAGGCGTGACTTGTATTTATCAATAGTTCCATCGGGTTTTAGTTTCTTTTTTAAAATCCATTTACAACCTATCGGCTTGCAACCAGGAAGCAAGTCTACTATATGCCAGATCTTGTTAGATTCTAGGGAATCCATTTCATCGTTTATAGCCTCTTGCCAAAGATCTGCATCCAAAGATGACAAGGCTTCTTTGAGATTTGCAGGATCCTCCTCTAAATTATAGGTCATATATTCTGGTCCATAATCTTTAGTAACTATGACTCTCTTACTCCTGTCACGGGAGTATGACTTGGTTCGCTGCCCCCACTATTTCTCGATTTGAAAAGGAATTTACTTTCATAGAAGTCAACATCATTTGACTCTATGATCACTTTCGCATTTAGGTCATAAAACCTATACCCTTTACTGTTTACTGCATACCCAATGAATACACATTCATAGGCTCTACTGGTGAGTTTAATTCGCTTGGAATCGGGGATTCTGACATACGCCAAACAACCCCATGTTCGAAGATAAGCCAAGTTTGGTTGTCTTTTCTTTATTATCTCATAAGGAGATGTTTTGCTTATAGATTTTGGAAGTCTATTTAAAACATAACAAACAGTCAAAATAATTTTCCCCACCAATGAGATGCAGCACCAGAGTTAAGCATAATAGCAACAACTAGTTCAGTCAGAGTCTTATTCTTTCTTTCAGCTTTACCATTCATTTCAGGTGAATAAGGTGTTGTGGTTTCATGTATAATTCCTTGAGTTTTATTAAACTCATTAAATAAACTAAAATCATACTCTATTCCTCTATACTATGAAATCTCTTAATCTTTCTACTAAATTGATTTTCAATTTCAATTACAAAGATTCTAAACATGTCAAGCGTTTCACTTTTATTTTTCATTAGATATACAAAAGTATAGTCAGAACAATCGTCAATAAAAGTGATAAAATAACAATCTTCATTTCTTATTAACGTCTATCAAGTTCACATATATCAGAGTGTAATAAATCTAAAGACTCAGATTCTCTAACTACAGATTTATGTAAACTCTTTGTTATTTTAACTTGAATACAAAAATCACATTTTTTTTTTCGAAATCATTTAAAGATAACATTGGTATTAAATTTGAGTTACTTAAGTTTGAAATAACATGTGTTCACATGACAAAGTCTAGCATGTCAAATATTAAAATCACAGAACATGTAAATAGAAGAAGACATTCTTAATTTCAACAATTAAATTTAAATATGTCTTGGATATAAGTAAACTTTGCCTAATTTAGAAAAATAATAAACAACATTTTGTTTTCTAGAGACAAGTTGTCATACTCTTTAGAGAAAATTCTTTTGTTTTAAGAATTTTTGAAATCCTTCCAAACAGAGGCAGTTTGTCGATAATAACAATCAATTTTGAAATTCATCTAAAGTCATACCTTAAGATGATCTCCTGAGCTATCTTCTGAATTTCTCCACGTATTTGTCATCAGTAATCTAATACCTGAGGTAGCGGCTACAACACACTTTTTAGCTCGAAGTTCCTCGGTATCATATTTCTTCTTTATAGCATTTCAAGCTACAACAGACTTTTTAGCTCCAACTTTCCCTTTTTAATAGCATCTCTTACCTATCTAGCACTATTGTTGGAACTGTAGTATTCATACAGATCACCAACAAGTCTATTAAGAATATAATTATTCTTATATAGGTAATCATTACCCTCCCATGGGTTAATTCTCCAGCTTTCTTATCCTTTTCTGTTTGCCTCAAAGAAACAGATCCAGTAATATCTTCGGTTGACATGGCAGAAAAAACGTCTTAAAATTGTTGTATTTTGAGTTTGAAAAAACTGTTTAAAAATCACAATTTGTGCCACTGAAAATATTACTGGGTTGAGTCGCGGACTAGGTCGTTTTCTTTAAGACGTTTCGCGGCACTGCCCAAATTGTGCAAGGCAGACTATCAACCACGACGTCCCCAGGATAAAACAACCCAGATTCACTGTATCGGAGTTCCACTGCACCGTAGAAAACTGTTCTAGAATTACACCCTCAATATGGCTATTAAAGCCACTCTGGCTATTAAAGCCACTCTCAATATGACGGTTAAAGTCACTCTTAATAAGGCGATTAAAGTCTCGCAATATGGTACTATAATCACTTATAACTCAAAATTACTACACTCTAAAGGACTGCAGCATGCGGCATAAAAACACTTTAAAAAGATAGTGATATTGTGACCACTCAAAAATCGACGGGACAACGGTATAAAACCGATCTAAAAGTGTTTTTAAGACCACTCAAAACTCGACGGAACTACAGCATAACAACCGCTTTAAAATATTGAAGGGACTACAGTACAATACCGCTCTAAAATATCGAAGGGACATAAAGAAAGGGGAGAAGTGGCTCGGTAACAATCGAGCAGAATATAAGAGGGAGAAAAGAAAAAGTTGGGAAATGCCTCCAACTTTGGTGTGTTTTTCACAATAAATTGACATTCTTTATGTAGTGATGAAAGCAAACTCACATATGTTTTCTAACCAATGTGGGACTTCAACAAAAATTTGAGAATATTTATATAGTAATTAAAACTATTCAAAATGAGAGTTTACCAATGTGAGACTTCAACAATTTTTAAATTCACACATTTGTTCCAACATACATTTATTGATATATAATGAAATCTTAGGTTTGCTAATCAAAATATTAACTAAACTTCTAGTATGAATAAAAAAAACTAAACTTCTAGTAGATATTTAATGGATGTTGAAGGCATGTGGTGAAATTCATAAATATAACTAAAAGAGATATTTGCTTTGTTGAAACTTGAAGCAAAAGTGTGCAATATATATAATGTTGAAATTAATATAATAATGAATATACAAAAATTATAACTATAAATATACAAGCATATATACATAAATTAGGATCTACAACGTATCACATTGATTTATTACACTTATAGGAGTATATGCATCAATCATTAATGATTTCTTGATGATGATCTTATGCATAGAAAAAAGGCAAGTGACAAATACTTATAGGAATATATGCATCAATGATTAAATTATGTTCATAAATAATTTTTTTAGACTAATATTAAATGACAATTAAACTTTAAATTAAATAAATATCACATTAAACACTTTTATGTATTATGTGTAGATCCGCCATATTCTTTAAAATTCGGCTGTCACGACAACTAGCCAAATGATATCACATTAAAAATATCAAGGATCATCTACAAATTTCAGATGCTGAATTTAAGACTTCTATCACAACATCAAATAATAAGGGAATAAAATTGTTAGGGAAATAAAAAAAAGGTATAACATAACAATCATATTCATAATGTAACAACATTTACAATAACAGTAAACAAATCTATAAAATAATATCGAGTATAATAGTGTAAGTAAATGTTTTTTAAAAAGAAAAAGATTAAATAAGACATGTGGTCCTTTAACTTAATTTCAGTTAACGTTTTAGTTTTTTATAATTTTTTTCCGATTTAGTTCTTTATTTTAATTTTAAGTGACAATTTGATCTTTTATGTTTTAAAATATCAATAATATTATCTTTTTTTTACAAAAATTCATCAAAATTTTCAACCAAAATCCATAAAATTAATTATATTCTTGAATATAATACAAATTTCATCAAATTCGTAACTCAAATCTTCAAATAAACTCATATTTTCATTATTTATTTGATGTTGTTAGAGATAAAAATATGAGTTTATTTGAAAATTTGAGTTTCGAATTTGATGAAATTTGTATTATATTCAAGAATATAATTAATTTTATGGGTTTTTGTTGAAAATTTTGATAAATTTTTTGAGTTTTTGTAAAAAAAAGGATAATATTATTGACATTTTAAAACATAAAAGATCAAATTGTCACTTAAAATTAAAATAAAGGACCAGATCAAAAAGAAAAAAAAAATAACTAAAATGAACTTAAGTTAAAGGACCATATGTACTATTTAAAAAAAATATTCAAAACAAATAATTTAATATGATAATTGAGAGAGTTAATTAGTAATATACTTATTAGATGGTTTTTTTACCTGTGACATTCAAAGAAAACAAAATACTGCAATTCATCAAAATATCACAACTAAATGTTGAAAAAAAAGGAGATAATTTCGTTAGGAATTTTGTAAAGTTGTAGAATAACAAATAGCGTGTTTGCACTGGCTTCTATCGGAACAATAGTAAGACACTCGATAGACGTGATTAATTGTGTAATTTTTAATTGCAATAATAATAAATTATAACTTATTATTTTAAACAAAAGTCATCAATCATTTTTTTGAAAAAAGTTATTAAACAAAAGAAAATTTAAGTGAAATATATTTTAGAAATTTTGAAATTAAACACAAATTCTCTTAATTTAGATCTTGAAAATTTGTTATGTTTTTTTTATATGATCAATAATAAAATTAATAAAAGTTAATGAGGTGATGACTAAAATAATTCAACATTATAACTTTTATAAACATAAAATATTAACTTAATACATATAGAAGTTAAAAGACTCATTTAATATTTTTATGTAATTTAAATAACTATCAAAAGTATATAAAATTAATGAAGAAAGTTAGAGTGGAAAAATTAAAATCCTTGTCTAATTTCTTTGCCACTAAATGTAGTCACCGGTTTAAAGTGATACTTCACATTTTTCCTTTTTAAATTTTTCTCGCTAATTTAATATGTTTTTAGCATTTAATAGGATAAATTCATATACTTTAAAATTAAGTTTAAGAGTACGATTTCACATTTCTTTTAGGCTTATAATTGGCTATTTAATCCTTATTTTTATTTTAGGTTTTATTTTAATTTTTTATATGCAAAGTAAAAATTTCGTTTTAATCTTAAATATTTTAAATGTGATATCAATTTAGTCTTATCCATCGAGTGACTAATACATACATATGGAGATTTATTACAAAATGAATAAAATAAAATGTTTTTGAATAATCTTATTTATTGATAGAATAAAAAATTCCAAATAAATATTTAAAGTTTATTTATTTATTTATTTTTTATCTTAGAAGAGATGAATTGAGATAAAACTTAAAGACAAAATTTATATAAAATTAATAACTACTAAGGGCTCTTAAGAAGTTGAACTAACTATAACAAATATAAAATCCACTTAAGTAACTAATGAATGATAAAGAAAAAATATTATCCAACTATCTACTTATCTAATAAACTTATTAGATATTTAATTTATTATTAGATTTCATTTTATATTTTATAACATACTGTAAAACTCAGAGATATAAAGACTATTTGGGTATGTGACATATCCGACCGATCACATATTGGTAGGGGCTGATTTGTTGCAATGATTAACATTATCTTTTAATTTGACTCAAATGCAAAGATAAAAGTTACGTAAGATTATTTTTTTTAAATAGATAATAAGATCAAAGCTTCTAAAAAAAAGTATTTAGTTAAAAATATCAGACTATAGACCTCCTTTTAGACATATTAGGTTGACCTATTTAAATAAATATAAATAATATTTTTTACTACTATAATTATTATATTAAATTTTGATCTTTTTGTTATATATTCAATTTTTAGTAATTTACGCATATTAACCTCATTTAGTTTTTGACATATTTAAATGTATTATTATAAAATATAATTTAAAGTAAAATGTATATAAAGTCATATTTTTTAAAATGTGATGTTAAATATCAAAATAGAACTTAATTTTATTGACATATTAACTCGTTAATCTATTTGAATATATGTTTGTTTACTTATTCAAAAAATAAATATTAAAATGAAATACTTTTAAGTAGGCTAACAGAAGACTTCTATCAAGGTCAGACTTATGTCTACAAAGTAAACTTATAACATGCCACAAGTCAGACTTAGATCTTGAATTTTTTAACAGGTCAGACTCAGGTCTAGCAAAGTCTTGCTCGGTCCAACTTATTCCCACCCGTAGCTATGATCATTCAAAAAATAATATCTCTAACTTTGATTTTATTTTTGAATAAATATATTAGCATTAAATTAAATAATTGACCAAACTTATTGGTTTAATTCATTTGCTAGAATTCACTAGCTAGGAGGTAAATTAATGTTGGGGCTCATGAATTAACTAGAGCAGCTGATTAGTCCTCAAATATTTCCTTGTATGCTTTTTTGTATTGCAATTTCTATTGTTAATTAGATGACATTAGTTTGATTTGTTAAAAGAAAAAGTTATGAAGAAGATGATAAAATCTATATAAAAAAGGCAAATATTAAAAATATTATATAGTTATTTTTTTCTTCTAAAATATTTAGTGGTAAAAGTCACGTACTAACTACAGAAAAATAATGTGTTAAATATCTAAACTCGCACCTCAACCTATTATATATCCTCACAACATTCTACCATGTGAGTTAAAATCATAGGGTGGTTAGATTTTTTTAGTAATAAATAACTATTATTTATAAGTTGATAAAAAATTAATTTAAGATGACGTACGTATGAAAAATAAAAAATTTAGCTTAGTGGTGCATGGTAGCAACTAATTCATTATCCATTAATGTAGCATCCAATCCAATTTGTATCCATCGTTATGTAACACTTGGACATACATAACTAATCAAATCCGCATCTATTGGTCTCTACTTAAGACCAAAACAAATTGAAAATCATATATTATTATTAGTTATATCTATGTTTTACATAATAATTTCTATAAATAGAAACTAATAACCAACAACACAAAATGTTGTATTAATTAATTAATTAAATAAAACAAACAAAATAATACTCTATTAGTAGTTACTAATTTCCCAAACACTAGCAGAGAAAAAGGGTGTCTAATGCCTGATTTGATCTCAATCATAGATGAATATGAATGTGTATGTTACAAGAAAATCATAGATATATAGATAATAATAATATAGAGATGAACAATTCTGAAAAAGAGAATTCATTGGCACTGAATGTCAATATTAAGAACAAGATTTCTGTCCAATCTAATGGCTCCAAAGCTCCACCATCTCCTAAGCAACCTTTCTTCATTGGTAACAAATAATGTTTTTTTGTTAACAATAATATTTATTATTATTATTTTTTAAAAATAATCCACAAAATTTTTGTTTGAAAAAAATTGAAATTTTTTCAGGTGTTGCTGGTGGAACTGCATCTGGGAAAACAACCGTGTGCAACAGGATAAATAGTCAGCTTCGTGATCAACGTATTGTCCTCATTAATCAAGTAATTAATTTTTCATATTATGTATCATTTGAAATGATAGTATTATTAGTTTTATATTTTTCCAAAAAAATTTGTCCAATTGATCAACAAGCGACTCATACCTGACAATGGTGAGAGGTCGAGAAATCTCGTTTTTTTAAAAAATTAGTGTGACTCAACTCATCTAAAATTTTAATCATAAAAAATATTAAATTATTATTATTATTATTTTAAATTTGTATTTTGTTGAATGAAAACATATAAGATTGGCTTATTTTGATTTAATTATTTATTTTAGATAAACTAACGTCTAGATTGTCTTGGAAAACAATGGTATTATTATTATTTTAAATTTATTTCAATGTAGAAAAATTGATTCTTAAACTTTTACTAATATTTATCTACACATAATTTTGTAGGACTCATTTTACCACTCATTGAGTGACAAAATATTACAAAAAGTTAATGATTACAACTTTGATCATCCTGGTAAGTACATTGCTTCAATATAATGTATTAGATAACAAGAATAATTGATACTCCTTGTTTAATTTTCAGATGCATTTGATACAGAGCTTATGCTTTCAAGTGTGGAGAAATTAAAACATGGACAAGTTGTTACCATACCAAATTATGATATCAATAGCCATAAGAGAATTGAACCTTCGCGCCAGGTACTAATATGCATTTCAAAAATCACAAATATTTCATGTGAATGCAATATGTTAACATAATCTATTATAGGTTCACCCTGCAGATATCATAGTTTTAGAAGGAATACTAATTCTTCATGATTCTCGTGTCCGCGATCTTTTGAACATGAAGATCTTTGTTGATGAAGGTTGGTTAATAATATAATTCAACATATATATTATTTTGATCATTAATCTTTTTTCTTATGTTTCAAAATATAATAACATGAAATTATTGTGAAATGTCTTATAATGTCATTGTTTTCTTCATTTTAATATATGGTTAAAAACATTACTATGGTTTAAGCAATGCAGATTCTGATGTGTGCCTTTCACGAAGGATTCAACGTCTTGCAATTGAACGTGGAAGGAACATTCAAAATGTTCTAGACCAAGTTAGTGAACTTAATTTTTCTTATATGTAATTATTTGTATCAATTTTCTTATATGTAACTTAATTTTGTGAAATCATATATTCTTTCACAATATATTTTTCATTATGTTTTTGAATTATATATAAGTTAAATTGAACGTACAAGAAATGTACCGATCTATAAAGTTGAACATTTATATCTACATGATTTGACTATATAAGATTAGTGTTCTTGTAACTCTTTTTCAGCACGTAACATATGTAAGACCAACATTTCATATCATAGGTATGTCCAAATGTCTAACACTCACACGAAACTAACACTTGTGACTATGTAGAATCACTTCTCTGCAATATTTTGTTTGGTAACCATGTGTTTGTGTCAATGCTTGGTAACATAAAACTAAAAATTGTTAATTATAAAACATGTGCAGTATTCCAGATTTGTAAAGCCTGGTTTTGAAGATTTTGTACTTCCTACAAAAAAATATGCTGATATTATCATCCCTGGTGGAGGAGATAATGATGTTGCCATTGACTTGATTGTTCAAAATATTTGTACAAAGCTTGGCCAACATGATCTTTGTAAAATATATCCAAATATTTTTGTCATTTTTTCAACATTTCAGGTAACAAATTTCTCACAGTCTTATTTTGTTTTGTACAGAAAAAGAATATTGATAAAAAACTTATGATAATGATAATAATGTTATATGAATCTAAATTGTTATCTTTGTATTCAGATAAAGGGAATGCATACACTAATCCGTGATGTCAGAACAACAACAAAGCATGATTTTGTTTTTTATTCAGACCGTCTTATTAGACTGGTAAACAAGTTTTGTGTAAATCAAAGTTATTAAGCACAAACACTTCAGATCGAATGCATATTCGGTGTTTGACTCTATTGTCTAACATCGAAATGATACTGACATATATGATTACATTCAATCACTTTTGTTTTCTTAAATTATTACCAGTATCTATAATCAGTGTTGAATCTCTTTTTTGTGTCGTGGAATAAAAGTAATAATGCTGAAACATGTTAATAAATTTTGAATTGAATTTTAGGTTGTTGAACATGGACTTGGTCACCTTCCTTTTACAGAAAAACAAGTCACAACACCAACAGGTAGTTAATTTTTTTTATCAATCATGTGGACTTGGCTAGTCTGTTGTTCCAAATTATTTTCACTTTTTATGTTATGTCAGTCTTTATAGTTTTGTCTTTAATCCTAGTGAGTTCAGAAAAATTAGTATTTAGAAACTAAGTTTCGATTTTCTAAATAATGTTTGACTTTTAAGTGTATCAGAACAAAATAATACTTAAGCATAAAAGTTTCTTACTTCAAAAGTTACATTTCGTGAATCATCAACTATGTTACACTAAGCATTCCATCAATTTATGTTGTTCAGATGTCTTGAATTATGTTAATGTTCCGATCCAATATTTTCGAGCTCAAAATATTAAGGATAAAAATTGAAGGTTTGTCGAACAAACGAATAGCTCGAACTGATAGGATTTCTCATTGAATGACTAAAATCTTAATTCATCGACACTATTTCACTTATTGGATAAACTAGATTGCCACAAGAAATAAGAAACTCTTCGAATGTCTGTGGACATATATGTCACATTGACCGAATCATGTAAATCTTTGTGTCTTGTTCTTTGTTCTCATTCTTTTGATCTTTTGCAAGATTTATTTTTGTACACTGCCATAACATATTGTTTTACACCTTAGTCAATAGAAAACATTCTGAACTTTTACCAAAATAATGTAAAAGAAAAGAAAATTTTAATATAGGTTTAAATTGTGCACTTATTTTCACTTATTATGTATATTAGTTACATATAAAAATTCTTAATATTTCCAACAACAAAGATAATGTATTCATGTATTTTGTCCTGTGGATGCAGGATCTGTATACTCTGGTGTAGTTTTCTGTAGCAGGCTATGTGGAGTATCAATTATTAGAAGGTACTTAATTTTAAGTGCTTAATCCATTTTAGATTATAAGATGCAATATATATTTCTATTGAAGATACTTTAAATTTGAGTTTATTACTCAACTTTATTTTTAACTGAATCTTACAAAAAGCTGACTTATAAGGTAAAAGATGTCTTCTACTTATAAAAATGATTTCAGATCACATATCATTTAATGTAAGACTCTCAATATTTAATTATTTATTAAGTAGGACATGTTGCAGTCATGTTTGTGTGTGTATCGATTGTAATGAGCTTTTCTTAGCTGCAATGCTGAGTACTAGAAATGCATAGAGCAAATATTGTCCAATGAGTCAAAAAAAATTGTACTCTATAATTTTACCTTAAAATTTTTTAGGTGGTTGAAGCATATAAAACTTGTTTATTAAATTTTTTTATATTTTAATTCTTCGATTATTCAACTTTTAACATCAGTGGAGAAAGCATGGAAAATGCATTAAGAGCATGCTGTAAAGGAATCAAAATTGGTAAAATTCTTATTCATGGACATGGCACAAATGGCAGGCAGGTTTGTTGAATGCCAATACATTGTATCCTTCTGGCATTTTCTTATTCATACTACACTATGTATGTTTAGAATTACGACGAGTTTGACAAAATCACCGTGGTACTATGATTTTGTTGAAACTAATTGTAAGTGATTAACTTAATAATCTCACAATATGATGATGCAGTTAATCTATGAGAAGCTACCATCTGATATTGCAAGTCGACATGTGTTGTTACTTGATCCTGTTCTTGCCACAGGTTTCACAAATTATATTTCATAACTCACTATTCTCTCATATTAATAATATACACTATCTTACACATTTGGTTCACAAGTTCACTTGCATTATCTAATAGTTATATTAATTATCAGGAAATTCTGCAGTGAAAGCTATCTCTCTACTACTCAAAAAGGGTGTATCAGAATCCAACATCATTTTTCTAAACTTAATAGCAGTGAGTCACTATGACTTATGCTTGTGCATTTTAGATTTCATGAACTATATTATATAATTCATATTACTAGCTAAATAAATTAAATTGCATGATGTTGCAGGCACCACAAGGAATAAATGCAATTTGTGAGAGATTTCCAATGCTAAAACTTGTTACATCTGAGATTGATGCATCACTAGATGAGAATTCTCGTGTCATCCCCGGATTGGGGGAGTTTGGTGATCGTTACTTTGCCACCGATGATTAGATCAATAGAAAAATTTGAAACTGCGACAGACAAAATCTGTCTCTAATTTTATTGCTATGTGTTAGACGCTAAATTAGAAGATTAATTTTATTTTTTCAGTCTCTAATTTTTATGTGATTTCAAATTAAGCAGTTCAATAGATGAATGATAGAGCAATGACTTATCAACCATGATTATTTTTTCTAACAAGCTTTTAAGTTTTATGATTGAGCTATCATTTGTAATAAGATAATAACAATAATAAGTTTATTCTCTTGTTCACCTAAAAAAAACTTACCAAACATTTCATTTCATAGAGTATGAAAATTGCAAAAAGTTATTTGCATTTCCTTTCATAATTGGTCCTGATACAATAACTAATTGATACTTGAAATCCCAAAAAATATGACTCTACTTGTATAAAAACTTGTTGATAGTATTTTTTACCTCATAATGACCTGTCTTAATATTAATATTGCATTTGCTGTTCATGTGGCTAATATTTTTTAGAAGCCTATTTAATTAAAGAAATCAGACTATTAGTTATCGGAAAAAAATCTTTTAAATCTATCGATCTACTTAAGTAAATATAAATAATATATTTTTCTCACATCGATGATCAGATATAAACAAACTTGAGTTGACATCCACCATTCCAACTAGAGTTTGAGAGAGTGTGTTAGCATAATTCAGTATTTAGAAACTCTTTTCTTGATATATTTGAGTTAAAGAAAGAAATGAAAATGTTTTTCAAAAACCATTGAGGAGAAAGAAAAACACACACGGGTAACAAAATGGGTTGCGAAGCATGGGAATGCTGACAGATCACGATGTCAGACGCAACCACACAAGTATAGCAGAGTAACAACAACTAGGGAATAATTTTTAATTGGCCACAATCATGGTTAATACGAGTTAGGTTATGATGTCCAGTCTATAAATATTTATTGTAATTATATTTTAGACACATTTCAATTAATCAAAATCTTATTTTACTTGCAATTTATTTGCATTTTACTTTTACTATTATCATAATTCTCATATTTTGACTTAACACTTTTTGGAGTAGTTATAAAATCTGTCGTGGAAAAACAAAGTTCATTTGTTGAGAGCTTAATTTTAGTCAATCCACTCAACATACTTTCAAGTTCGAAAATAGTTCTATATAGAAGGACTTTCCATGTTTTGATGGATCCTATTGGTAGAGTCGACAATGGATGGGCTTTGGCTCACTCCAGAGCAATTGGGAATTGTTTTATTGAGTGTGTTTGTTTGAATTTAAATAAAAATGATTTTTAGTTTATAAAATTTAGAGATTTGTTTAAAAATAATTTTTTTGATTTCCGTTAGTCTATAATCATAAAAAATATTTTTAATTTGTTTGTATACAATTTTATAAAAGTGATTTTTAAGCTACAAAATTATCATAAATGACATGATTTTTCTAAATACATTAATCTCTTTGTGTCACGTCTCTCTACCTCTCCCTTTTATCTACTATCCCCTTCCCTCCTTTTTTTCAAAACTAATACCAACAAAACGAAATCAAACATCATAATAGACTTTCAACGTTTTACTATCTAAAATATTTTATATAAAATATCTAAAATAATGGAGAATATGTGTTAGAAAAAATTGACCATAAATTGAATTAAAAAAAAGTAACATGTTATAACAAAAGTTTGAAATATTCATATAAAAGCCATCTAAGCAATTTGTGTGTTTGTGGTGGTCATATATATAAATATCAAATAGTAAAAAATAATATTAGTGTCATTGTCTAACTTGTGTTGGCAATTAGTCTTTAATAGTATTTCTTGTTTCTTCTATGTATCTGACATCAGCTGGTGTTGGACGTGTCATTCACCATGATTAGGTACACCATTATCATCATCTCTATTATTAAAACTTTGTTCATTGTTTTGTAGTCCTCTAATGTTCTCTAAGCTTTCAAGAACATCCAAGTCACTTGAATTTGTTCTTCTTAAAAAATTATGGAGTGCAAAACAAGCCCATAAAATAGCCATTTGAGTTTGAAGCTTGAAATAGGGCATTTCTTGTAATATTTTCCATCTTGATTTAGCAACACCAAAAGTTCTTTCAATCACACTTCTCAAACTAGAATGGTGATAGTTAAATGATTCATTTTTTTATCTAAATCCTGGAGCCAGTCTAAATTGTGAAAGATGATATCTCGTATCTCTTAAGTGAGGGATATCTTGAATCAACAAGATAGTACTTACCTATGTATAAATACAAAATATATTAGACAAAATTATAAAATAGCTATTATACATATAAAAATAATTCCAGTTGTATAATACTGACCTTCAAGAGGATAAGGAAATCGAAAACTCGGTTTAAGAAGAGTATCCATAAGAATCATTGCATCATGGACGAATCCTTCCCATTCACATAATGCAAATGTAAAACACATATTAAAATCATACACAACCATCACATTCGTACTTGTATACCATTTCCTACTGAAAAAAGGTGTCTGCTTATCTATTGGGACATGTATTTTAATATGTGTTCCATCTATTGCCCATATACAACCTTTAAAATAAGGCCAATATCGAGGATCATTTATAATATATAGAGAAGGAACATCAATAGGATCAATAAGTCTAATGCTATTTTTACCTAACTTGCATACAACTTATAAAACTTTATGAAAATGGGTATGAATGGTTTGATCTGAATGTTGAAATCGTTCTTGGGCATTTCTATATGATGAAGGTTGATCTATCATATTTAAAAAGTTTATCTGATTTCCCCATTTTATCTCTTTTCCCTAAATTCTTCCTCTTTTTTGAAGAACTTGGTGTTGGGTTGGTTTGAGCTTCATTGCCAACTTCAAAGCTATCCTCTTCTCCTTCTCCTTCATCCTCAGTAATTGGATTATTCTCATGACCTTCTTCAAACTGAGATATCGATCCTTCAAAAGGTGGTTGCTCTTCACATGGCTTGTAAAGAGCAAATCTGGTAGATATTGCACCACTGAAACATTTCTCAAGTAAATCAATGAATTTAGTTCCTCTATTCTTCCATTTCATAATATGTGGATTCTCCTAAAAAATAAACATATAAATAAATCATTACAAAAATATGTATGTCATAAAATACTTTTATAGTACACCAAGACATAACCATACCTTACTCTTAGCCGTCCACCATTCATCGTCAGCCTGAACATTTTTCTTATCATGATCTCATCCTAATCCAGTATGATTTTTCACTAATTTCGCAAATGATGAAAACTCTCTTTTCAACGCATTCCATCTATTTTTCAGTTGGGTGCGGTCATAAGCATAATTAGTTCTCTTTTGAAACTTCTCAGTAATCTTCTTCCACCCTTCTTTACTGAAGTGGATGTCTGGCCTATTACTAGCCTCTATTTCTTTAATGCAAATTTTTAAAAATGGTTCGGTTTTACTATCATCCCATCTAGCAACAATTCTTTCATCAGTCTCAGAACTTTTTGCATATTTTTTAGTTCACTCTAATTGATATTTAAGTCAGCAAAAATGTTAAATCACATGTTTAAAACAATTCATAAAGTAACCTACCATTTACCAAATTTCCAACTCATAAACATGATAAGCATGCTGACATAGTTTGATTATCCATAGTCATTGAGGCATCAGTTAGTACTTGGTAGAATCTTTGCTATGTTAGGTGTCAATATCTAAAGCATTTGTTATGAAATTTACTATAATAGAACAATTGAAATATTTCAAATTAGGTACTTCAAAATTTGTTAGTTTAATCCATTTCTTAGACATATCTCAAAATTGATTAATGTACCTTAAGTACTCATCAAAAAACAATAAATAAACATACAAGAGTAAAAAAAAAATAGTATCACACATATGAATAATGTAAAGATAAAATGATTCAAATAAAATGCATAGAAACAACAAAAAAACGATGTGGAGAAATCAAAAAGGAGAAGAAAAATTATTTGATGAAAAGCTAAATAAGAGTCGCATGGAAGGAGAAAAACCACCACATCTGTGTGCGTGAAGGAGAAAACGCAATTGAGTACGTGAGAAACTACTATTTTTAGCTTTTTATTTTTAGTCAAAAAATGATTTTTTTTAACAAAATAATTTTTCAAAAATCTAAAACAAATATTATTCAAACAATAAAAAATTATTTTTGATTTGAAAAAATCTGAAACAAAACATCCATTATAGCTTGATAACAAGATATTAATGTTTTCAATATTCTCTTAAAGAATATATATATATATATATATATCATGAGTCAAGTGGATCCAAAGGAGAGGCAAATCAGGTCACACTATCTTAGATTTTAAATATTTTAAACTTTCAAATTTATATTTTTGATTTAATTAAAATTAGTAATTTTTTAGTATTCATTTTTTTTAGTATTTGTAGTATAATTTACTCTCCAATTTTGGTTACTCGTTAATTCAATAAAAAAATTACTCAAGAATGTATTTAATATTTATTTGTAAATTTTTTAATATTGTTCTATAAAAAAAATTGTATAATATTATAAAAATAATTAAGTTTAAAAGACCTTTAATGTTATGTTTTTTAATTTTTGAAGAGTCTCATTTTAAATGTTATCTTATACCTCTACCTTTATTAAGTCGACTATGTCATCAAAATAAAGTTATTTTATATTAAAAAAATCAATTGAAAAATTGTTGATTTGACAATTTAATATATATCCCCTAATCTCATTTTAAATTTCCCTTCACGAAGCATCTTCCGTAAAAATAAATTTATTCGTAGAAAATAAATTTTAAATTGATTGAGATACAATTTAAAATTAATATAATTAAATATTATAAAATAAATTAAGATTTTTTATTTTAAATTGTTAAATATATATCTTTGTTGATTATATTAAAAATTAAGTAGTAAAAAAAAGGTAAAATACATCTCATAGTTCTTTAAATTATATAAAAATAACATATTAGTCATTTATTTTTATTTTTTTATCTTTCTTTTGATGTAAAATTTGTCTTTTATGTTTGTAAACATTTAACTGATAATCCAAATTTAAAACTTATATAATTGAAACTAAAAATTTTCTCAATTTTTTCAATAAACTCATGTAATTATTAAGAGATTTTGATTGCAATAATCAAAAGAGCATAAATCCTCAATTAATTCTAGTGAGAAACATATTAGAGTTCTTGAAATTTAACATAAAATTCTCTTAATCCAGATCATGAAATTACATGAAAATTTATCAATTCTTTATACGATAGATAATAAAACTCATAGTAAATTTTTTTAAAAATCACTAACTAAAAATGATTTAAATGAGATTGTAATTAAAAATAGTTATTTTATAAAAAAATAAAAATTAAAAGTAAGGAGAACATACGACAAACCAGGACCATATGTTGAGGTTCATAATTGTGTAATTGATTACATGCACATATATAACCATAGGGTAATCAATTATGACATAGAGTTTGAACAAGTGTAAAAATGGAATACCAGAAAAAATAACACTTTTGCATATCGTCTTTCTTCTCATCCTATCAAGATGTCTCTTGCCCTATTTTCTCTCTTTCACCAAACATTCATAATAATTTTTCACAAACAATGTTTGTACTAAACAATTTTTGCCATATGTTTTAGTACTAAATAGTATATATATATATATATATATATATATATATATATATATATATATATATATATATGTTAATTTATTCCTGCTTATAACATTTATTAACTTGCGCTCAATTATTTTCTGTTGGATGTAAATTAAAAAGTTGCACTTTAAAGAGTATTTCAAAATTTTATTTGTTATAACTTGTTAATTTACACTCATTAAAAATAAATGAACGTAAATTAATAAATTCATATATGTGTGTGCGAAATTGCTATAATTTACACTCACCTAAAATTTAAAAACTGTATATCCGTTTATTTTTATTTAATTTTTTTTTTTATAGAAATGTGGACTAAGTTATTAGTCTACATCTTCTAAATTACCATCCCTATGCGTATATTAGTATTTTTTTAAAACTTATTCAGTTTAGTTAGAAATACTACCGGGTATATAAATAAAAAATACTACAGGGTAATTTAAAAGTGTTGATTAAAAAGATTAAATATAAAAATTGAATATTATATTTTCATTATTTTTGAAAATTTCTTCACGACGACCACTGAAATTGTTTAACTTGTTTAATAATTTTGAGTAGCCATACTGGTGACATTTTGCTGATATTTCCAGCTTATTAAAGTGATTTGAATATATATTATGCATCAATAATGATTTATTATTATACCTAATAAACTAGCTAGGATAACTATCGCTTAACTACATGCTGCATATAATTTCCTAAAGTATAAATTAATTTGGTTAAGTTAAATTAAATGATATAAAAAGCAGTTACAACTTATTTAAAGTACCATGAAAGACATAATGATCTCCAATTGTAGGTGAATCATATTAATGAATCCAACCAATCACATTTAAACTTTTGTAAAAATGCCACCATTTACAGAAATACACATAAAAAAACCTTACATTATTAAAGACCACCTTAAAGCACCTCCTATATTAGTAGAAATCACAATAAAACTATGACCAAGAAAAAAAAGTTTCAAAAGTCTTTTTTTTACTTAAAAAACCTATATTTATTTATTTAAATTGACATAAATTATATCATGGAGATAACATTACAATTTAAATTCGCTAAAGTAATAAAGATGAATTTGCGAACAAACCTACAACACTCAGATTAATAACATAAAATAAAAAAATATGTATAAATGTGACAAAATCTACAAAAATAATAAAATTAATGTGATCGAAATTCTGATACCTCTAGATCTCTATGGTTGACGATGTCAAAAAGTCATAGATTGGGTCGAATTTGATGTATCAATATGAACCAAATGAACACTGCAGCAAGACGATAAATCAAAACAATGATGCATCAAAACGACGAACAAAACAGAGTGACCCACCAAACGACAAAATAAATAAAAAACATAAAAGAAAAACTAAATACATATAAAAATCACTTCACTTATTTAAATAAATAAATAAATAAAAAATTTAAAAATAATTTCACAAAAAAATTAGCCATAAGTCCACTCTCATAAAAAAGGTAGGAACAAGACAGCTAGGTTATTGTAACACTAAGAGGAGGCCGGACATTTCATAACTATATAAAGTCTTGAATCATGTGTATTCTTTCCACATCCACACACACATAAAAAAAAAAAAACTATAGTCCTCAATTTCTTTTAACATATTAACAATATATACATCTAAATTAAGGCTAATTTTCAATGGCATATTATTCTTTGTCAAGTTTTGTACCTTTGATAATTTTTAGTATAGTTTTGATTGTTGGAGGAGTTGAAGCTAAGTCAAGAGCTTTCTTTGTATTTGGTGATTCACTTGTTGATAGTGGAAATAACAATTACTTGGCTACAACTGCACGTGCTGATGCTCCACCTTATGGCATTGATTATCCAACTCATGCACCAACTGGAAGATTTTCTAATGGATACAATATTCCTGATCTTATTAGTAAGTTTAATTTCATATTTTTATAATTGCACACATTTTAATTAATCAACCTTCTTGTTTCAACATTCATTTTTGTTTTATTAACTTCAAATTTCATAACAATGTTTTTTAAAAACTGTACTAGAGATCTAACTGGTGAGATTTATAAATTATGGTTCAAACAGTTCAACTGAATAGTAAATGTATAAAAAAAAATCAATAATTGAAAAGATATAAAAATAGAAAACGATCGGTTAAACCAACTGTTGGGTTCAACTAGTTTAATCTAGTTAGTTCATTTCGGTATAATTATATTGTGTACATTTGATATCAAACTAACCGTTGAACTGACTATTTTTCAGTCCACTGGTTGGTACTGATTGAGTCCAATTTAACCTAACTAATTCATTTCAGCTCAACTATGTTGTATACGGTTAGATCAAACCAACCGGCAAACTCACTAGTTTTAAATTCTAACCGGTTGAATCAACCAATTCGGTTCAATTTTTTAAATATTATTTTATAATGCACATTTGAACCCTTTTTGTGTAATCAAATGAACATTGACGATTCTTTTTAATGGCATTTATATGCATTTTCAGGTCAAAAACTTGGAGCAGAGTCAACATTGCCATACTTAAGCCCTGAATTAAGAGGAGAAAAGCTTTTAGTTGGAGCTAATTTTGCTTCAGCTGGAATTGGAATACTCAATGACACTGGAGTTCAATTTGTAAAATTTATTCTTAATTTTTCTAACTACATTATCAATGTCACAACTAATCATTCATGTCAACAATTTTTTTTAAAACAATCGGAGAACAAAAAATTATTATTTATTAAACTTCCACTAATGACAATTTTACAAATATTTTAAGCTAATTTGAGTTTAATATTTTGAAGTTACAAAATCAAACTCTTACTACTAATTGACACGTAATCTAAAAAGATTAATTTATGTACATTGAAATGACTAATTATATAAATGCAAATTTTGTATTGTAGATTAATGTGATCAGAATGTATAGACAATTGGAGTATTTTGAAGAGTACCAACATAGATTAAGTGGTATAATTGGAGCTGCACAAGCTAAAAGTCGTGTGAATGAAGCACTTGTTCTCATAACTGTTGGTGGCAATGATTTTGTAAATAACTATTATTTGGTGCCTTATTCAGCAAGGTCTCGTCAATATCAATTACCTCAATATGTCAAGTATCTCATCTCTGAGTACCAAAAACTTTTGCAGGTAATTGACAACACTAACACCCCATTTAAGAATAATTCTTAATTTGATTTGGTTTTTTAGTTAATAAGAATTTAAGAAATAGTTTTTAAAAACAGTTAAACAAAACAAATTAAACAAACAACATGTTTATTTTTAAAAAAAAATTAAAAAGTGAAATAGTTTTCTGAAATAGTAATCTATCAATTTAAAGTCTTTTGGGTAGGTGCCTTTGAGGCTTTGACTATTGTTCCTCATAACCTTTCAAAGAGAGCTTTTAGCTTTTAAAAAGTTTTTAAAAAATTGGAAAATACATTTTATAATTTTTTTCATTATTTTTAAAAATAAAAATAGATAAATACTTATTTAAAAAAAAAGTTAGAATAATTATATAAAAAAAATTTTAAAAATATAACCAAATAGTTCACTTCAAATAGTTAAGGTGAATTGTTCGTGAAAACTCGAGTTATAAAATTGACTGAAATATCTCACTCAAAAATTTACTTACTTCCGGATAGTGTTTTAAAATTCGGACCGATGATCGACTCGATCAAGACATTAAATTACTGAATTACTGGTTGAATCAGTAGATCATTAATTGGATGACTAAACTCTAGAATATCATAACCTTTGTCCCTTAAAATGGAAGGGTTAAGAAAAAGAAAAACTACAAAAGAATATCCAAACAATTTCAAGTGTTTGGCTCTACCATTGCTCTTTCTCATAGTTTCTTATTTATTTATATAAATGTTGCAGAAACTATATGATTTAGGAGCTAGGAGAGTTCTTGTAACAGGAACTGGACCGTTAGGTTGTGTTCCTTCAGAATTAGCACAACGTGGTAGAAATGGACAATGTTCTACTGAATTACAAAAAGCTGCATCACTGTTTAACCCTCAACTTGAAAGCATGTTACTAGCAATCAACAAAAAAATTGGAAGGGATGTTTTCATTGCTGCAAACACAGCCAAAATGCACAATAATTTCGTTTCTAACCCCTCACAATTTGGTAATTCTACAAACTTTCATGTGATCTAATTGTTGTAGTTTTAAATTGCGGTCACAGTCGAAACAAATATGACATAAAAAAATGTTTTAGATTGTAGTTTGCGACCAAAATTATGGCTGCAAAGTTAAAAAATTTATGTTTATGCAATTGCTTGCAATTTTGACCGTATTAGTCGTATTTCACAATTCTTTATAACACCTTTTGATTTAGAGTATGTTTGTTACAATTTTTTGCGTAAAAAAGTCAAATTTTTTTTAAATTAATTACTTTTGAAATTTTTTATATGTTTGTTATAGTATTTTGAAAAATTGAGAATTTAAAAATAATTTAAAAGTTGTTTCAATTGAGAAGTTGTTTTTAGTAGTTTCTAAAAAAAATCAATTTTTAGTTATACAATTTAATAACTATAAAATATATTATTAATTTAAATGAGATTAAAAACTTTACAAAGAGATCAGCGAAATGAAAAAGTGATTTCAGCGTTATAAATTAATTTATTTTTCTAATACTTTAACTTTTAAAGTAAATTAAATTATTTATAATAGATTATAGACTGTTACTCTGTTAAATTTAAAGAAACAATTTATTACTCTCAATGTAAAAGTTTACAACTGATTGCACCATACAATCCAATGATTGCACCATACAATCCAATATAGAGTATCTAAATTTATTTTAAGCAAAAATGTATTAATTATATTACTTATGTTGTTGTGCTTTGAATAGGTTTCAAAACATCTAAAGTGGCTTGTTGTGGACAAGGACCCTACAATGGTCTAGGGCTATGCACAGCACTTTCAAACTTGTGCCCAAATAGAGAATTATATGCATTTTGGGATGCATTTCATCCATCTGAAAAAGCAAACAAGCTTATTGTGCAAGAAATTATGTCTGGCTCTAAGGCATATATGAATCCAATGAACCTTAGCACTATATTAGCATTGGATGCTACCACATGAAAATAAAAAGTAACCTAATAAAACCAAGCTCAAGTATTTTCATTGATCACTACTTTTTAATTATTGTTGTAATTGTCCTTTATGTAGTACCCTCTTTGTGATTGTGGAACAAAATCAATAAAAGAGAGAAGCTTCCATTTATGTAGAATTACAAATGAAGGATTATATGTTAATGATAAATTCATGTTAAACCACAAAATGTTGTTACATTGTCCTTTTTTTTGTCTTTTTCCCTTTTGATGCACCCTTTGTGTTGAAATAATTAATTAAAAAAAGGTCTAGTTTTATGCTCCATTTTTGTGATTTTTTTTATATATTTAACTTATTTGTTGGATTTGAAAAATTCTCCTAATCATGCGATCGTTGAATAGGACTATTTGATCAAAGATCAAACAACTTGCTTTATGTGAATTTATATTTTGGACTTTATTTATTAAAGTTGGAATTGAAATCTCAATAGTCTAATCTTAATTGAAACTAGGAAAATATACATTTTTATTATATTTTTTCTTTTCTTTTCCTCATGAAAAAAAAAAGTAAGTAGAGGATATAAATTGAAGTATAAAAGTACAACATTGATATCTGAAAACAAATATAAATCTTATTTTTTGGCAAAGTTATTTGAATGAAGAGATATACTTTTAGCAAGACAACATTTGGATAAAAATGGTGGATTAAATGAAGAATCTCAAACTTGATAATATGCCAAAAGTATACATTTATTTTAGAGACAATCTCAAAAGTATACATTTTTTTTATGAACATCTCAATTTATATGTGAAAACAATGAAATTCAATCCATATATTAATTATATAAAAGGGTTTTAGGGTATAATCAAATTTAGATGCTACGTGTGCTTAGATATTGAGAGTTGAACAATTCTCAAAAGTTCAGATTTGAGTTTTTATTTTTTTTAAATTTCTTTTAATCCATTGTGTTTTTTAAAATAACCATTAAAATAACCATAGTTCGATACGAAAGAACGTATTTGAAAAACAAAACGATCGTGCTTTTGTTCAGAATAAACATCTAAATGTATATTACCAAAGTGCATTTGGAAGGAAGAAAATAATTTTCATGTCTTTCAATTGTACTAAAAGATATGTAAAAATATTAGTCTATTATCTAGCTAAGCACGATTTCTCTATGTGGATAGAAGAAACTTCTATTTTTAAAATTGCATCTTTCATAAACCTATGAAATATTTCTTCTATTATATATTTCTCAACGTGATATTTTAGCATTTAGTCCTTATTTCCAAGGGAATTTTTACTCCCGTAAACATTAGATTTAGTTATTAGATTATTGATCAAAGTTATATAATTTTGTCGGTCTAACAAAATGAAATCGGCTTATTCATGTTCGGTTGCAAGAGGAGCCTAAAACACGACGGTAAACACTAACATTTTTATTTAATGGAAGATTTCTTACTCACATTGATACTCTCCAACCCCATCTTCAAATGTCAATTTATTCATCCATTTAGAACGATCAATACAAAGCGGCCTAAATTTCGAGTGTTTTTTGAAATTCAATAGAGTCGCCACTAAATTTTATTTTAAAATAAGAAAAATATTGAAAAAACTTTAAAAAAAATTGTCCTTGAAACCAAATTTTGAGTTCGAGAGTCGATTTTGCATAGTAAAAATATTAGCACCCTACGACATCTGTTAAAAATACGGTTACCTACAATTAATTGTGCAAAATTAATATTAACATAAATATATTCATTTCTCTTTATTATTAAATATGAATATCAATTGTTATTTTATAAATATGATTTTTGAAATAAAAGCCTTTTTTTAAATAAATAAAATAAAATAAAATAAATTTTTATTATTGTGCTTGACAAGAGTGTGGTCTTGCTCCTACATATCTTCCAGTGCAATGGAGAAACAAAGCTACGCAGTTCTTTGGGTAGTAAATGCGGATCTGTTGATTATTTTTAAAGAAAAATTTGTTTTGTTGTTGATATAAAAAAAAAAGAATTATTTTAATGAAGAAAAAAAAAGAGTTTGTTTAATTTGAACAATTATTTCGAAATGTGAATTTTTGGACTATTAAGTTGTACAACTCGTGTCTCAAAAAATTCAAAGAGTAAAAAGATGTTTCATCTAGTTAACCTTTATAAGAGTATTTTTTTATTATTTTCGATTTTAAAACTGAGTTTTAAACCACCAAGTGGTACAACTTGTGTTTTAACAACTCAAAGATTAAAAAGATGTTATATATAATTAACCAGATTTTCAAATTTTGATTTTGAATTAATTTGCTAATTTGTTAAAAAAAGAGTTTTAGAACTAATATGATGTAACAATTCATGACTTGAATCAATATTTTCTTTGATTTTTATGACTTAATAAACTGAAAATTCAAGCAAAGCTTAACCAATATTTTCTTTGGTTTTTATGACTTAATAAACTATAAATGCAAGCAAGTTGTTTGCATATAGTGCTTAATAAATTGAAAATGCAAGCTACAGTCCTGCCTCTGCGTAAAATGAAAGTCTACACCTAGTGCTTAATAAACTGAAAATGCAAGCAAACTGTTACTGACTCTGCGTAAAAAGAAAATCTACACATAATGTTTTGGCTAGTGTGATATAACTAAGATTTAGTGGTGTGGCTAGTATGATACCTGTAACTATTATTGTGTTAGGGATGTATCAAACAAAGCAAGTTTCAATTTAACAATCTCTCAAACAAAAGGTATCACTCTTAGACATGAGTTCAAAAAATTTATCAAGCAACCGACAAGTAAAAGGCATTATTTTTAAAAGGTGAAATCAAAATCTCAGTATACAAACAACAAAAATGAAGTGTCATATTTAAAGAACGAAACAAACGTGATAGATGCAGATATGTGTATAACAGGGAACAAGAAGGCAACTGTGGTGTAACAGTGGTCGGCGATGGTCGGCGATAGTTACATGTGGAAGTTGAAATGATAGTAATGTTATCTTTTTTTTTCGTTTTTTTTCGTTTTTTATCTTCATTTTAGTTTTGAAGTATATACTTTTTGAGAATGAATTTAAATTGTTTATTCTCAACTCAACTTCATTTTTCTTTCAAAATCTCTCTTTCAAAAATTTCTCTCTTATTTTTTCTTTCTCTTTTTTTTTTTTTTGAAAAATAAAACTCATCTTCTACTTTACTGATTTTTGCCTTAATTTATAGACTAAAAAGTTGAATCTTTGTGTCTATGAGATAAAAAAACTATGTTCTGGATTTTGCATTGTTTTTAAACATTATATTTTGAGTGCACAAATGTACAAATAATAGTTTTATTAGGCTATAAATTGAGTTAAGACTTAAAAATATTAAGTTGGTAATATTAATTAATGATAACTTAAAACTAAATAATATCACATATCCATTTCATAAAAGATACAGATAAAAATCCATAAGACCTAACTCAACTAATAAATATTAATATTATTTAATTCAATATCATATTGTGAGTTTAAATTCAGAATTTCACAATTGTGTATAAATTATAAATGATGTTTAATATTTCATATACAATAAATAAAAGAAAAAAATACAAAATTAATTAATATTTTACAATGTCATTAAATTTTATAATTTAGTAGACTAGACTAATACATGTTTACAATTTCACAAGATGAACTTAGATATTTACATATTTTGGCAACCAGAGAAGAAAAAACAAAAACAAAAACAAAAAAGGAAAAGGAAAAATCTCAATATTTTCATTTTAAACTCTTATTTTTAATTTCCATTGAACCAAACACGACCTTGAATTCTTCTTCTCCATGATTCCACTGAAAACTCATCATCAACCTTCTTCCTTCTTCTTCGTCTCTTCCATTTCCAAACCTAACACACTCCACACTTTCTCTCTCCAACCACACTTTCTCTCTCTTCCACAATCTCCGCCACTCAAATTTCCTCTCAAATTCAAACCCATACCGGTCTCTCCTTCACTCCTCCTTCAAAGGGTTTCAAAAATTGAACTTTCAATTTGCAGCAATGATGAAGAATTTCAGGATTTGTCCCCAAAAGGGGAAGTTTATCAGAAGACACTGCAGTTGGTTGAGTGTTCCATGTTTGCTGCACTCACTGGTTTGGTCTATTTCTTGAGCAATTCTCTTGCCATTGAGGTTTGTTTTTTGAATCAAAGTTTTGGTCCGTTTTTTTAGATAGGTTTGTTTGGTTAATAAACTAGAATAATGGGTTTGTTTTTTTTTTGGTGAAAATTGGAACTTTGTTTGAGCAATTCTCTTGCAATTGAGGTTTGTTATTTGGTTTTTTTTTTTTTTTGGGGGT
>JBBPBO010000003.1:4838680-4869309 GCA_037974295.1 Cicer cuneatum | reverse complement strand
TTTTTTTTTTTTGGAGGTTTGTTTGGTTAAGGAATTAGATAATGGGTTTGTGTTCTTTTTGGTTGAAAATTGGTTAGTATAAATAAAAATTGGATCTTTGTTTGAGCAATTCTCTTGCCATTGAAGTTTGTTTTTGTGAATCAAATTTTGAGTCTTTGGTTTTATTTTTGTAGGTTTGTTTGGTTAAGGAATTGGAATACTGGGTTTGTGTTTTTTTTGGTTGAAAATTGGTTAATTCTTACAAAAATTGAAACTTTGTTTGTGTGTAAGGTTTGGTTAAAAAATTAGATTAATGGGTTTCTGAAAATGGATTTACCCTTGTCAAAATTGACTGTAGATGCAATCTATTTATTTGGAAATGGATTTACATAGTTCGAGTTCAACTCATTTATTTGATGAACTCAAATTTGTCTCATTTAGTTCATGAACCAAATTTAACGAATTAATGTTGGTGATCAACTAAGAATGATTTGGTGCATTAGCATCCAAAGGTTTGGCCAAGAAAGTAGAGTAATGGGTTTTTGGAAATGGATTTACTTTGGTCAAAATTGACTTCAGTTGAAATCTTGATTTTGAACATTGATAGAGTTTGAACGATTGAAACTGATTTCTGTAGAGTTTATCATATGAACCGTCTGATCTCACACGAACGGTTTTGATTTCACTAAATTAAATGTGTGACTGCACGGGTTGCCTGCCGAGGGTCTTTTGTTTTGGGCAGAAAATTGGTTGGCTCTAACCAAAATTGAATATTTGTTTGTGTGCAAGGTTTGGCTAAGAAAGTAGAATAGTGGGTATTTTTTTCTTTTTTGCATAGGTTGAGAATTGATTATATCAACAAAATGGTTGACAAAGAAGTTTGAATTTGTGATTTAGGCATTTCTTACATTTTTTCCACCTCACTATTTGGTCTTTTTTTTCTTTTCTGGTTGCAGAATTACTTTAGTTGTTTCTTCTCGTTGCCAATAGTGATATCGTCGATGAGATGGGGTGTTGATGCTGGAAGGAAAACTCTGGTTAGAATTGCTAGTTGCTTAATGAAATGCAATAGATAATTCTTGAATAATTATTGTTGCATATCATTTTTTTTTTTGTTATTGATGTAGGTGGCAACAACTATACTTTTGTTTGTCTTGTCTGGTCCAGTAAAAGCTCTAACCTATCTGGTGAGTTTGCATTTTAACTTCATTGATTTCCTGTGCTAAGCAATAAGATTCTCAACTGTGTTTTTTCCTTTGTATTGCATGTTACTTTTATCAAAAACTCTATGCTGCATAATTTTGTTCATGAAAGAAAAAACTATTTAGTTTTGTAAGCTACAAGCCTACATGTCATTTTAAGAGACTTGAGAGTATATTGAGGGCCCATTTTCTACTTAACGTCGTCCGTTTTCTGTTTCCATTTTCAAACATTAGAGAAGACATTATAAAAGTTTTTGAAAATGCATTTTAAAAGGAGATTGATTATTTCTTTTAAATTCTGAAAAATATCAAAACATTGTTTTCGTGTTTCCGGAAATGTGTTCTCTCTAAATAGATTCCAGCCACCACCACCACCAACAACAACAATCAAGCCTTATTTGACTAAGTAAGGTTGGCAACATGGATCAATCAACGTCATAATGTTCTATCATATAACATATTTCTTTCCAGCTTATTAATCTTTATGTCTTTCCTAATAATTTCTCTTATAGTTTTTCTAGGTTTTCCTCTGTCTCTAGCGATTTGACTACCCTTCGTTTGATATACTTGTCTTGCTACAAATTCTACCGGTCTCCTCTCCACATGTCCAACAAAAGTTGAAATTGAAAATATTTATAGAAAGTAAATGGGTCCTGATATTTTATGAGAATAAAAGTTGCTTACCAATTAGTTGGAGGATACATTGCTTATCAAATTTGCATTTTAATAAACATCTGGTTACTCTTTGCCTGTCGATGAAGAGGTTTACTAGAGACTTAATTGCGATGACATGCCAGTCTTTTGCATATGAATTAACAAAATTGACACCATAAGCCATTTTTTTGTAAGAATTGCAAATTTGATTGTTGAAAAATTTAATCTTGGTGTAACATAGATTTGGCTTCCTTTTTTTCCTTTCACGGTAAATATTTTGTGTGTAGTTGTGTACGAGTAAATTGTCATTTTGGTATTTAAATGCATAGGCATCAAAATTGCAAAAAAAAAAAAAAAAAAACTCTTGAGAATGTTTTATAGTTTTTAATTTATACATTTAGGGACTGCGATAACCACGTCTCAAATCTTCAAGGACCAAAATGATTGTTAAGTGTTCTCTTTATGTACTGCAGTGAAACCTATAAATTACTTGATTTGTGTTTATATATTTCATGCAGCTTAAGCATGGTATAGTTGGTTTCACAATGGGTACTCTGTGGAGGTATGTCATTCACTCACAGACTAATATGTTTCTAAAATTAACTTATAATGCAGTGAACCATTAATCATTGGTTATATTTTTTAATCCAAGTTACTTTTACATATGGTTCTTAATTTAGAATTTGGTAACATAACAATCAATTTTCTGAATTAGGCGCATGACTAACAAGTGCTTTTTTTTTTTTTTTTGCATCTTATCAGGTTGGAAACAAGTTGGAGCCTGTCAATTTTCTTGTGCACAATTGTAATGTTTGTTGCCACAAACTTATACCTATTTGATGTGGCTTTTTTCTTCACAAATTTTTCATAATATATAACCTTAATCATGTTTACAGGTACGATCAATCGGCGCAGTTGGCTTTGTCTTGATTTCATCTTTCTTGATTAGGGAAAATATACTAGCTTTGGTAATGAATTCCGCAATGTTATTTCCTAACTTTTTATTCATCTTATTTAAAGAAATGATATTTTGACACAAAGTTGACAATAATTTTGACAACAATTTGGATGGTTAACGTAGATCAAGTATGTGGTTAATTATGTTAATTGAATAGTTAATTATTTTATTAACCACATTTTTTAGGAGTTCAAATATACATGATATCCATTAACTATCCAAATTGTGTTTAGATATACATAATATTCATTTAACCATGATCTGTGTTAAAATATACATTTGAAAATTGTGGTTAATTGTGTTGAGAGGATGGTTAATGAATTATGATACTTTGTAAAATTCATTAACCATCTACTAAATGTTATTAACTATGCATTTGAACTGTATTAACCATCCAAATTGTTGTCGAAATTTGTTGTCAAATTTGCGTCACAACAACACATCTCTACCACAAAATCACTGAAGTATTTGTTTTCCTTTTCTTCTTGATTTGCGTCGGTAAATGGCTTGTAGATCACCATCAACATTCATGCTTCTCTTACATTTGTGCTCACTGCCTCTGGTGTCAATTTCATTCCTTCAATGAACTTCATATACACCCTTTTTGGGATTTTGGTATGTTAAACTCTTCTCTAAGAGACTCTTTCTATTGACTTAACTTATTTCTTGATATGCATTGAAACATTTTTTATGTGCTTTTTGGATTTCAGGTTTTGTTGAATAGTGGATGTTTCATGTTCTTGCTCCACATGTTGTATTCTGTTTTCCTTACTAGAATGGGAATGAAGGCTTCACTAAAATTGCCAAGATGGTTAGAGAAGGCCATATAAAACCTATGTATAAAGGGTTGCAAAATATGAGAGTACTATCAGATTTTGAGTGTGTTAGGTTTAAGGTGCAAAAAAAATATCAGGGTGGTCAAAATGCAAAAAAAATGAGAATTGGTGTAATTTTTTAAATTTCAGAGTGTGCATGTGCACATCACAATGATCCACCCCTGCCTTGTATAAAGGGGTTGCAAATTTTTAATTGGAATCTCATTCTTGTCTTAGGTTATGAATTATTTATAACCTATAATGCCATATTATAAAGTGAAGTCCAAAACTAACTGCTAATTTTGATCAAATATTTTTCTGTGCAATTTTATACAATCATTTTAATCTAACATTTTTTACCCTTGAATACATATAATTACACAAGCGAATAAATTAAAACGAACATTATACGTTGAAGCCCAATTAAATAAATATACAATGAATTCTAATAAAAAAGGAGAGATGTTTATGTTAATAATAATAATAATACATAGATAGATCTTGTGGTTTTTGCAAATTATCTAATCATTGTCCTTGTTGAAATTTTAGACTTGATGTGGTAAATATGTCAGATCCAATAATGAAGGAATGGTGTAAACCCAGTTATAATAGAAGCCTAAAGAAGGGTTGAACCACAAGTGAGATCAAAAAATATCATGCAAATGTATATATATATTATAATCTTTTGGGAGATTATTTGTCCACCCATCACATACACTTCAAAAGTATACAACTAAAAAAAACATTTTTATGGCTCCGTGTGTATTTCTGGACAACAATATGATTTTTTTTACCCATCAAATACATATTTTTAGACAGAATTGTGGTTTGGTAAAAAAAAAATGCTTATTTTATATCTCTTAGCACACAAATGAAACAAATATCAAGCCCACCAAAAAATTGGGATAGCAATATTTGATATTGAAATTGATTCAATTCATACACATGTAATTTTATTTTAAAATAGACATGCACACACTCCCACACACATAATAGTTTTATTTTGAAGTTATCTTGCCACCCACACTTCAATAATATTTTCTGTTCATTTATGGCAAAATTTGCACTTGTTTCGGAAAATAATCAGTGTTGGACAAAAATAGTGAGTTGAAAAATAAGTAAATAAAAGCTAGGAATCTTAACTTTTAAATATAATTGATTTTGGCGCCGAAATAAATTGAGGCCAGAAGGCAAACATAAATAAACTTGTGGTGATTTGAATATCCAAAAAAGTGATTTTGGAAGGTCAAGACGCAGAACCAAACAAGGTATGTTCACACAACTGGATTGAGAGAAAAGCAATTATCGTGGCTGAACCAGTGGTGGTACTCAGGCAAGGTTGATTTCTTCACTACTTGACAATATAAAATTTTGTACACTCATGATATTTATATTTATTTCGTTAATAATTTTTTGTTAATATAGTTGATTGTATATCTACATTATACAATTTTACTTAATATACACTATACTTAATATTACACTATTATGTTACTACATCTGGTCTTTAATATAAAATAAAAATTGGTGTAATTTTTTGTCCCAATTAAAAGAAAAAGATACACATTTTAATGTGCATTAATTATTAGAATTCTTTTTATACTCATATTTAATGTAAGATTTATATTTACTAAAAAATCACCCGGTGTGAATAAGACATTTAATGTTATGATATATCTGAAATATCATTTAAATTTTATAACTTTAAATAAGTTTATTGGTCTTTGCAATTTTTTGTAATTTTTTCTTATATTAAGAACTGGAGAGAGTATTATTATTTCCAAAACTATAGTAGTGATGAGAAAATGGAGAGGATCCATTCCCACAATTTTGATTGAGAAAATATAAGTGAATGCGTATAACCAAAAAAATAAAATCATATAATACTTTTTTGAATCCATACATTGAAAATTCACAGGTATTTTCCTTTTTAAGATGAATATATTCATAGTGGTGAAAGAGTAGAATTTCCACAAATATTCCATTTCCATGTAGCAAAATTACTCACCAAAACTTTGCCAGTAGTTCTCTTGACTTGCTAGCTGAAATGACAAAATTAGTGAATTAATATGGAGGAAATAGACCGCATTGTTAGGTTATGCAGTGATGAGAATTATTTATGAATGAATTGATTTGAATTAAGGGCATGTGTTTGGTTCTCCTAGTCTATCTAAGGGCTTGTTTGATACAACTAACTTTTTAAAAAAATCTCTTTTAATGTTTTTTATTCGTTAAAAAATGAAAATCTGAAAATAATTTAAAGGCTGCTTCAAATGAGAAGATCTTTTGAACAGCTTCTTATGAAAATCATTTTGGGAGAGACAAAATCTCAAAATCCTAATTGTGTTTGAATCTGTTTTGCAAGCAAAATTAATTGTACTGGTCTACAATCACTTTACGGTGTTGGAATATAAAATAATATTTTGATATTATCTTATAATATCTTAGTTTATATTTTAGGATTAGTTTTCAATCTTATATATTATATCTTATACATAGGTATAGAATAGTTGGAATTATGTTATTGCTTTGAAGTATATATAAAGAGTCAAGTTCGTGTAGTTTAAACACACTGATTGACCATATTTCATTCTATTTTTCTCTCATTCAACAAACTGAATCAATTTTATAATTATAAATTGAAATTGATACTTCAGAAATAAAAAAGAATATATCCAAAAACTCAAGCAATGAATTTAATAAAGGGCATATACCTAAATGAAATGTTGTGTAGATTCAAGCTTCCTTCCTAGTTATCCTGCAATAGAACAAAAGGTAAGACATTTAGAATCAAAAGACATTGTTCTTAACATAAGACAAAAAAAATAAACCACACTAAGGACAAGTTATCACCAACTTTTCAAAAAACAAACTTCAACAAAAATACAGATTTATGTACTAACTTTAACCAAATAATCCACACATATAGCAGCATAGAAAACCAATTTTCTATATAGACTAATGCAATAAATTAGACATCATAAAAAGGAAATAAATTAAAGGAAGCAACTATAGCACTAATTAATCTAGTGCTGGTTAAGTTACCTGAAGCAATATATTCCAAGGGCATCTGTGATTTCATGAACGACAGACATTGCGAAATGCAAGTAAAGTGATGCTGTGTTTGCATAAACAGAAACATCAAGCAAAAGAAATTTATAATAAACTATAAAAGTAAATCTCAATTGTAAACCAATAACAAAATTTAATTTCAAAGTATAAGAGAACCATCAATTTAGTCTTTCAAATTTAAGGAGTCGGACAATTTTGTCTCTAAAATTAACAAAATTTCAAAATATAATTGAAATTGAAAATCATCGATCACAATAGTCTTTCTGGGACGATGTCAAAGACATTAATCAACCAAAAAGAATAAATGTGATCAACGACTTTCTCAATTTTATGGATCCTTTTAAATTTTCATAAATTGCATGTACTTTAAAGCTTTGAAAATTATATAGTTTTCTTCTTGTTCAGAAAAAGGTAGATGTACCTGTAAATGCACAGTAACCAATAAGAACTAGTCTCTCATTAACCAAAGGAACCCTGCCAAAATGATATTAAACAATTTCTGAGAAGATAAAGGTGACAGTAATAAATTAACGTTAAACCATGTCAATCAAAGGAATTTAGAATGTGAAATCACAGTACATACCCATCATTTAATTTTGATGCAAGTGCATTAGCAATGGCGAATGGTAGATACAGGAGGGACTGTATATAAGATAAATAATGCTTACATCAATTTATCTTTGTGTAATAAACTTTAACAATTAATCACTTGAATGAAATTGGCTACATAAATCAAAATATGAAAAAATAATGCATCTTAAAAAGTTGAGAAAGTAACATCGAAATAAAACAGCTTAATACCATGCACATTCCAGTTTTTAAGCCTTTTGGTTCATCACATAAGTGGGCCAAAATCATCCTTCCCTGCAAAATTAAGCTTCCCTCAGTAAAAGTCATAATACAAGGAGTTAGATTATTATTATATACACATAAGGAAGCAACGCAAGATATAGAATTTTAGAAGTATACTTACTAAGAAACCCCTAAGGGAAGCAAAGAACTTCTATTTCAAATTATGCAAATTAGTGATTTACTAACGAAATTATAGTAGTTATTTTTTAAATAAAAAAACTACAATTTATCTAAGGAATTGGCTAAGCCTAACTCAATGTTACCTTCCAAAAAGCAATGTTGTCAATAGCAGATCATTGAGAATAGCGGTTTGTTCACATTAAGCTATGCTACAGAGCTATAACGCCACTATACCCGCAGTTTGACAACACTTTAAATTGTGTATCGCAGAACAATAACGATGTGTCCAAATTCTGCCATACTATAGCCACTATTTGACAACACTATACAAAAATCAACAGTTTTCATATTTAAGACAAAGCTATCTTACCACAAGATATCCGAAAGTAAGTCCTGTTCCCATAACAACTAAATGTGGATAGTTGGCTATGATGTCAGATGGTGACAAATAATCCCTGCACCAAAATCACCCAAGTAAGCTAATATATACAAAAGAATAATGGAATGTGCATATCTTCCAAACAAAACTAGGAGAACAGAAATGATGCGCCTTGAGTTGAGTTATATACCACACAAGTACTCCTCCGACAAGGACAACAAATGGATAAAGCTGTCCAAAAAAAGGCACTCATCAACAAAGCAACAAGATTTATAGGGAAGAATTCGAATAGGAAAAGGTGTTACCATTGCCAATGCAAGAGGCATACTTCCATTTTTTGACTTTACAACCTTTGCAACATTAAGAACACTGCATGGAAACAACAGATAATGTTGACATTTGAAAAGATCTTCATCAAATAACTTAAAAAACAGTATACAGACACAAGGATCATTTTGAACTTTTAATGTTGTAAACTAGTTTTTTTTTTTTTTATAAAACTGGGAAAGGGGAAACTATTATTAATTAATGTCACACTAATGACCATTTTACAACTGTGTCCGAAGGAATTCGTTGTAAACATCTAAGCTAATATCACTGAGCTAACACCTAATGGACGTTGTAAACTCTTGTTTGCTAATTGCTATCATGGATGTGGAGATTTTTCTACTGGTTATTAGAACTTGGGTGATTTAAGAAGTAGTATTCTACATATCCAAAAAAGTGATTTTTAAAAGTGATTTAAGAAACAGATGAAAACTCTTAAAAGTGATAATTTTCTATAAAAAACTGTAACAAACATGCCCTAAGAATGAAGTGTGTCATTATCCTATACATGTGTTCAAATTATAGGGTTTAGGTAATAAAGTAGAAAATGAGAGATTAAGGACATTAAATTGATATGTGCCAATTAGATGTGATGAAAAATACAAAACACTAAGGCTAATTTAAATCTGTACTAAACTCTTAATCCTAATTAAGAAAGGAAATAGTTATATAATGAAATCTAGAAGCTACTACTAAGAGATCATCTATCATACTTGAAAAGATTCTAATATGCAATAAATATATCAATTAGGATTAGGATGGAGTAACAAAATAAAAAGTCAACTTAAAAGAAATTATATCAGGTTTAAAAGTTAGAAAAGAATGCAGAAATTTTAAGCCAATAACAAATGGCATACTGTGCATACTAGCAAAGGTTAAACTTCAATAATTTTAGCTTTACATACTTGAATGTAACAGTTGGTATAACCCCAAAAGCTATCATCAAACACAATATTGCTCTGTATGTCGGAACATCTGCAATCCAAAAAGAAAATTGAAAAATCAAACAACAATTTATCAAGAACTTACACAACAATAAGACTAACTATAGATAGACCAATAATCATTTTCTAGCTAAGCTCTACTATAAGGAACTCACCCAACTTATATGTGCTAGTGCTACCCAAACTACACAGCATTCACTTTTTTCTTTCAAATATGTTGTTTTTAATTATCTTTTTTTATCATCATCAGGGTCTGTATCCTGGTCCTAACAGTAATAAACTAATTAAACCCTTAGCTCAAACCAGTTACAAAAAGGTTTTTTTTTAATTATTATTTTCACTTTTAGTGACAAATATACTACCTTGTTTTCACTCTTTCTTGTTTTCAAGGTTCTATTGTGGTTTGTTTTTCTGTTTTCATTTTCAGTTATGTTTTTTTTTCCTTTATCTTTTCTAGTTCCTTTGCAAATTCTTTAAAAAAATGAAATTAAGATGCTATTCTGTAATTGATAGTAAAAAGATAATGAAAATGAAACAAAAAAAGTAAAAACAAATCAAACACATCATAGGTCCTCTCTCAAGTGTTGATAAGCATGTGATAGTATATTTGGTATTATGTGGTTTCCAGCAACATATTGACAATATGGTCTGAAGTTTTAACCCATGCGATAGATCTAATATTTCTTACGTAATAAACAATTAAATGTACAAAAAAATGTCACCATATACAAACAAACAAAAAATTATTAGGGATGTGAAACTCGGGTCTGTATAAGTACAATAATTATCGCAAGTAGCATTGAAGAATAGAGAAACTTAAGCTTTGGTCCAAAGTATAGAAAGAACACAATATAAAGGACAGTCATACCAGCAATAAAAGGCAACCAATTCAAAAAAGGCAAAGACTTTCCAAATTGTTGAGCCCACCACTCAGCACCTGTAGAGAAATAATTAATAAAAATAATAATATGCATTGAATTTTAGGCATATATAATGATAAATACTCAAAGAAAGGGCATACCGACAACAGCAGTGAAAAAGTGACAGAGGTATATTAGCATAAGACCCTCCGTAGGTCCATTTACTACAGGCAGTATAAGTGTATTGGTGAAATAGCTGCATCCAAAACAACATTTAGATGAAAATCAATACCATTAGACTGCCTAAAAGTAAACATAGAATACAATATTAAAATATATAATCATGCCAAATTCTCAATAGAATAGATGCAAGCTTGAGAATCAGATACATTTTATTTTATTCAAATACAATACAACAGTATAAACAGGACAAGAACAGATAATCTTTTTCAGAGTAATCGTTCCAACTGTAGAACCATCCTTTATTTGATAGAAAGGATAGTTAAATAAGTTCCTATGCTCCACAGACAGCAATATATAATATATAACACTGTGAGACTTTTAAATAAAAGGTTAAAGATATTGTGATTCTTAAAATTTGGTTTAGAGCTAACTTAACCCGACAAAACCGGTTTGGAAGGTGAGGGATACCTCTCACTTTTATAAATACATTTTCAGGTTATATCTCATCTAATGTTGGACTCTCAACACACACCCTCATGCTCAGGACTAGACATTTGGAGTGTGATCCGAGTGATCGGGTAGTCCAACAAATCTTTAATAAGCTGATACCATCTTGAAATATGGGTCGGATTTAACTCAACCCTACAAAATCGGCTCTGATCCAGTGTAGGACTCTCAGCATTTATTGAAGAAAAAAACAATTTACTAAATATAAATTGAACATAATAACTTACTGCTCCCAGGTTGCACCATAGAATGTAACTGCAGATATTAACCACCACCAGAAAGTACTTCTTCCACACATGGATGTGCTCCCAAAAGCAAGTGCTTCAAACTGAAAAGCATTTCTCATAGATGACTGTCATTATTTTCTTTTAATGGTTTGAAAACAATAGCCAAAGCTAAAAGAAACATACTGTACAAGCAAGTGCATCACATCCTGCAATGAAGTTGAAAATATCTTTATTAATGACATACATTTAGACATAATGAAAAATAATAGAATGAAAAACATGGTGAAGGAAAATAACCATGATCAAACAGCTCCCCCAATGGACTTGAAGAATTTGTTCGTCTTGCTTGCTTCCCATCAACAGCATCAAATGTCTAACACGAAACATAAGCATAAACATATATATCAACAAATATACGTATAAAAAACAATAAACAAATTAATCGCTAACTTAGGCATCATATAGCAAAAGGTCCCTATAGATGCTAAACCATAAGAGTATTTCACAAATTCCTAAAAAGATAATAACCATTTAGTCGCCGAGACTATAACTATATGTTGAACAAACAAACGTAATAGAATAAGATAATTTCAAATGCCTCGTGGAAAAAGCAAAATAGGTTAAAACATACAGTCTTGTTCAACAGAAATTATTCTGCCATAAGAAACAGTGGATTAATTTTAAACACGTTTCAAAGTTCAAGTATTCTGATAATATCACATGATCACAAATATGAAAGGCTTCAATCAGTAGACCACAAGGTGTACGCGTCTAAAAAAACTGTAAACTCAAATCATTATGGAACAACTCAAATTCATTGCATTCAAGATTCAGTAGAGCAAATATTACTCGCTTGAAATGAGATCCAAGATTCAACACAACAAATTACAAAAGCAAAATTTGGGCTTACATATGTTTTTGGTCCCCGAAATAGTAATTAAGAATTGGTCCCTGTTTTTTTTTCTGGTCCACTGTTTAACAAAATTAGTGTGTTATAGTCGTTAAAAGTGTGTTTTAAGTCCGTGGCGAGAATTAAAACTAGATGCTGAAAGAGCTTAACACCATAGTTATGGAAGTGTTTTAGTGCACTCACCTTGACTCAGATTAGTTAGAGTCCAATGTGATTTCTGGATAGTGAGAGTTGTGCACAACAACAAAAAAAGACTAAAGTATGCTATTTCTTTATACGTAGAAGCTAAAAATGAAATAAATAAATAAATAAATAAATAGGAACTAAATTTCAAAAGACTTCTTTTACAAAGGTTCAAACATATATATTTAAGCATAAAAATTATCAGAATTGGTTACCATCAAGAGACTGGTACCACAATATGATAATTTAACCAACCTGGTACAAAAACAAAAGTAGCCCATGTGCAAAATGAACCCATCTTGGAGGAGCCGAGTCCAATTGAGGTGAGTATATCTGGATAAATAAAGAAATCTCAATACACCATGAAATTCACCAGAAATATTGAAGGTACTTCGAATTCTCATTTCTACAAATTGCAAATTTCGTTATATATCATTTGGCAAAATGAAAATTAAAGTAAGGCATTGAAAAATCATCACTATTATGTTTTCAACTATATGAATTAGGAAGATTAATGGAATCGGGTTCGACTCACATAGCCAAGCAATGCAGATAATAGTAAGAACATAAATCCCATCAGAGTTATCTGGAACCAAACAATTTAAGAAATATCAGTGCCAAGGATATAGCTTATGATCATACTAACGGTAACAATTACTGATAATACTACAAAAATAAAGGCAGAAAATGTTTACCATGTTTGGACTGCAAAATATCACAGAAGATCAAAATGCCGAGTGATGAGGATAAATAAAAGAGTATAAGTTAGTAAATTAAGAAATTAAAAATAATATTGTAGAATAGTTAAACCAAAGTATCGACAAAAGAGTAAATAATAGTATTGTTTCCATGAATGAGTGTGTGTGTGGTAAGAGTCAGAAAATGCAAAACATCTACTTACAATTTTTAGTATGAAAGGGGAAAATGACAACTTATAAAAAAACTTGATGTTCTGATCCTTGAACTCTATTAAAAAATGAGAAAGTTTATCCTCTTTTCCATCCCCTCCAAAACCCTCTATATACCATTATACCTTAAGGCTATGGCTAACTTTGTGTGTGTTCATTTAAACTGATAATGATTGTATCAATATGAAGATACATAACATCGATAATATGTTGTTATTATTATAATATAAATAAGAGAAAGGTTTCACAGAATAACAAAACTCAATTTTCACATAAAAAACTGGTTTGTAAAGTGAGGGATGTCTCTCACTTATGAACATTTTTCCAAGTTATATCTTATCCGGTGTGAGACTCTCAACACTCCCCTCACACCCAAGATTGGACATCTACAGCATAACCCGAGTAGCCATATAGCGGGTGGGTGGCTTAATGAATCTTAAAATGTGAGACTCTCAACACTCCCCTCATCAAGTGTGGACTTTCAACAATCCTCAAAATCATTAAGTATTTTTATTATTATAAAATTCTAAAATAACTAAGTTATAACAATTAAAACAACCTTGGTTTGAAACGAAAAAAGTACTTACGGCATCCATAGAGGGAAAAAATTAACAAAGCGAGTCCAGAAGGGCTGAAGTACATATTTGGCGACGTATGAATGATCTACACCACTATATTTGTATCTATGCAGAGCTGCAACACCATGACTCCCAATATAACCCATTCTCTCTTTTCAAAAACTATGTAATATGCTTCAAGTACCAGTTAAACCTTAGCACAACCTGCTGAAGTTTGAAGAATAATAAATGGACCTGATAAATATAGATACAAAGCTCAAATAACAATTTGAACAAATGTAAAAAGGATAATCCATATTTTTTTATGTATTTTACATTGAAACAATACAGTTTTCCAAGTGTAGTGCAAATCAAACACAGCATCAATCTTTAGCTAACTAATACACTATGGTGTTTCTGTCTATAAATAATGAAGAAAGTAATGGAATAATACTTTTATATTTTATTACTACAGTCTTAGATTGTTTATATAGTAAAAGAAATTACATTAGTAATAATTACTAATAATGACATAATCATTAAAATAAAATCCTAGAAAATCAAATCTGATTTCCCTTGATTCTTCAACAAATAGGCACTAAACACAAAATATGTAACTGAGAGCTAAAAGAAATGCAGTGGCAAGACAAATTAACTAAAAAGTTAGTCAGAGACTAGTAGGAACGATGAAAAATGCAATCTTTCACCTCGCTCTATAAACTCACCGAACCTCTCTTCATTCATTCAAAGTACAAACATATAAGCTTTGAAGAAAAATATTCAAGAACAGCAACTTCTAGTGATCTAAACAATCCATCAAATCTTTAACAACACACACAAAGTAAATTGATCATGAACCAGACACCGAAGACAACTCTGACAGTTGTAATAATTTGAAAGTGTCGATGCTATATAGCTCATATCATATCAACTACACAACTCAAAACCATGAACTAACTGGTAATTCGTGAATCATGCCTAAAACAATTGTACTCTATTAATTACACAATCAAAATAAACACACACCACACCACATTTGAATGCTAACATAAAAAACTGCACATAAATTTTTCATCATCATTCTTACTAAGCAAAACAGCATAAATAAACAAAAATCGCACACCACACTCAAAAAGGTAAGATAAAAAAATTAAAAAAATAAAAACTTTGGTGGAAAAATGCAACCGGATCCAAAAATTAAAAGCATTTGGCGATACCAAATCATTTGTTGCAGCAGTTTGAGGTAATGTAGAAAGAGAATTTGATGAGAAAAGCTGAGAAAAGAGAGTGGAAATGGAAGGAATTGAAGAGAGCTAGAGAGAATAACGAATGAAAAGTTTTTGCTTCCTAACCTCCAACGTATGATGATTTGCTTTGCTTTGCTTTGCTTCACATAATAGTAGCTTTTCCCAAACGCCGCTTTTTCCAAACACTGTTTGCCAAAGTGATTACTACTACAAAATAGGTTTAAAATGTAAAAACAAAAAAGGGTATATTTACACCAACAAAAAATAAAATTAGAAAATTATATAATTAAAAAATATTATAAAGAGATTAAAAGTACAAAAAAAATGTTTGTTTATAAAAATTTAAAACATATTTAAACATATAAAATAATAAAATGGAAAATTTGAATAAGGGGAACACATAATTCATGCTTGGCAACAAAATTTCAACTTTGGGTGTGGTCACCATATCTAAATTCATCTACATATTGAATAAAATAATCCCTTTTGTAAAAAAATCATTTGAATTAAGGTTTTTAAACGCCACTAACATTTATTTTGGGTCACTCTTCATCCATTTATAGTATAGGTGATTAAAATTATTTTATTTGTTGTTGGAAGAGATTGGAAGAAGGATTTTCGAGAGTTATAGAAAAAATCAATAGGTGTATGCTGTTTTTCAAATGCATGTGAATGAACGACAAACGGAGGAAAACAAAAAAAGACCACTCACATGAAACTAAACTCTTGTTTACTATTTTACTAAGTTTTGTGCGACATACTGTATTTCAATTTTTTACGAAACGAATAAAGAAATAAATGATGGATGAAATATATGAATGAAAATTAGAAACAAAAAAAATGTAGATTAAATTCCTCTACCAACTTGTTGCATGATCTCTCTAAAAATGGAAGAAATTTTGGTTGCAAGAAACTGTACTTAATAAAGAATCAAAAATAAAAATTAAAACACAATTTTGAATGCATTTTTAATTTAATATATCTATATTTAGTTTCTTAACAAGTGATCTTTAAGAATTTGTTAGCCATTTGCTTAAATTTAATTGGGTTTTAAGAACCCTAATTGATATGGAATGTTTTTTTTAATAAAAAGTTGGTTAAAATTGAAATTGTTACCAAGACCAATTTAACGAAAGGCAAGAAATCGGCTTGCTTTTGATAAATAATTATCTATTTGTCCATATATTACATTTATATTACTATATTAATTATGTATGATCATTCATGTGAGACAATCGTCAAATTTTGTGTATACAAAGTTAGTTACATATAACATATGATGTACATCAATATATATATATATATATATATATATATATATATATATATATATATATGACCTTATATCAAACACATGTTAAAAGTATTGTCTCAAACGATATTAAAAATGAAGAAATCTAACCAAAAACATGCTACTTTAATTTTTGGATTATATGAATTTATACATTAAAATTAATCAAAATGATAGGCGAATTCACCTAGATATACATGATATATAAGGTACACTCTCAAAACAATTTATTTCTGTCGTTTAAATACTTTATTTGAGTTGTGTACGATTTTTAAGAAAATGATTAATTATGTTGATTTCAATTATAAAATAATTTTTATTTACTCAAATACTCTAGCTAATTGGAGTTAGTGAAAAATTTTGATGAATTGAAATACAATAAATTATGATATATTAATAGGAAAAAAAATTAATTAATATTATATTGGTATTGTAAAATGATAAATAATTTAAGATAGAGAAAAAAAAAAGACATTTAAAATGATGCAGATAGAGTATTAAATAAAAGTGTCATTTTTCTATATTGAATTTATATCTAGGTTATTTTCAATTTTAAGAGTTTGTGTAAGTTGAGTCATAGTAATTTTTTGTAATTAACTAAAATTTCAAAGTTACTACTCTAGAATGAAATATAATAAATATATATATATATATGAAAAAAATTATTGTATCTGATGTTATTTTTTAATCAAATACATTATTTTTTTTTATATTACTTTTATTTATATTTTATTTCAAAGAGTGTATACTACCTAAAATATTTACACATCACTCATTAATAAAGTTTTATATCTACTTCAATAGTGGGATTTAAACTCATTATTGATAAAGTACTAGTCAAATTATTTTCTTTTTTTGACTGAATACTAGTCAAATTCTTATTAACATTAAATGTAGGATAATAATTTAGCCAACCTACTAGTCAAATTCTTATTAACTTTAAAGTTGTAGGATAATAATTTAACCAACCTACTTAATTCTAGTCTTACTTTATGATGATTAATGTTTTTGTGAGTTACAGTTAAATAATATAATTGAGTTTATGTGATTAATAAACTTTAATTAAAAATAAAATGTTTAATAAAATTTAAATTCAAAAATTAACTAAAATAATTTTTAATTAGATTTTATTTATCTTCGAGATAAATTCTAAATTATTAAACTCACATTCTCCTATTAGATTAAAATTTAAAATCAAGAAGAAAAAAATGTTATGTGAGTCACGATTGTAGTATAATAGATATTTCAAGATTCAAGATGTCTACACATTACTTGGCCCAACTCAAAACACCTCACATGCTTCCCAATACATCTCTTTCATACAACACCTCTATTTGACCTATAGGCCCATCTCATGATCAACTTTATTGAGTCCCACATTCCAATTATTGGAAAGATTTTTATACATTTTTAGTGTTATATATATACTAGATAAAATGTTAAACATCCTATAAATATATTACGAATTTTTTAAAAAAGTAATTAAAGAGAAAATAAAAAAATTGCATATAAGAAAAATAAATTATAAACAAAAAAATTAAACCACCATCATTTTTCTCTTTCTTATGGTGGGGACCATAAGTTTTTCTAATGAAAATAGTGCTCTCATCATGGCATATCTATATTCACGCCCTTCTCTTTTATGTGGCAATTATGCATGGCAATTTTTTTTTTTTCTGAATAAATGCATGACAATTTTCTCCATTAAATAAATATTTTCTTCTACGGACCATGGCCGAAAGATAACACATAAAATTAAAATTGTGTTAAAACATTTTAAGATAAGTATATAAAAATCAAATTAATTCATGTGAAAAAAATATCAAATTAATTTTGACGGTTCAATCTTTCGAAAAGTAAATTAAAATTATTTATATTTGATTAATTGAACAATTCAATTGCGGTTTTGTTCATATTCAAATAATTTAAAATAGTTGAAACTATAATTAATAATCTCATCGATTCGATGACATATCTCATCAATTCAATGGTATATTTAATTTAAAAAAAAAAACACATTTTTTCTATAATTATTCAATATTTTTATTTTTGATTGAAATTTTTGTTTTGAAGGAGGTTGAGTTAATTAATTAAAGATGGCGCAGTCTATATTAAAAGACTCCTAGAAAAAATATAGGTTAAATAGCAACTGTGGTCCCTTAACTTAATTTCAAGTAACGTTTTAGTCCTTTATCTTTTTTTATTTCCCGATTTGGTTCTTTATTTTAATTTTAAGTAACAATTTAATCCTTTATGTTTTAAAATGTTAATAATATTATCGTTTTTTTTTTACAAAAATTCAAAAAATTCATCAAAATTTTCAACCAAAACCCATAAAATTAATTATATTCTTTAATATAATACAAATTTTATCAAATTCGTAACTCAAATATTCAAATAAATTCATATTTTTATTCTTTATTAGATGGAATTTTAAAAATCAAATAAAAAATGAAAATATGAGTTTATTTGAATATTTGAGTTACGAATTTGATAAAATTTGTATTATATTAAAGAATGTAATTAATTTTATGAGTTTTGGTTGAAAATTTTGATGAATTTTTTGAATTTTTGTAAAAAAAAGGATAATGTTGTTAACATTTTAAAACATAAAGGATTAAATTGTCACTTAAAATTAAAATAAATGACCAAATCGGAAAAAAAAAAAGATAAAAGACTAAAACGTTACCTGAAATTAAGTTAAGGGACCTATTTAGCCAAAAATATTTTATGGGCAACATTTTAAATTCACAAACATAATGTTATATATATTTTTATTTTTTAGTGGAGATCAACTTCTCTCACGTGTAACTATTTTGCTTAATAATTCACTATATTTAACTATTTTGCATAAAATTAATTATATTCTTTAATATAATACAAATTTTATCAAATTCGTAACTCAAATATTCAAATAAATTCATATTTTTATTCTTTATTAGATGGAATTTTAAAAATCAAATAAAAAATGAAAATATGAGTTTATTTGAATATTTGAGTTACGAATTTGATAAAATTTGTATTATATTAAAGAATGTAATTAATTTTATGAGTTTTGGTTGAAAATTTTGATGAATTTTTTGAATTTTTGTAAAAAAAAGGATAATGTTGTTAACATTTTAAAACATAAAGGATTAAATTGTCACTTAAAATTAAAATAAATGACCAAATCGGAAAAAAAAAAAGATAAAAGACTAAAACGTTACCTGAAATTAAGTTAAGGGACCTATTTAGCCAAAAATATTTTATGGGCAACATTTTAAATTCACAAACATAATGTTATATATATTTTTATTTTTTAGTGGAGATCAACTTCTCTCACGTGTAACTATTTTGCTTAATAATTCACTATATTTAACTTGAATTTAAACAATCTAACATTCAAATCAAGTATTTTTGTTATATCAAAACAATTAAATATTTTATTCAGTAAATTAATTCCATAATTTTTATATTTTCTAAAACTAGAAAGAAAACAACAACTACTAAATTACATAACTATGAGCCTATGAATATCAAATTCATATGAAATTTAGTGTCTCTAATCTTTAATATTAGTAGGAAAATATTTAAATATACATTTTTTATAAAATATATTATTTTTTGTTTTAGTCCATGTAAAAATATTATTTTTATTTTCAGTTTATGCAAATATATGAACTTTTTGATGTATTTGTATTAAATTTGGTCCCTCTAATATGTATGATATTTAATTTTAATCTCTCCAGATAAGAACTAAAATAAATATTTAGAAGGGTCAAACATAAATAAGATGTCTATTTATCAAGGACCAGAGCAAAAAAAATAATATTTCTAGAGACTAATAACAAAAAAAATTATTATATAGACTACAATATATATATATATATATATATATATATATATATATATATATATATATATATATATATATCTGTAAAGACTAAAAATATATTTAAATAAAAAAAAATTAAAATTTGAAAACAAATTATAAAAAGTAAAACTTCTTACTTTACATTTATAATTTTTAAAAATGAATTAATCTCAATATAAATAATATGATGGTTAAATAGCACTCGTGGTCCCTTAATTTAATTTCAGTTAACGTTTTAGTCCTTTATCTTTTTTTTCTTCTTCCCGATTTGGTCCTTTATTTTAATTTTAAGTGACAATGTGATCTTTTATGTTTTAAAATGTCAACAATATTATCTTTTTTTTTTTACAAAAATTAAAAAAACTCCATCAAAATTTTCAACCAAAACCCATAAAATTAATTATATTCTTTAATATAATACAAATTTCATCAAATTCGTAACTCAAATCTTCAAATAAATTCATACAAAAATTTCATCAAATTTCATTCATTATTTGATGTTGTTAGAAATGGAATTATGAGTTTATTTGAAGATTTGAGTTTTGAATTTGATGAAATTTGTATTATATTGAAGAATATAAATAATTTTATGGGTTTTGGTTGAAAATTTTGATGAATTTTTTGAATTTTTGTAAAAAAAAATATAACATTGTTGATATTTTAAAACATAAAATATCAAATTGTCACTTAAAATTAAAATAAATGATCAAATAAAAAAAAAGATACAAAATTTAAAACGTTAACTAAAATTAAGTTAAGAGATTACGGGTGCTATTTAACCTAATAAGATATTAAAGATTGTTGATTCGGGACACCTATTATATTATCTACACACCAAGTTAGTTGGTAATGGACATGACAGACTGTGTTAAAAAAACAATTGTTTGAAAAAAATTATAAATTTTGACATTTCTTGTCTTACAAGTTACAAGACAAACAAAGCGAATTTAATCTAAAATTAAAAAGACTAATAAATATAATATGATATTGATACCTAACATTGGATATAAATGTTACTTTAATATAAATAAAGTTTAATTATTCATATTAGTCTTTATATTAATATATAGAATTTTAATTTCAATTCTTGTATAAAATTCATGTGTAATTGTGAATAGCAATATACGATGTCCGTATAGAATCAATAAATTGTGTCAAAATAACACATTTTAAAATTATATTACTGAATTTAAGCTAAATTATATTAATTTGAATTATATCAAAGAATAAAAGAAAAATTTATGATTAGTTTACTTTGTAAAAATATTTTTATTTTTTTTTAAATTTATATTGAATAATTTTAATTGTTGATAAGAAGGTAAGAGATTTTTGAAATAAACAATTATCTATATTTTAAAAACAATGAAAATGTTAAAATTAATTAATTTATTTTCAAAAATATATCGTTTTTATTAACTAGCCTCTCATCTTCTCTTCATTGTAATTGTTTATTATAAAGGTTTTTCTTAAAAGTAAAATAAATATATATTTGAAAAATAAAAATTCAGAATATTGTATAAATAGTTTTAATTAGTGTATGGTCAATGGTGTTTTAAAATGGCTAATTTTATTGTGCGACATTTGATAGAGATAACACAAAAATGCACGTGAACGTGTCTCTATTTTCACATGTTGATGACTTGATTTGTGAAGAAAATGATAACAAGGCCATGTTCGATTTGTATGTTCAAGTTTTCTTTTGCTTTTGCCCCTTTCGAAACAAAGTGTTATTTCCAAAAAAAAAAGTGGTTTATATCTTTATCATTATATATTTCACTTTTCAAAGAAGGGAATGTAATTTTTTTATTCTATGGATGCTGGACATCATATCCATAAGTTAAGACATGTGTCGAGTTGCACCTAGCGAAAGAAAAAATATATTTTTTATTTAATTAACATGATAAAATAATTTAATTAAGTAATTAAACTCAAATAATTAATTAACTTCAATTAAAATAAAATTATTTGAAAGAACATTAGTTCAAGTTCCGGTTAAAACAAAAGTATGTCTACAAATTGTAGTCCAAACTATTTTCGTTTTTACAAACACCGCATCAATATTATATTTATAAAAATAAATAGGAAGGGGTTGACTTGCTATCTATTGAAATAGTAATTTCAAATTCTATCTTTCACAACATCAATTTGCTTAATCACTTTGATCAAATTATAGATAAAAAAATTATGTCATCTTTCGACAATTTTATTATTGAGAAGACAAATCATTATTCTCCTAATATTTTTCATTTCGAGAATACTTAATACTCTTAAGAGGTAAAACAAAAAACTCGAATGTTGGGTTCATTACTTTCTAAGAATGTGAAGTAGAGATACTTAAAAGAATCAATTGTATAAATAAGAGGATGAATATGGTTTCACAAACTTATAATCCGCTAATAGGCTTCATTAAGTAGACACGTAACAAAGATGTGCCACAATTTCTCTATACCACTATTGCAATTAACATAGTTATCGGGGACATATAATATCTTTGAATTGCAACTAAAGTTTTTAAGGTAAACAATCTTTACATGTCATTTGGAGAAAAACCCTAACTCTTACTGAAATATTCAATTTTCATATAAAGAACCAATTACCCTCCTCATTTAGTTAGTTATTGTTAATGAGATCAATCATGAGCAACATATGCCCAATTTTTACCAAGTAATTACTTATAGTTGTTGTTTTCCAAACTCTAAAACCACGAGTGACCTCTTATCTGAAAGGGATAAAGAAGATTTTTGAGATTATATATGGGAGGAAAGTCGCATTGATCAATTCCTCGTTCTATTGTTTGGTTTCAAAGTAAGAAGAGTGTCGTTCCATATTAGAATATGATATTTATTTCCAATAACTCGCCTATCACATTCCTTCAACATAACACATGTGGACCATAAACTTCTCCAAGAATAAGAGAAATTATGATCAATCTGGATACCAAAAAAATCACACATGAAAAATATTTAATCTTAAACAACTTTGTCACTAAAACATCTACACGAGTAATGAATTTTCATCTTTATTTACCAAGCATCGCTATATTAAGCACATATAAGTTGAACCAGTAAAATTTTAGAATTACAATTTGATTGGTTCAATTAGTTGAACTACATTTAAACAAAATAATTAATAAATAAAAATAAATAAATATTAAAAAATAATTGATTTTGAAAATAAAAATAAAATGGTTGAACCAATCCCAATCCAATTATGAATTACTGATAATTTATTGTGCTTAAACCAATCATCAAACTAACTGATTTATAGTTCTTAGTTCACTTTAAAAAATGTCACTTTTACACCTTCTTTTGAGTAACAATATTATTAAGTATTTTTTCCTTTCTAAAAAATTCACTTTTAAACTTAACGTGCATGAGTAAAAAAAAAAAAGATTTAAATATGTGTTTGTTCTATATAAATTAGCATTTTTTATTTATTTATTTTTGTTATTGTATTTTTTTTTTTGGTTTTAAATTTCAACCATGTAATTTTAATTTTGTTTTAAAATTATATATATGATGTTAATGACAGTTAAAAATTAGTGAGATATAGAATCAAACATATATTTAAAACAAAAAAAAATAATTTACCGGGAGAAAAAAAAGCACTAATTTAAAATAAAAATGAAATTATAATATGAAATTTTTAAAAAATTACTAGAATGAAAATAAAAAACCTTAACTTATGAGATCAAACATATATTTATATAAAAAGAAGAGTTTGATATGCACAGAGTTGTTTTAAACTCTTTCTTTTTTTCCACTCAGTTCTTCGATAGTTTTTTAAAGTGATGTGTTGTGAAATACATTTAACTCTAAAACCATATTTAATAAACAAACCTCTAAAAAATATATGGTTTATTTTAAGTTTACTAATACTAATATGTATACCCTTGTCTATATATATTTGAATTTGAATTTGTTTTTTTTAGAATATGCACAGTTGTTTTGTTAGTATAAAATAATTTTACATACAACAAAAATTCATCATTTTGTTACATTATCTTTTCTTTTATAGTTAATGGTATGTCAAAATTAATAGTATGTCATAATTATATAATAATTTATCATTAAATATATAAATACAACACTCGTTTATAAGTATAAACCTTTTGCATTTTGAGTAAAAAATTGAAGCTTTTTGCATTTGAAGAGGATACTATATAATTTTCTTTTGGTTCACCGTATGGTTGAATATATATGGAAAAAAGTAAAAAATGTATTTACAATAAAAAAAGAAAGAAACTTTTTATCATAGGAAAAACATAAAGAAACTTTATAATTACTTTGTCAAGAAAAATACTAAAAGCAAGCTTAAAAAGAATATATTAATAAGAACAATGTAAATATATATTCAAATAGTTAAAAGCGAACCTTTATATAAATCAATAATAATATAAATCTAAATCGATAAATTTATCATTTTTAGTATTAACACTTATATTTCCAATGGATATATTTTATCAATAACTTAAATAAATAAATAAATAAATATCATTTTTGGTAAAAAAAAAAACAATTACAATAACATATATTGTATTGAATTTGCATGTATCGGATTATCTACTAATTACAATTGAATTATCTACTAATTACAATTGAAGAAAATAATATGTAAATTCTATCTATGTGTTGAGAGAGTCTACATTTTGTTACTACCTTTATGGGCACTATTAACATTTTTCACTCTAAACTCTTATATGGATAACGGTTTACCACGAACCTCGTCTTTTAAAAATAAATCGTCTTCATTTATATAATTATCAAAATAATTTAAATAATATTAAAATTCAATAAAAATAAAAATAAATATATTTTTATTATCTTATATGTACAAACTAGAAAGATTATAAAATATATTAATTCTAAATAATATAATCAGTCATAATTATAATTTTTAGATTTTTTTTATGTATATATATTTTAAATTCTTTAATATATTTTATATTCAAATTTATATATCCAAATGTCATAATTTTTAAGGGGTAGCATATCATCCTTTCTATCCGAGAAAAAAAATGATATAGATAAAAAACCTAAAAAAAAAAAAGTAAAAAGCAAGAAGCAAAGTCGACAAATACAATACAACACTACTGAACAGTCTCTTTCTTCTTCGTCTTCTTCTTCTTCTTCAAAATTGAAATTCAAAAAAAAAAGTCAGTAACAAAATAATTTCTAAATTATAAATTAGAATCTCAACAACAACTTCACGCGCCGCCTTTTCTCTCTCTAAATCTGAAATCTAACCACCACCGCCGCCACCGCCACTGCCGGCGTCTTCGTCTTTATGAATCAAAGCAACTATGGGCGGAGTAACTTCCTCGATTGCCGCCAAGTTCGCTTTCTTCCCACCACAACCACCGTCCTACACGGTTGTAGTTTCTGATACAACCTCCAGTGATGGTTCACCGGCGGCGAAACTTTCGATTCCGGAGGTTCCGATGAAGGAAAACGTGGATGTAGTGAAGTTAAGGACTCGGAGAGGTAACGAAATCGTGGCGGTGTATGTTAAGTACCATAGACCTACATGCACGATGCTTTACTCTCATGGAAATGCTGCTGATTTGGGTCAGATGTTTGAACTCTTTGTTGAATTGAGTAATAGACTTCGACTTAATGTTATGGGGTACTTAACCTTTTTCCTTTTTCTTTTTTGATTTCATTTTCATTTTTTTATTAATTTTTTCTTTAATTTTTGAGATTTTTATGATTTGTTTTAGATTGATGGTTATATGGTGTTTAATGTATTGATATTTAATTTTAGGTTGATTATTGTTTGAATTGGATATTGATGTTAATTTAATGGTGGTTTGCATTAATTAGGTGGTTATTTATGATGATCATCGAATGGGGATGTTGTGTGTTTGTTCATTAATTGATTTTTCTTTTTTGGTTAATTAATATTCTCAAATAGTGGTTATAACAACCATATATCTTAGCAGAATTTGAATAAATCACTATTGTTCAATGATATACTATTGAGTAAGTGTTGTCAAATAGCAGCTACAGCGGCACTATCGATAGCTGTTGTAGCATAGCGAAATTTAAACAAACTGCTATTTTCTGCGATCTACTACTCGCAACAGAGTTTAATTAATTAGTGTATTAAAGGGTGTAGAGACTTGGTGCAACTATTGAATTTGTTGTCGAGTGATTAGGAGGTCATGGGTTCTAGTCATGGATTTAGTCTTTTTTTAAAAGTAAGATTGCTTATAGTAGATCTGCAATGGGTGCAACCCTTTTTTGGATCTTGCCATAGCAGGGGTGAGTAGCATGTTGTATTAAAAATGGCGTTTTTGGTTGTTCTGTGAATAAGTTACTATTGATTGATTCCCCCCTTTGTTTTGTAATGCAATTATTTTTTTTTATGCTTGGAATTGGTAGTAATGATGCCTTTTATGGTGGTTTTGAACTTCTGATCATAGGACAAGTGCTTTAAGGTTGGTTCCATCATTTCTAGGTAAATGATAGTTGCCAAATCTCAATGATGGTATTGGTGTCAAAAAAGGAAAGGATTTTACTCTTTTCTTGAAGATGTCAGCTAAAGCGATAGCAAATTTTACACACTGTGTGTCTGTCATAAAGATATATGTTTAGTGTCCTAAAAATTGTGATTGCGAGAAGTAAAGTAATAAGTGTGAATCTTAAAGTAATAATAATGGTTTTCTTATTCTCAATTGTCATATCTGAAATATTCTCATGTTCTCTTTTGAAATTTACTTTCATCATAGTGCTTTATATTTTTTTGTTGAATTATATAATATATTAACACCTTTTCTTTTTCCAGTTACGATTACTCTGGATATGGACAGTCGACAGGGAAGGTTAGTTGTCTAACTTTTCAGCCTCTAAGTTTAGCACTCTATTAATATAATAACTAAGACATATCTTTAGAAAAACTTTTCCATACTTCATGTTTACCAAGTTTAGATTGGTTCAAATTTCTTCCTACATGATATTATCTTGATCTGAAATAGTGTTTATCCTCGACGAGTTTCGAGATAGTTAAAGAAACTGAAAAATAATGCAGGAAAAAAGAGAAAACAGAGAAAGAGACTAGACAGTGTTCTCTTAATTTGGATTTTTCATTATTCTTTAACTATGAACAGACATTTTCATTTTTAGTGTGACCTGAATGCAATTGCTAGTCAATCGACAAGTGTGCTAGTCGTATAACTGAAGGCAATTGTTAGTCAATCGACAAGTGTACTAGTCGTATAAGTAGAAAAGTCATAAGTAAAAGTATTGTTTCTAACGAAGGACTTTGTTAAGTACCAACACATAAACCTAATTTATTTTTTAACACAAAATCTTAATAGCTAGTTGATGAATGGAGAAGGTAACAAGTAAATTTTAAAGTCAATTGAAAACAAAGATTAAATCTACAAAACTTAAGAAACTCTATGTGATGAGGCAGTTAGGGTTAGAATCCTCTTTGTTCTTTTCCTATGTAGTTGAACTCTAAATCAGTTCAAGTTATATCCATGTAATTGATGTATGAATTCACTAGGTCCGAATACATTCAGTCCCTTCCTTGACATGTGATCTCTTGAATTCAAACCAAGAACCCTAATTTCCTTAGACCATCTTGATTCAAATAAACTACATCAAGAAAATCCATAAAAAACAGTTATAAAGTGCTATCCCTAGATGCAGGTGTTCTTTTATGATATGAAATTGTCTGTTAGTCGATTGGTATATTCTTCTCAAAATCCTTTGACATTAAATCAATGCAATGAGCTCCACATGATATCACAATCTATACTTCTTCTTCCCTTCTCCATCAACATCTCTTTGACTACTTTGCAGTTCGCTGCATTGTCCATGACACTCGGAAAAACATTTTCTCCACCAACCTCCTCAACAATGGCATCCATTATGTTAAAAAAATGTGTCAACTGTTTCGAATATATGAGATGCATCAAGATAGACTTCAAAAACAGATACCCATAGGATTATTTTACTTACACTACTAGAACCAGCCACTTAACCACAGCCACCACACCAATCAATAAAACAGAACACAGTAAACCAACAAAGAGCACAAAAACAAAGAGGCTCGGACCAAAACACAGAGCATTCAACTCTTCAGCCTAAAGGGATGGGTCAAACCAGTGAGACGAAGTTGAGAGGCTCGATCCTATAGAGAACCAGATAGGCAAAGATGATTGAAGTCGAACCTGCAAAGTGCGATTGCTAGCGTGAAACACAGAAGCTCAAACCAGCAGTACATTAGGGCTGAAGGTCTCAAAGGGTGAAGGGGAAGGAGACTGAGGCCTGAGAGTCTATTCTATCGAAGTGTATATTGTGTGATTTAGGGCAGAATGGTGTATGATTTCGGGGTTTTTCAATCAGATCACAACTGATCTATAGAGATCCATTCAGTATGTAGCCATTGCCAAAATTATTGAATTGCAGCCACCCATCATTGGTTTTATTTCATTCTCATTCCCTATTTTACCTACTGCTTCTTTCTGTTTTAAGAATGTGGCCTCCACACTCCACTGCATCATTGGCCAAATTTTCTGAGTGCAAAGAACATGAGTGTGTGTTTAGTGAAAGTATGAATGTTTGGCTACTGTTAGACAAAATTGATTTTTCCTTCAAAAAACTTGGTGCCACTAGAAGTGATTTAAAGTAACTTTTGCGATAGGTTGAAAACTTTACACTAGGTTATATATTCAACTTGCTTTTAGAGTAAAACAATCCAAACAGAAACCAATTCACTTCAAATTCAATTTTAACCAAAAAAATTTACAAAATTAAGTTCATTCAAAATTACACTTATCAAACAATCATCAAAACACACACATAAGTCATCAGCCAAAAGTGGGACCCTATATTTAAGTTTTTTATGAAAAAAATTAAGATTGCTATCCATTGTTCATGTTCTCCTGTCTATTTTCTGTTTTGACTCGTTCGTGTTTTTCTTCCTTTGAGCAGAACCTGCTATGCTTTGTATTCAAGATTGTAGAATACATGGCTACAAGTCATGCAACCAATAGCAAAGTACTACTTTGCATAAAAAGTTTAAAAGGTTGCAATGCCCAATAATTGTTTATTAATTTGTTAGAAGCAAAAAAAACTTTCCGCACAAAATTGCTTTTCAAACACAAATCAGATGTCGCAACCCAGTTTGAAAACTTGGCTTTTGGAGAAGAAACCTCTAAGCAACCATTTTCAAACCCTGTTAGCATTTTTTTTTGTCACAATTAGCCTGTTCACACACACTATTAATCATTTAGAGCCAAGCTTCAGTAAATGGGCTTTCTAGCTTTGCTATTTGTGAGCTGTCTTTGATTGAATCACGCTCTTAGCCCTAGTGATAGGTTTAGAAAGTTACTTGATTTTGTGTGGAGGCTACGTGGTCCATCTGAATGAGTTTGGTCTAGATAATGGGAAAGTACATTTTGGTAACCTGGCAGGTTGTTGCCAATTCTTGAGGAAGTGTTGCCACTAACAAAGTACTATTAGCTGACTTAGAAAGGTTTGGGGTTCAATGTATAACAATTAACCTCAAATGATAAGTATATTGCATTAATAACCATTTAGATTGTGATATGATGAATTTGCAAAATTTTGTATGTATACATAACTCGTCATCACATTGTTATAACAGTACTTAACTATTATAACCAGTGCAGTCTAATTCCTCCTTAATATGTTTGTGTCGTTGTGTGAGCCTGTGTATGTATTGAGAGTTCTTATATACTCTTCTGAAGGAATAACCAATATGTATACTTGTTTTGTTCTCTTATATATGTGAACGTATGATTCAAGTACTTTTGCATGACTTTCTGTGGACCACTAAAACATGTTCCTTCATTATTCAGGTTAGGACCATTAGATAGGGTGCATTAACTACGATTTAAGTTGCATATTTTATTGTATAAGTTGATGACTACATTTATCTCCATCGAATAAAGAACCTATTGTTTTCTTCATTTGTAAATAAGCAACCAATACTTTTAATACTATTACCTTGCACTTTTACCACTAAACTATACCCGCTACAATACCATTATTGTATATAAAAGGATCTTTTGTCGAACAAGTGAATCTGGCATAATTCTCTAATAAGGGCATAATTTTATGATAATTAGAGTGTTAGACATGTTTCGTAAAGGGCCCCCTAATTAAATTAAGAAAAGGGAGCGGATCTCATTTTTGGATTTTGTTTTTACTGAAGGTATTTTGACAGATAGATCTCGACAAAATTACTTAATTCATAACAAAAAAATGCATTGTGCAAGAACCCATAGTTCCATTCCTTTTTTTAGATAGGTTACTTGAAAACAAAAGAAGGCGTAGTCAAAAATAACTTTTTGATTCCTATGATATACGATAAAAAAGTTACTTTTATTTTTGTTTGATCGTGGTCAAATTAATTACAAGTTTCTTTCAAATCAAATACAATCAAATAAATCATTGTTATCCAGGATTCGTGGGAAAAAAGAGCCATGCCAGTACCTAGCTGGGTTCTGATTGTATAAAAAAACAAACTAAGAAAGAAAATAAATAATTCGATATTTATTTATAATCTTAATATATATATATATATATATATTTTTTTTTTTTTTTTTTTTTTTTTTTTTTTTTATT
>JBBPBO010000003.1:4807124-4838591 GCA_037974295.1 Cicer cuneatum | reverse complement strand
TTTTTTTCTTGTTTTTTTCTTTATAATATAAATAATTTTGAATAGAAACCAAATAGAAAAAAAAAGATAGATAAGATATATCAAATCAATATCAATCAATATCAAATCAGAGATAAAGAAGGGTTTTTTCGAGCCCCGCTTTATTTGTTCCTTTTGTTTATGCGATGTATCATAAGCATAATAATTCAATTTTTTGAATAATAGTTCTTCAAAGTGACATTGCATGTACGTTGACAGTCATCCTTTTTTTTCTTCTTTTGAAACAGCCAACTGAATATAATACATACGCAGATATTGAAGCTGCATATAAATGCCTGAAGGAGCAATACGGGGTCAAAGATGAACAATTGATATTATATGGCCAATCTGTTGGTAGCGGTCCCACACTTGATCTTTCTTCAAGGATATCAGAATTGAGAGGTGTTGTGTTGCATAGTCCAATTTTGTCAGGGCTGAGAGTACTATATCCTGTAAAACGGACATATTGGTTTGATATTTACAAGGTAGAGTTTTCTTATAGAGTGTATTTTGATATGCTTCATTCAATGCTTTGTGACTTATGTGGTTTGTTTTTTATTCTTTTCAGAATATTGATAAAATTGGTATGGTAAAATGTCCTGTTTTGGTTATCCATGTAAGGGACTCTCTCTCTCTCTCTCTCTCAATTAAGTAACTTATTCTTTTGGGGGCACTTGTTTGTCTTTGCTGCCTTTGTTGTTGGTGCATCTTATTTATTTTAGGCTTCAGCTGTTAATTAATAGTGTGTTTGGAAATCCATTGGATTTGGTCCAGCATACTTTTGAGGTCATTCCAATGGATTTCTAAACATGCACCAAGTCACCCCTCAAATCCTTGTTTCTATCTATCTATATTCTTAATGCAAGAACATACTTAGTTGAGTAATACCTGTTGATGGATTTAATCCGTAGTATGAAGTGCTTTATATTATGAGTAAAAATAAAACTTCAACTGCAAATGAAAAACCTTGTTTTCTGCTATCATAAAGACCATTGTGCAACCAAACCATTCATTCAATTATTCTTTTTATTTTTTTAAAAATTGGAGAGGAAATATTATTATTTATTTAATAAGGGGAGAGGAGGCACTTGGCCATACATTCCCAGTAGAGATTCGAACTCAGTCCTTTTGGATTACAAAGCTAGATAGTTACCACTGGGCTAGCATCCACAGGCACTACCTCATACATTCCCCAGTGGAAATTCAAACTCCATTCCTGTGATTGTAATTTTGTATGGATTAATTATGTTTTTAGTCACCAACTTATGGTAATGCTCAGTTTTAGTTCTTAAAGAAAAAAATAATCTTTGTCATCATTGTCCTGAAATATGCTAGTATGCTACAATTGGTCCTTGTTGATTTAGTTTACTCCCCACGTAATATGTAATTTTTTGTTTGGTTTTAGTCTCTAATATTTGATATATGCTCAATTAGTTTCGGTATGATAGTAATTACAGCGAGAAAAGAAGATATTGTAGGGAGTAAACTGATAAAAGAATTATATTATAGGGACTAAAAAGATGAGGACCAATTCAGCACATTTCAGAACATTGGAGGATGAAAAAGATATACTGTTAAAATTTTAGGACTAAAATAAACCAACCATTAGCATAAGTTGGGGAACTAAAAACATAATTAACTTATTGCAGTGTTCTCAAATAGCGGCGCTATAGTGAAGCGGAAACAAATTGCTATTGTTAATATGCTATTTAGTATAAAGTGTTGTTTGATAGCAGTTATAACAGCACTTTAGCACTGCAACGTAGGGCAATTCAAATAAACCACTATTATCCACTATTGACACCATTGATTTATTTATTGGCTCCTCGTTAATGATAATATTTTTTGTCCAAGGTCAGGGGACAGCAGATGAAGTTGTTGATGTGTCCCATGGAAAACAGCTCTGGGAACTTAGCAAGGTAAAGTATGAACCGTTATGGGTAAGTGGTGGTGGACATTGTAATCTTGAGCTTTACCCAGAGTTCATTAAACACCTAAAGAAGTTTGTACAGACAATTGGAAAACCTAAAGCAACTACAGAAAATGGTTCTGAAAAGGATACTGTAGAAACTGAGAGTCAAGCCAAAGCTAACAAAGAATCAGAAAGTGGAACTTCTAGTGCTTCTGAATTGAGTACAGAGATTCCTGAAGCTTCTAGAAACAGTTTAGATAGCCGTCTTAAAAAGTCTAAAAAACCCGACAAACCTGAAAAATCTCGAATGAGCACAGATCATGTTGATAGGTTTAGGAGAAGAAAGGGGTTAGTTTGGTAGCCTCTCACATGAAGTGTACAACAACAACAACAACTAAGTCTTATTCCATTGAGTAGGATCGGCTACATGGATCAAATGACGCCATAATGTTCTGTTATAATCATATCTCACATGAACTGTTTCCGGAATAATTTATCTGCTTGTATCCACTATTCCACTCCTGAGGTAATGATGCCTGTTCTAAGATGAATATATTGAGTGAGTTTTCTGCTTTCTTTCCTTTTTTTAGGTCCAGAAAGCTTCTGTATTTTAAATGATTGAAAAGTAATTTGCATTTGTATGACCTGTAAAATCAACATCTTGTTATAATAAATGCAATCTTTAAGGTAATTTGTTTTGGTAAATTTCAAGTGTTTCAGATGTTTTGTTTTGATTTTGAGATCTTTATCTTCATTCACATATAAAGCAAACATAGAATCAGTTAAAATGCAAGGCAGCTAGGATAGCTAATGTTATGTTACTAACCAATAAAACAATGCCACCAAGGCATTAATGGCATCACAAACTAAATCTAATTCAGAGAAATGCTAATAATGCATTCTTGAGTTATCACAAAAAATTACAAACATGTCCCAATATGAATTTTTTAAGAATTGCTTTGTAATTTCTCTATGTTTTTAAAAACCTACTCTTCCAAAGTACACATTCGGAAGGTAAAAGAAATTATATATTTTTAGTTGTGTACTTTTGAAGTATATGTAGAGTAGAAAAAGAAGAAGCTCCCAATTTTGAATGGTGCACTATTGGCACCTCTGACTTGTCAAGAGAGACTATAGGTTTGCCAAGTTGGATTGGGGTTTTGACTTTAGATACTAGAATTTGGTAAAAACATGAATACAAAACACAAAATTCGTTAAAATCACGGTGAGCTGCTGTGGTTTTATAAAAAGCTAAACTCTTTAAAAAAAAACCTATATAGGAAAACATGAAATTGAAATTGAGGGAAATATGAGCCTATAAAAGATCCTTTTTTGTTTTTAAGGAAAGCTACACCATTAAAAAAAGATTTTATTTGTATATATATCTAGAGTTATAATTGAAAAGATATTTTAGAAATTAAACTTAAAAAATATATAATATCATGGTTTGATTGGGTCTATATGTAAAAATGTTTTACATCTCAGTACATAAAAATAAATCTTTAAAAAAAAAAGCCTTTTGTCTTTGCTAATTTTTTGAAAGATTCCAAACTAAATATAATAACAAATAATATCTACCATTTGGGTGAATGGATGGCAAATGAATATATTAGGGACTAATATGTAGTATTAGCCAATGATTAAAACAATACTTTATAGTAATATAATAAATTTAATTTATATAGTGTATATGAATTAAATCTTTAAGTATTTTTTAAAAAGAATGAAATCTTTGAGTAAAAAAATGAATTAAATCTTAATAGTAATATCTAAAATAGTCAAAATTGACTTCAATTGAATATATTTAAGATATGTTCCTTTAAATCTTAAAAAATACATATAATTTTTTGTTTATATTTACGGTTAGAAGAAAGTATATTTATGTCCGATCAAATCATCTAATCGGTGATTGGAATCATAAGGATATTTGTTTGGTAAATAACGATGCTAGAATATTGAATCATTAAAACTATTTAATCAATTGAATCCATTAAAAAAATCAATTGACAAATAAATCACGTGACCATTGTAAATTGGGAAAGAATCAGTCTTCAATTAATTTGATTGAGAAGTTAATTTTCTTTCCTTTTTTAGACACATTAATTTTCTCAATGGATAGTAGAATATATAGTTTTGGCCTTTTAACGAAAAGTATATAGTGTAGAACATGTCATAATTGAAGGAATTTTGCAATAGGGTGGGAGACAAGAAAAAAGAGCCTGGAAATACAAGTAAAAGAAGAACAAGAACAAAACAAAAGAAAAAAACATGTTAGTTTGTCTTTTCTTTTATTCTTATTTCTTACTAACCCCAATATTTTCTTTTCGATTTTCTTCTTTATGTTTTGTATTATTTTGATTAAGAGTAGCAAGTGTGATGTAAATTGCACTTAATCCATGAAATTATATATGATAATACCACATAATTTAGCTCGAGTAGCTGATACATGGTATGTGTGAATGTTATAAGTCTTAAGATATTGATTCAATCTTTATGATATTGGTTCATCTTTCGACAATGATTTTATTTTTTATTTTCCTTGGAAATTTATAGACCGTTTTTTATAATTTTTTTTATTTGGTATATATATATATTCGAACTCTCTTCTCAAAATAATTTTTACTTTTTGAAGAATTAAAAACTAAAAAACTTGCTATCAACTTTTTGTTAATTGCATCCATGCGTGCATTCCAAGTTACAATTTGCTTGGTTCCATGTAATTTTGTGTGCAGTCACTTTAATTTGCTTGGATCCAAGCTACAATTTGCTTTCCAAGTTAATTTTTTTTTGTCTTCCATCGTAATTAACTCATATAACCGTTATTACGTGATTGAACTTTAAATTTTATTGGTTCAATAAAAATTTATAAGTTTATTAATAAATAACCACTAAATCAACGGTGTATGGTTGACTCTCAGTATAAAATTTTTCACACTGATAGTGTATGCATGGCCGTTAAGCCATGCATGGCCGTTAAGCCCTAATTAAATTCATGTTATTTGAAAATCTAATTTTGTCTCAAATATATTATTTCAAGAATAATATATAACATATTATGATAATATGTAAATTATGATTTAATTTATAATATCAATATTGTTAGGTTGAATATCTTTTGTAAGAATCATATTTAAATTTGAAATCTCTATTCTGCGTGTGTAAGTTTAATGATGATATTTGTCACTTTGTCTATTAAAAAAATTCAAATCGTCTTTAAAAAAAAAAAATAAGTTCCTCTGAAAATCATATAAAAAAAATCTACTTTAAATTTTAAATTTTATAGCTGGTTAAGGAAATTCAATTGTAAAATATATATTGATTTAATTTATATGGAATTTAGTTAAAAAAAATTAAACATATATCCAATCACATCTTCTTGTGTAGATATATGCGGAGATATTTTATGAGCAAATATAATAAAGTGATATAAATTTGTGATCTGATTAGATATATATTCATAATTACACTTATGATTCAAATTATACAAATAGACAAAATTGATTTTAGTATCCAATCAATTTTTTTATCGGTGATTGAAATCATGGATTGAATCATTAAAAAGAGAAATTAATTGAATCCAAAAAATAATAATTATTTCAACTATTTTAATTGCGCATTTTTTATGGATTTAAAAAGAGAAAAAAAATAATGATACTTTTCTAATTGTGCACTTTTCTGCTACTGCATTTGCCGATTACAATTTTTACCTCATCATTGATCAAGGTGCTCGATTCTCCCATTTTTCAATTTGATTTTGTGTAGTCATTTTTTTAGTAATTATCCTTACATTTCTTTTGTCTTGTCATTTTTTTTTAGTTTTTATTTTGTTGCTTCCTTGTTGTATGTATATAAGTGCAAAATAACCTTTTATTTAATTTTTAATTAAAATCATGTTATTTGTCTAAATATATACTATACTATATTAATGAATGCATGATGGTATTTTTTTTTGTTCATAGAAAATGGGTCGTGGAAGAATATCTATGGAACTCATTCAAAAGGAGAAATCTAGAAAGACAACATTTCAAAAGAGAAAGAACGGATTAATGAAAAAAGTGAATGAATTTTCAATTCTTTGTGATGTTGATGTTTGTGTAATTCTCTATGCACCCAACTTTGAAGGACAAGGATATGCTGAACCTGAAACATGGCCCAAAGACAAAAAAGAGGTACAAAGAATCCTTCAAAAGTACTTTAACACGACAATAGATAGACGTCCAAAGATTTACGATGTTCAAGAATATTTCAAGGAAAGAATGAAAAAAGTTGAATTCGAGATATCGAAAGTTCGCAAAGAGATGTTAAGGATCATGTATCCAACTTGGGATGAATCTTTCAACTCTTTTAGTGAGGAACAATTGAGGTTATTTGCTACCATTTTGGATTCTAAGCTTGATGCTTGTAATCAAAAGATGAATATGCTCCAAGGAGATGTTAAGGGAAAAGCAAAAGTTGAATCAAACAAAGTTGAAAAACCTATTGCTCCTCATTTGACTTCAAATCCAAGTAACTACTACAATTTCATCCAAAACAACATGCCTGAATCACAAATTTTCCATCCATTGATGAATATTAGTGATAAAAACAACTTAGCGTTTTGGCAATTTCAAATGGGACAAAGCTCTCAACCTTCTCCTATGTTTGCCAATGCACAAGGCTCGTACCAGAGGGAATCGTCTGAGGAGGGTAGATATATGCAGTCTTATCCGTGGAAGCAATTTGATGCTAATTCGGTTAATTTGGTCGATCACGTTGATGGTAATGTTATCTATGATCCCAAAATTGATATGAAAAAGAACGATGAAGTTGAAAATGACCAAAACTTGTTACCATACTACTACAATGGAAATACACTAGCAATGCAATCATATCCTATTGCTATGCAAAATATTCCTTTCCAAAATCTTCAAAACCTACCTCAAGGATTTCAATTTAATGGATACTGTGATATGGATATTCTTCAACCTCATATGTTCAACTACATGGATGGAAGGAAGTAGCCTATAGTAGTATACTTTAAACATATTCATGTTAGCTTTTTTTTTTTTTGACTAATTCTTGTTAGTTTCTTAGTTAGTATACATTTTTGGATTTTTTTTTTCCTAGACTTAATTGTCATCCACTAATTTTGATTTAATGTGAATTTCTTTTCTTGGTTTTAAAGTTGAACACAACTTGGAAATTTGCCTATTCTGTTTTTTATACTAAAGAAAATTCAATGTTATGTTATTACATGCAAGTCCCATCTGTTGTAATTTGTTTTATAAATAATAATTCTTCTAAATTTGACATCTCTTCGTTACAAGGTTAATATTAAGATTAAGTAATGTGTTTTTTATGGATAATCCATCCTTATGAAATTTAACCCTACATCCTTTGAATTTTATAATGTTTGTGGTCCCTATATGTGTGCACAACATTTTGTGTTCTAATGCAATTTTTGGTGTTTGTGGTCCTTGTTTGATGGTGTTTGTAACATTTTTGTGTGTGTTTGTAGCCACTGTCTTTCATTTGTACTACAAAACCTTATGCTTGTTTGATGGTATTAGTGATTTTTTTATTATGTCTGTGGTCCTTGGTATTCATTCATTCCCAACAATCACATGCTTGTTTGCGTTCTCTATTTGATTTACACAGATGTTATTTTAGAGGAAGAGATTGTGTGGACACCAAAATGGATTAAATCAAAAGTTTGAAACACTAAAAAGTAACAAGTTTTAGTTAAAAACAAACAATTCACGAGATTCTGAATTTGTCTTATCTAAAACAATAATTAGTCAAACTTTATTTATCTTTTAGCTGAAATTATTAATAAGAGTGACACTAATTATCATTTTACAATTATATGTGATTTGAACTCTATCCTTTGAAGTTACAAAGTCAAACTCTTATCACTGAACTTCAGTGGAAAAAATAGCATTGTCATCTCAAACTCTACCAACCAATTTGATAAAGAAAATAACCACATAAAATAAAATGTGGTTCTACAAAGTAACAATTGAGTCAAATACAAAGAAACTCCCCATTTTAACCCTCAACCATGTCTCTACATTCTAACATCACCTTGTAATTAACACAACAAAAATACAATGCTTTACATGCAATGAACAAACATTTCAACAAACCAGTCAAGATAACACGAGCCGATTAATATGAAACAAGACGAGTCAAGCCTTCGTCGTGCAAACTCATCACATCACTTTGCCTTCGTCTTCCTCAGGGTCGCGGAGAGTGCCGAACATCCAATCCATCCATATGGTGTAATGACCGTAGTTATGCCGATACGTAGTATGATGAATGGTGTGGTAACCGGCTCCCATAACAGGCCACAATTTTCCATGAATGCAATCGTGAATGTTTGCAGTCCAAATACCTTCAATGAATAAGAGAACTAAATGTGCAATGAAATGGACTGGAACAATAAACAAAGCAAGACTATGTGGTAATGCTTGAAGTATTCCATCAAGTGGATGAAAAGCCAAACCTGAGATATATGGCAAAATAAATTAGTCTATAAACCATGTAACACTGATACTTCAGATTGACCGTGTGTCTGATATCCGACACGTGTTGGTGTCAGATACCGATACGACACCGATATATGTGGTTACATTCAATTATTTTCGTCATTTAAAAAGTGGAACAACAAAGGTCAAACTTCCAAAAATACAGATACTATTACAAAATATATTTGTTTTCTGGTGTGGCTGTGGCCCACAAACAATACTCCTTCTGTCCATCTTATCTTTGGTCTATTAAAGGTTGGACACACAAGTTAAGAAACAATAAATTTAAGGATTTAATTCATATACATATGCGGTGTATCATAGTAGTCACATCATTAAAAATGTTTGACTATAATCATAATTACTTCAAAAGTCACACAAATGATTGGTTGTGATGCATTGGCAGTAGTGCATGAAAATTAAACTCTAAATTTAAACATATATAAACTAATTTACACTTAATTATTGTTTTTTTATTCACTAACTATTTTTCAAACTCCCGTGATATTTAGTATTCGTAATCTCAACTACTCATGCCCATCCAAACTTTCCCATATTCTTCTTAGTGAGTAGTCATCCTTTCATTAAGTATCTCTTTGATTATTTGTGCCAATTTAATGAAGTTTCTACTTTCAATGAAAATGTCACTATCAACATATAGTAAAAATAAAAATCATTTAATTTATGCTTTTAGTTTTTTCTTTGGTAGGAATTTTCCCTACTTTTTCTCTAATGACATCATTCCTAATTATGTCTTGTATGACCACTCATCCCTCATATATTAAATAGTCTTTAAAAAAAATCTTGAAGATTTCGATATATGAAGGGCTTCCTAAACTTTGCTCTCAGCTTTTCAATCAGGTTCACTTCTTGCCTGAATCACTATGTGCTTGTTTGATTTCATGGTCAGATTAGCAAAATCATGTTCACTTCTAACTCTCGGTGTAACAGAAAAAAAGATCACTATGTTTCCACGATATATAAGGTTTAGCAAGATTGCTTTATTTTTGTTGAATCTTGAAGTTAATCAAGATTAGTCTTTATCATATCATCAAACTTACATCGTGTATGACACTATTTTAATATGAGTGATTAACTTCGAGATTCAACAATAAAACACTTACGAGTCAAAAACACAACACATTTAGGCACTCTAACCAAGCTCTAATCCTTAAAGTCATAATAATCTAACACAAAACATACATAAGTTATCAAATAACCCAACAATAGACCAAAAACATTTTCAACAATACAATATCAAGGATAAAAAAGGCTAAAAAAAATGTGAACATAAATTAAAAAAATAAATTAGCTTCATGTGACTATGATTGTGGTGTTGAAGTATAGAATATCGAATGTACTTACCAGCAAATGGGGAGAGAGTATTCTGTTTATTGTAGATGTGATGAGTGGCATGAAGATGTTTGTAAAGTGGTTTTATGTCATGCAGCTCTCTGTGCATCCAATAAATACCAAACTCTACGATAACCATATAAATCGCTAAATACATGACATAGGAAAGCCAACCGACATTATGTAATCTAGGAAAGGACTTTGTCCAGCCAAGTTCTGTCAGGTACTCAGAAATAGTCGGAAGCAAACAGTACCAAGGCATGGCTTTCATAGCAACTGATATTTGTAAGACCATTGCTCTACGCGAGGGAATGGCATCTGCAATGACAGATTTCAATATATATCAAAAAAGCAATGCTATAAAAGGTATTATAAGTACATTGAACAGAGAAATAAAGAACTTCCAAGACAATGGACTCACAAATACATCAATCATGTTTCAACAAACCATCGAAATGCAAGAAGTTAAGTAAAGTACTAACTTCAAAGTTCAAATTGAGAGCAACTAACAATTGGTATAATTTAGAAAGAAAAGCGATATAAAATCGTGTAGGGGCTATCTAAACGAGTCTCTAATCAATTCATATAGATATGCAACAACGAACATCTAACAATCTGATTGATTAGACTATTGAACTATGAAGTATTGGCACAAACATCGGACAAAACACCGACATGTAGAGACTGATAATCATTTGAGAAAATGGAAGTGATTGAATGTAACTATGGGTGTTAGTGTCACACATTGACACACGTCAAACACTCGGGCACGCCTTCAACCTGCATGCTACATAGCTATTGAACATCCATTGATAGTACAATCTCTTTTTGTAAAATTGCATACAAGGAACATAATTATGATTCTACACAGCTGAAGAAAAAACAAAGACCACAAAACAGAAGATTCTGCATCTTGTAAAGTTCACAGAAGACTGTAACTGAAGCCCTCTAGTAATGCGTAAAGATAAAATGGAAATATATATATAAGAAAAATATAAATTTCAGAATGCAGATCCAAAAGAAATATAAAAGTGAAGCAGAAAGCATTATAATAAATGAATCTAAGACTATTTTATGTATGAATTAAAAAAAATAACAATATCAAAATTAAAATGCAGAAATACTAGGATTAGCACTGCAATGTTAATGACCCAGAAAATATTAAAATAAAAATATATCAGCATAAACAGTTGATTCAGAGAAGAACTAAAATCTAATTGAGCTTCAATTTGTCACCCTAGAAATTACTAAAACTAAAAACAATAAACCAAAAACAAGAACACACAAAAACCAACAATCAAAGCTAAAAAAACTATAAAAAATAAATCAATCTACAGCAAGAAGGATTATCAGATTAACAAAGTAAGCAAAACCCATTTCAAATCAAAGCAAAAAGACAACATCGTTCACAAAAGATCAATCCAAAATCAAAGATGACACAACACAAAATAATCCAAAAAAACAAAGTCAACCACTGAAAATCATAAGCTAGCACACTGAAACCTAATTGAACTTAAAAAATGAATCAGATTAACAATTAACAACAAACCAGAAGATCAAACCTAAAAACAATAAACCAAAAACAACAATCAAAGTTAAAAAAAAAATATAAAAAACAAGTCAAAACTACATCAAGAATGAATCAGATTAACAATTAACAAAAACAAGCAAAACCCATTTCATATCAAATAAAAAAGATTACAACTTTAACAAAAGAACAATCCAAAAACAAATTTTGATTATTTTTTTTTAAAAGAATAAAATAAAAAAAGGTACCTTTGGGGAGAAAAACGTTGCGTTTCCAATAGTAAATGTAGAAAGACCATAAGAAACCAGAGATGAAGTAAAGAAGGACGCCACCAATGTAGTTTCGAAGCCATGTTTGGAAAAACCGAGGGAGTGGGACCCACAAGATGTGTGGCAATAAGGAACCAAGTACAATGCGGTTGTAAAAATCGGAGTCTTCTATGAACAATGTGCGGTAATCGGTTGTTGTTGGGTCATTTGTGATCTCCATTGTTGAAACTACAAGTAGAAGAAATTGTGACAGTGAAGAGAGAGAGAGTGATCAAATTGAGGCTTGAAATGAATTTGTTAAACTCCTCAATTTAAAACTATACATACTAGAAAACCACTGCAAAAATATAATAATTAGAACAAAAGAAATATATCATTTAACTAAATTGTCCATTTTAAATACAAAATATTTACAATAATACTTTAAAAATTATATATATATATATATATATGATAATCATTTAAAGATAGTATAAAAAAAATAATTATAATTGTATTAAAAATTATGAATAACATTTATTTTTTTAAAATATTTTTTTTACTACAATAGCTTTTATTATAATTCTTAGACTATAAATTAACTCGATATTATTAAATGAACATGAAATAATAAAAAAATAATATTGATTAAGAGATGATAAATAATAGTGTGTTTAGGTGAAAATATTCACTAATCAAGTGTTTTGTTGTCTACTATTAATTTAGAAAAAAAAAAATACTTCAAATAAAAAACTATTTTTACTAACTTTGCTTAAAAAAAACTATTTTTATAGATTAACATTTTAAAAATTATTTCGATTTAATCGTAGTAAACAAATAAAAAAATAATTTATATTTTTCTTAAAAATCTAATAAAACCAATCTTTAAATTATTAAATAATAAAACAATTTATATATATATATATATATCTTTTCACTAAATTACTTTCTATTAGCTACAAACTCCACTCCTACCAACTCCAACTCATAATTAAGCGTCAATACTTTATGTAGGAGTGTACATTGGTTGGGTTTGATAGTTTTTTACTAAATTTGATATTCAAGTGGATCAATTTTATTTAGGTTGGGTTAAAGTCAACTCATGATTTTTCTATTAAACCCAAACCAAACCAACCCGATTATAAGCGGATTGGGTTCACGAGTAATAAAAAAAATTATTTTAAAAAAATGTAATTAAATTTAAAAACTTGAAAATCTAAAAAATAATAAAATTATATCGCAACATATCATTTAATACTTAAAATACATCAACAAACACAACAAAAACACTTAAATTAATTAAATTAGCAACAAATTCTCAATCATAGTCCAACAACTAAATTTTAACTATATTAAATAAATAATAAAAATATATATGTCACGTCAATAAGTTGAGTTCGCGGGTTCATAGTTTCATTGGTTCAAGTTAAACTCGAACTTAAATAAACTAAGTCAAAACGCAGATTAAATTGAATTAATTAACCGAATTCGCGGATTTACGTATCATGTACACCCTTAACTTTACAAGACTTTAATCTCTAATATATTTTTGTAATAATGCAATATTAAAAACATGTCAGTTATGCAGTCCCAAACCTCTTCATTTACTGAAGACACTGTATTTCACTTAGATCCAATGAATTTTTCTGTCACATGATGAAATATTGTCTATAAAAAAAGGGTAACTTAGGTGGTCCACGATTGATCATATTTTGTAACTTAGATCAAATAAATTAATAATGTATTTATTACTTAGGATTTTCTTTCACTCATCTACCTCCCTCCGTTTCACTTTTTGTTGTTGAAATTTTTATTTCTTTGTATGAGATATATTTAGTTGACTAGTGTATACTCTTCTAGATCTGGAAAAATCGACCAAATCTCTGTAAGAGGTATTTTTTTAGGAAAACTGAACAAATAATCAATTAGGTCACACACAACGTATAGAGAGTAGAAAAATTAAGAACCTAGTGAGCTATTTACGATGAAGAGAAGTAAATGGCTTAACTTTTGATTGCTTTATGAAAATGTTCCCACTTTTAAGGACTAGTATATATGAGTTTGGAAAGTTTTAGATAAGTAGAATTAATTTGTACATGTTTAGATGTAGTTGATTAAAATTGATTTTGTATTTAGAACTGATTTTTAACTTAAATATAAAATTTGTAACTTTTGATTTTAAATAAAAAATTTACACTCAAAATTTATTGTTTATTTTACTTTTATGTGAATATATTCAAATAAATATTATTTTACATTCAACTTACTTTAATTAAAATCAATTGTTATTGTTGTAGAACCATATACACAAATAGAAAAAGAGAAATTTGAATATGTTAAATGTAACATAAAATCTTATAAATTTGTCAAATTTAACTATTAAAATAACATCACACATGATATATCATAATGTTGTATTTGGTATGAGTAAACAAACAAGAGCAGCGAACAATCATGATCCAAAGTTAACCTGCAAAACAGAAAACTATGATAAAAACCTAAGATTCCTAGATGATTGCCGTTAAGGATTTATCGGTTGCAAGTACGTAAATCTCCCAAGATACGGCATGTTAGTTCCCAACACAATTGAGATGACATAACAAGAATAAAATTTGAAACTAGATTTATAACCCTTGAAAGTTTTTCATAAAAGAAAGAAAATTTATTTTATATGTAGCTCATAAGTGGTAACTAAAGAGGGTATTTATAGACTTATAAATATGACCATTTAAGAATATGTTTTAATCTACTAGTGAAGGTTTAGTGGACGAAATGGGGACACATATGTCAATTGTTCATTTAATGAGCGAAATTCATGACATTCATTAAATAGTCATTTAATGAATTCTAAGATAAGACTAAAAGAAACTATGTAAAGTAGGCGAAAATAAATATTTAGATAAAATTCCTCAAATCCAAAATTATATTAAAAAATAATCAACAAGTCAATCAGTTAGCGCAAAATATTACAAAGTCAATTTATCTTACACATTAGATTAGATGACAAATAAGTGGATATACATTGACATTTTAACTCAATCCTATAAAGAGCGTAAAGAAGTCCCCTTTGCTAACATATTTACAAAATCAATGCCACCGATTAGTATATAAGAGCATTTTGAATGGGATATTCTTCAATTGTTTCATGAGTCTAAGAACTTAGTCTATCTTTTTCATCATTGGAATTTTCTACTGTGAAAAATGAATTTTTCATCGCAATAATTCATTAACTTAAAATGTCAATGTAAGTTAAATTGTGCACCCATTTTAACATATATGAAATGGATTGGGAGACTAATTCACTTAAACAACTTAATTTAAGGGGAGTTTACATGTAAAAATGTTCTAAACACTAAGTTCACTGAATCACCCTACACGTAATTTTCATCTTTTTAAAATATCTAAAAACACATAAACCATATATTATATGTGTTTTTTTGACAAGACATATCATTTTCTTTGACTGAATTATATCAACATGGCAGATCATGGTGGTCTATGCTATGCTGTCCACTAAAAAAATACTAGTGGTCAATACTTCAACTTCAATGATATATAAACATAACTTTTTCTACATTCATGTAATACATTGTTAACTTCTTTATTTAATTTTTTTTCATGCAATACATTGTTAATTTTTTCATTGTGCTTCATTTAATTGTACTCGAAAAATTCATAAAACTTAAATTGAACCAAAACAATGAATAACAAATTGGTTCGGCTTTAATCGAATTGCTTATTTTCAAATTAAAAAAAAATGTTGAAAGATTCTAAAGAAAGTAAATTATGTTTTTTGACACTAAATTTATTATACTATAAAAACAATGTCAAGATCTTATGAAAAAATGTTTATATAAACAAATACATCAATACATAGACAACAAAATGATGATTTCATTATTACTAAACACAGATTTTAAGATTATAATATTCTAATAATTATAAATCCAAAAAAATTGTAGATGTCTTAAAATCTACAAATTATATCATTATAAAATTGTTTTATACTTTTTCATTTTGAACACTATTAAAAATATATTTATATATTTAGTCAAAAATAGTATATTAATAAATGTACATGATAAAAAACATTAAAAAAATTATCTCACACCACTGTATTTAATTCTTCACAAATACTAAATTTATTCAAAAAAAAATAGTAGAGGAAACACTTATATTTTTAGTAAACAAAAATGAAATAATTCAATGACCAATAATAAAATAAAAAGTTTAGTGGGGCAACTACCCCCTGTTTGCTTAGCCTGGATCTGTCCTCCAAGATACCCTTTTAGTTGGAACTCTTTGTAAGCAATAATTGGAGGCTTTAGCAACTTGTGAGGAATGTCATGTGAAGAATCTATGGTATGATTTTGATACTTTATTCAACTAATAGATTAAAAGAGTGTTGCATGATGGTCATATGTGGACCACCTATTATGATGGCATACCATAAATGTTGCCCATAGTCTAATAGTCTAATTTATTATTATTATTATTATTATTATTATTATTATTATTATTATTATTATTATTATTATGATGTTTCCTTCTTTCATTCTATGAATGACTATAATTTAATTTTTAAAAATATTTAAAATTTTAACAATTATTTCGTTTTTTTAGAAATAAACATTAATGATCATCAATTATCTAACTATCAATTTGATAAAATAAAATAAATATTTATTTTGTATTGAATCGATATTAATTAAATGATAGTTTTGTTGATAGTTTGAACTCAAATAATCTCATATCGAATATTGGGATTATTTTTAGGTGACATTGAAATGAGAGTCTTATTTTTTTTTTTTGTGGGATAATTGGCCGGAGGTGGATCTCTGTATATATTGAAGATGTAGAAGAAATTTATTTGTTTGAGAGAATAATCTTGTTTTAAAATGTATAACTTTTAATTTTTTTTTACAGAAATGCATATTATTGGAAACAATTAGTTTGTAGGAAAATATAGCAGATAAGTGAATTTGAAAATATAACCTTGTAAATATGTAGGTCAAGACAACTTATTTTGTATTAGCGAATGTATGAAACTTGGTAGATGACTCAACATATGACATCTTAGAAATAAAGTTGTTCTACTTAAAATCTATTTTTTTAAACGCAAAGTCTCTCTAATATGTTTCATATGAAAGATAATTTGACTTCTCGAGAGTTGTTAAAGTAATAATCACTGTTGTATATAAGTGGATGTGATATAATACAACCAATAGAACACTTATTCTTTAATTGTTCTATTTTTGATCGAGTTTGAAAAAACATTTTGGCTCGACTCGAGACTACAAATGTATTTAAGAAGGAAGCATTTCAACACATAAATTCAAATACTTATATTTTAGTAAATATAAGATTTAGTTAAAAGATTTATTAATAAATGATGTTTTAAACAAGATACCGTTATATCGTTTACTTTTTTGATAGGTGTGAAAATCACTTTTTAACAGTAACTTTTAGCTAAAGTAAAAAAAATTATTTTTAACTTTAATCAATGAAAACAATTCTAGATAGAATTATCTTATATCATAGATTATTTTTATGACAAAATCGTAAATTGTTTTTAAAATCCTCAATTCCCTTGCAGAAAATAAAATAAGTAGATCGATAAGTTTTTCTGACTTAGTTTGATTAATTAAAGTCCAAACAAACAAAAATTAATTAATCGATAAAAATAAAAAGAGGGAAAAAGTTCAAATCCCTAATATGATGAAAAAGAAATTGAGAGATGGAAAAGGAAGAAGAAGAAGATCGTAGAAGAGAAGCAGCGATTTCATCATCACTTTCTCTTCAACCTAATTTCAATCCCAAAGGCGTTACTCAAGATCAACTCTCAAAGTTTCGTGTTAGTACTCTCTTCGTTTCATTTCAATTTTCATTCCTTTTATTTTATTTTATTTTAAATTGAAAATTTTAGATTTTTCTCAATATTCTGGAACTTTGGTATTGTTTAATTGTTTGTTTTTTCTATTGGTTTTCAAATTCATGGAGAAAAGGGATATTTATACTGTTTGGATTGATTTAGTTGAACTTATTTATTGACACAAGTGTTTGTGAGAATGTCTCATAAGCTCTAAACGTTAGCATTTGAAAATGATGTACAGCTTATATCTATCTATTTTATCTTTTGTTATAGAAATAGTTTATACATAAGCGCATATATCAAAAGTGCTTATGAGCTCAATGAAGTTGTTTATCAGTTCATGATCTAATTTGTTTTTGGCTGGGAGATAAGTAAAATTCGCCTATGAATTGTTCGATTACCAGGATCAAACTCGGGTATCAAGGCCCCCTGTTTCTTTAGACAGAGTACATTAACCACTTGCAGTCTACGTCAAGTTTTTACTATGTCTGTTTTTTGTTCTTCCCTGTTAACATTAAATGTACATTTGAATTTAGGAATTGCACAGGAAGCGCTTACAACTAAAGTCAAAATCAAAGTTTAAGACAAAATCCAAAGGTTCTGTTTGTTTTTTTAATGATCTTTGTATTATTGGTGATATTGTTCTTGTTCTCACTCAGTTAATATGTCATTTTTGTGTTCTGAATTGGGTTCTGCAGATGAAGCCAATAAGAAGGCACAAGGTAATGATGTTTATAGCAAGAAGATTGGAGCACAAGGATTGAAAGTTGATAACAAAGAACAAAGCCTCTTGAACAATTGTGAAAACTTTGATTTGAAAAATGAAGACTCGAAGAGTGGTGCATCTGTTCTTTACGCATCAAAAAAACCAAAATTGCATTGGGGGTATAGCTCTAACTCTACTTACATTAAATTAAAAGAAAAATTATTTTCTGCCACTTTATTATAAATTTGGACTGACTGTAATAACTGCTGCAAAATGCTGCTATTGAAATAGCTTTTGTAGGCTTGTAGTTATATTTTCTGCAACCTCACACATTAATAAAGTATTTTGCCAGGCATAAGACAGCTACTCAATATTCGCGAGATCTTTTTCCTACACATGTACTCATTTCAGTTGGTCTTAGTGTAAACGGTTTGTCATTAAATGAGTATTTATCAATGCTCGGCTCGCATACATCTCATGACATTGGTTGCCTTCCTGCTTCTATTTTTCTAGATGCGATCCAAGTGGGCTAAGTTCCTGAAGTGCACATATTATCGGATGCCTCACCTTCTTAGTAGATTTTGAACCTAATTTATTGAAATCAAAATATGAGTCGTCTAATGTTCATCCAAGTCCAATAGCTTCAATTTATTGGATTGGCTGCATGGTTTTATTATGACTGCAGTAAATGTTTATTATAAGGTAAATTTTACGTTGTCTTGTGTGGCCCATTAAAACAAACAGTATAGTCACTGCAGTCAGCAAACCAGAGTCGTTCGATGACAACACTTCACATTCTAACCTCAACAAATTAGATTCAAATGACAAACTTGGAATGTAAATCATCTGATCTCATCCAATGGTTCTAGTTTTCAGATTGTAGCGACTGAACGGTTTTTCGACATCAGCAATTCCAGATCGTTAGAAATAGTGTGTGAAAAGAGTGTTATGTTGACGTGTAGGAAACCTTAGTTAGCAGTAGTTTCTTAATTACTTGAATCAGCAATCTTGATTTTAGCTGCACACTTCACCTTCATTTTGTGTATAGTATGGTAGTTTTATGTTTTTCATGTATATATGGTTTCTTATTTATGTTTCATTTACTATCTTTTTGATCTGTGTGTTGTGAACATTTGCAGGCTTGACACCAAGGAGAGGTGGGAGAGGAAATCTAACATGTAGATATCAACCATGGAGCTGCAATGAGGAATCCATCAAATATTGTCAAAACTATGTGCGGGTGTCTTTGAGATTTATTTTCTTTAGAATTAATCATTAGAAATTATATGATATACATAATTTATAAGTCTCTTTTAGAATTAATCATTTATAAGTCTCATTTTTTATTTTGCTTCGTGAACTAATACTCTTATTAAACAAACCTTGTATCTTAGTAGTATAAATACAATGACTTAGATATCAAATCAAACATAGTTGTAATTACAATTTTATTTTACACAGTTTTATTTGTAAATATCATCTCAAAATAATAATAGTTAATTAGATGTATGAATTATAGGGAAGGAAGTGAACAATAAGGTGTTAGTCACGTCAGAAAAAAAATAATTTGAAAAAATATTAAAAATGACATTACTATATATAAAATTCACAAGGCAACTAAAAAAATTAAAAAATAGTTGAATGATTTGAATTGATAGTAGTAATTACTTTTTTTTTTTTTTTTATGATAATAGGCTATCTTAAAGAAAAAAGTTTTAACTAAAACAAATACATAACATAAATACAACTTAAAAAAAACATTAATTAAATTCAATTATAAAAATATGTACAATTAGAATATAATAATTCTGGAATCCGGTAAAAACTTTATTTTCATTGTATTAGTGTGAAAAGCAATATCTAAGTATTTCCTTCGTCTCATTTTAAATATCTCATTTGAGGTGTGTACAATTATTTAGAAAACAATTAGTTGATTTGATTTCGATGATAAAATGTCTCATTTACTCAAATATTTTTATTAATTGCAGTTAGCGAAAAAAATAATTAATGTTGTATTGATATTGTAAAATGAAAAATAATTTGAGGCAAAAAGAAATGACAAATGAGGTATTTAAAATGAGATGGTGGAAATAATTGTTTCCTCGTAAACTTGACTTCTCATAATGGAATAACAATTTACAAATTTGTGACAAATCTAAAATATTTGGTTAAAACCTAATTTGTAGCCTTTATTTGTTCATCTCCGGTTCACATATAATGTTACTCGTGATATTGTTAAAATGCAAAAGGAAATATTGAAATTTGATTTGGAAAACGTAAAGTTAAAAGCATAGATTAGAGGTTTCAAATTATCTTGTAGACAAATGAGTTGTTATTATTGTTCCTTAATTATTGTAGGAACTTTAATTTTACAAGAATTGTGAATTCCAACCGTTGTCCAATTGATTTATTGTGCTAAATAAAATATGCATTGTAACAATGGATTTACTTTGAATAATGGAAATTAGGAACCTTATGGTTTAAAAAAAGAAGAGCAAATGACCTAATAAGAAGTGACTGAAACGAGACAAAATGTACGGGTAATTGACATCGACATAAATTAAATAAATTAAATTTTTTGTATTAGTGATATTGTAAATCAAAGATTACATAAAAATTATGTAATTAAATATTAGACATAAAATGGAACATATTTTCAGTGACTAGCAATCCCCCGTGAAAGAAGAAGGTCATGAAAGAGAAAAATATACCAAAGTCAATTACTTAAATGAATATAAACATCACAATTTTGTTATACTTAAATTGGAGAAGAAGTTAGCGTAAACAATAGTGAAGTAACTAGAATATCACTAGAAAGGGGGTTGAATAGAGATATTCAAGGTTTTAAAAATTCTGTTTCAGTTTTAAACTACTGTCCTCTTTCAGAGGATGATTTATCAGATGTTGTAAAGTTGAGAGAGAGAATAATGACACACGAATTTTTATACTGGTTCACCCAATGAAGGCTACGTCCGATCCTCACACTCTAGTGAGTTTTTTACTAAGTATCAAAAGCTATCAGCCTCTCACTGAGGTTGATTACAAACTGTGTATTCTTTAGCTTCACCAAGCTTACAATTCTTTCCTTTTGATTTCTCTTCAAGTGTTACTCACTTGAAGGTCTAAAGATGATATGAAGTAGTTTGATAGGATTTACTTTCTATAAAGATAAAACAAAGATCTAGTGTAAGATTATAGAAAGCTTGAAAGGAGATTGATAATGCTCTTGATAGCCTCTTGATATTTTTCTGTTTTTACTCGTGTAGTTGTTGTTTTTTGCTGAAGAAGAGCAGCCTTCCTTTTATAGAGAGAAGGAAACTTTCTCTTCAAGAAAATTTTCCTTTTTGACAGTTTTTCCAAGATGTAATGAACCTCACTGTTGTTTTGAATTTACAGCCTTGCCATTTTGTCCTTTTACAGCCTGGCACTTTGGAGGTTACTTCTTTACTTGGCTTTCCAGGAGGTTAGATCATTCCATATGTTTTTAACAACTGGTCAATGCTCTTTTCTGGTTCCAAGACATGACCCTTCTCTATTCGTGAATGCAGCTTTTGATACTTTGGAACTGTTAGTTGTTCTTAATGTGAGAGGATGAATGAGCAGCTAGAATTTATCCTCTGGTAATTTCCTTTTGGTGTCTGAAGTTCACCTTATGGTATCCGTCTTCTGATGTTTACCTTCTAGAGTTCATCTTCTGATATTTATCTTCTAGTGTGTATCTTCTGGTATTCATCTTCTGATATTCATTTCTGATTTTCATCTTTTGATGTCGACCAACCTGGACTAACAAACTGGTCTGCTGAGATCCTCTGATCTCGGCCAACACTGGACCATTCATTCTGACCTTCTGATTTTGACCAACACTGGGCCATTCATTCTGACCTTCTGATTTCGACCAACATTGGGCCATGGTCTGATCTTCTGATCTTGGCCAACACTGAGCTGGGCCTGGATTAATTCTGGACAAACGATATTTCAGTCTGGACCTTTTAGCTTATCTTCTGATTAATTCAGGGCTGTTTTTCACTTCATTGTCAGGCCATCTTCTGGTCAGAATAACTTCTGGACTAAGTCTGACTTATGATTCCTTCTGGTATGGATGTCGTCTCCCTCTGGCAGGCTTCCTTCTGGTCTGGTCCATGTCTCCTTCTGACTTTGCTTCCTTCTGATATGGGCCAGCAAAGATATCCTCTGGAGATTTCATGATGCATCCTCTTGTACCTTTTGGATGCATTATCTGGTATCTTCAACTTTCAGGTTTTCTGCTTCTGGAATTCTGCTTCTGGTTTTCTGTTCCAGATGTTTTGCCTCTGGTTTTCTGTTCCAGATGTTCTGCTTTTGGTTTTCTGTTCTAGATGTTCTGCTTCTGGTTTTCTGTTCCAGATGTTTTACTTCTGCTTTCCAGATGTTTTGCTTCTGTTTTCCAGATGTTTTGCTTCTGTTTTCCAGATGTTCTGCTTCTGGTGTTTTAACTTCAGATTTTCTGCTTCAGGAATTAACGGCTTTGTTTCCTGCATGCATCCATTCTTCTTGACAGGAGGTTGCGATATTTGGATCATGTTCCTTTCTTTGTATAATACTTAAATGCACGCATTAGTGTAATTATAATCTTAAGATAATTTTGTTATCATTAAAAGAGATTTTTTCTCAACAAATAGTTCATGTCTCGAGGTTGTGGTATCGTGTCTTCTTGAATATTGGTTCAACCATGAAAAAAATGATTGATATTTGGACTTACATCGGAAATAATTATAGAATAAATTCAAATTTAATAAATGATAAATAGATAATAGAGAAACGTTTATCGCATTAAAAGCTATTATTAATGTTTGTTTATTGTTGAATTTTTTTTGTTGATGAAATGAAATGTAATAGATGAAATTAAATTGTGTACTATATGAAGAATATAAGGATAAAATATTCTAGCTATGACAACTGAACAAATAAGTGAAATGACACAAATAGAGTTATGTGGTATAAAACGTGATTAGGTGTCAGATGAATAGTTTGAAAATCTATTTTGATATATTATAATAGATAATTGATGTTTTGTAAATTAATATTGTTGAGGATAGTCCTTGAAGTGCTCAAATTGTTGTGTGGCACTTGCCAGAGGACTTACATGATATGGGAACATAGATATCTAGTTTTTGAAGCTTAAGTGGACTACATGATATGAGAACATAGATATCTAGTTTTTGAAGCTTAAGTTGACATGTATAATCTTGATTCTCATATTAAGGAGTTAAATAATAGAGTTCTATTTGGTAATATTAGCAATATCAACTGTGTAACCAAACAAAAAAATGTCTTGAGACTAATAGAAAGTTAAGATTTTTTTGTTTTAATCTTCCTTTTTTTATTTGTTTTATATTTGCATTTTCTCTTATCTCGTTTCCCTGAATTGAAGACTCTGGACATCACAAGTTGAGTGTCAGAGACTCAGAAATTTGGACATATCAATGACATATTGACTGCTGCTCTAGATCAAGTTTATGGATCTGAATTCTATACTATATATTCTTACCTAGGAGCATATTTTCATGAGACCTGATAAATACTTATAGGGGAATCATCAGTTCAATATCATAAAACTTTAGACATACATTCAATCAGATTTTGTTCTCTTGTTATAATACAAACATATTTTAAGAATATAAAGACAAATAGTAAAATATGACTGAATATTTATATTACACTTGCTTATATAATTAATGTATAATTTACTAAAAAAACTATAAACCCATTTGATAGCAAAATTTACTCACATTGTAGCAAAAAAAAAAACTGTAAAAGATGGTACTAAACACACATTCTTAACCAAAGCTCAAACATTATTATTACCATATTTGCACACCAAACAAATTTTAGTTACAACAAACAAGTTGGCCTTGGCGTGATTACAACTCTTGCTAGACAAATTGTAACTTGTAGTGTAAACAAGTAGCAAGAGTAGAAACATACAACATGAAAAGCATTGGAATTATGAACACATTCACTTCTTGAAGTTTCTCAAGCTGAAGAACTAAGAGCGAGTTCTATTTCCTCCAACGACCGACCCTTTGTTTCCACGACGTTACCAGCTATGTACAAAACAGCAAGAACACATACGGCTGAGAATCCTAAGTACACGGAGCTGATACCAAACTTGTTTACAACACTCAAGAAATAGAGGCCGACGACGAAGTTGGATATCTGATAAGACAAGAAGAAAAAAATGTTCATTAGAAATGAGAAAATGCAGGTTAAACATTAGATTGAAAATTTTCATACCAAGTTTTACTACAAAATTTGCATTTGAGACAAATTTCTAAACATAAATCAACTTCACTTCAAACTCAATTTTGCTTTTGCAAAATCAAAATATCTAAAATTATGTTTCTTGTTAGAATATTATAAAATATCTTATAATATATTTTATATTATATTAAAATATCTTGAGTTATTTCCTATGATGAATTTATAATCGTAGAGATATCTTAGAATCTCTCATTATTAGTATGATTTGTTCCTGATTTAGGATTGAGTCTATGTATCTCTATAAATAGAGAACACTATTGTGTCTTTTGAATTAAATTAGCATAAAGCTATTATAAATAATATTCAAACTCTTATTATTTTATCTCATCCTTTTATCTAAAATCCCACATCTTCAACATTTACAAACAACCACAAAACTCGGAAACAGATTCCATGCAGTAACTGCATGGCACAGTTATTGATCTTGACTGTCAGATCAAAATTGATGGTTGAGACTGTTTAATATTGAATAAGTGAATGGGTAATTTAAGCTGTTTGATCTCAAATCAATGATCGAAATTGATTACAGTATGAAACTGTGTGGTATCATTGCTGCAGCGAATCTAGATCCCATAAACACACAATCATGACGAACCAAAAACTTTTGTTCTATTAAGCCTCTAGGCAGTATAGTTTCAACTTTCAACATTTAAGGCAAGATAAAGGCATTAATTAAAGAAAGTGTTAAATTTCATAGTGAAATCACTCACCCAATGTGTGCCTAATGACAAAGAAACTGCTTTTGCTCTAATTCTGGATGCAAATATCTCCGGCAGAAGAAGGGCAGGCACAGGACCAGCACCAAGAGAGAAGGATAGGACATAGCTGGTTAAAATTCATAGATCATAGAGTCAACATAATCAAAAGCTTAAAAAATAAACAAAAACTATAAGCCTTGTTTGGATACACAACTTAATTAAGTACGTATAGCATAAACACTTATAATATAAGTGCTTATGTATAAGCTATTCTATAAAAAAAAAAAAGTCAAACTATTTTTATATAGGCTATAAGCTATCATGAAGAGCTTTTGTAAATAAGCTGAAAACAGTTTCTGAACATGTCACAAGCTGTTTTCAAAAGCTATTTCAAATAGTCTCACAAATGCTTATGCTAGTAGATCCAAACAGCCCTAGTCCTTAATGAATAGAATTACAATTATTGATGAAATTAAATGACATACAGAACAGTCCCGAGTACGGCAAGGGTGCCGGAGTATGGTATGAGGACCTTCCAAGTAAAGGACAGCGAAAGAAGCAACATAGAAGCAGCCTGAGAAAGACATAAAGAAAAGTCTGTCAATTATATAAATAAAAGTTGTTCGTCAAATAAAAAGTATATTGGACAAGAAATTAAATGAAGTTATTGGAAAAGAAACAGAAACATAAATACAAAGACATCATTTCATCAGGAGAACTTTAAATTAGTTAGATTTATAACGAAATTATGTTTGAGTTATATTGAAGCAACTCCCTCAAGAAGACTAAGAATAGATACATGCCTACCAACCAACTTATGCTTCTATAATACAAGATTAAAATGAAATTAAACCTCATAGTATTTTCTTTTTGGGAAGGGAAAATTATTATTTATTGATGCAGGAAGGTTCGCGGCCAGGATCGAAGAAGAAACGGCTTTGCGGACAAGTGCAACGGGAAATGCGGAATACGATCGTCCGGTGTCAGATTGCCTATTATTATACCTTTCCGGAAAGGGAATCGCGCCACAAACACAACTCACCGTGACGTATGGGCTTCATATCCGTTTTGGGCCTCAAAACAGCGTTTTAAGTTTTTCCTGTAATTTCGAACTTTTACTGTTTTGCCTAATTTTCGCACTAGAGTTTCGTTTTTTAAAGACTTTCTATACTGTGACGGTAGGTATCTTTCAATTCAATACTTAATTTCGAGAGTTTTCTCTTCTCTGGTGGATTCCAGAACTTGTTCGTTCTTTCGGATTAGCGCTTGCAATCTTTTGTGATTCCGACTGCGTCAGGTGGCATCAGAGCAGGCTTTCTCTTGTTTCTTTTCGTATCTTGAACAACCATGGGAGATCAACCAGTCACAAGAGCAGGCATCGAGGGTATCACCGTGGCCCTTACTGCTTTGACTACGCAGATGGCGACTTTGACGGATCAAGTGAACGCCATCAATGGTAGGAGGGACAGAGGCAGGAGAGACGAACCGCTCAGGCGTCCACATGGAGGCTTGCAGGCTCGTGTTGAATCGGACTCTAGTTCCGAAGAAGAGATTCCGGAGGAAAATCAGGGTTTCGATAATCAACAGAATCGCAACGACTACAGAGTCAAGGCTGATATCCCATTGTTCTATGGAACTATGGGGGTTGAAGAGTTTCTGGATTGGCAGATTGACGTTGATTGGTTCTTCGACGTGATGGGTGTGCCAGAAAACAAGCAGATGAAGATGGTGGCAATTCGATTGAAGAGCACCGCTGCTGTGTGGTGGGATAAGCTTGTTGTCCAGAGGCAGCGCCAATCAAAACGTGGAGGCGAATGAAACAGTTGATGTTGGAGCGTTTCTTGCCTGAAGATTATGAGCAGATTCTGTACAAGATGTATATCGATTGCGTTCAGGGTAGAAGGAGTATGACCGAGTACACAACAGAATTCCTGCGTTTCTCATAACGCAACGAACTAGGGGAAACTGAGAGTCAGAAGGTGACTCGCTATATTAATGGCTTGAAGGGGTCGATCCAGGAGAAGATGGGTCTGCAGACTGTCTGGACCGTGACGGAGGCCTCTACGCTAGCCTTGAAAGCGGAACTGATAGAGAAGTCTGGCTTTCAAGGCTAGCCTCCATCACGGTCCAAACAGTCTGCAGACCCATCTTCTCCTGGATCGACTCCTTCAAACCATTAATATAGCGAGTCACCTTTTGACTCTCAGTTTCCCCTAGTTTGTTGCGTTCTGAGAAATGCAGGAACTCTGCTGTGTACTCGGTCACGCTCCTTCTACCCTGAACGCAATCGATATACATCTTGTACAGAATCTGCTCATAATCTTCAGGCAAGAAACGCTCCAACATCAACTGTTTCATTCGCCTCCACGTTTTGATTGGCGCTTTCCTCTGGCACTGCCTCTGGACAACAAGCTTATCCCACCACACAGCAGCGATGCTCTTCAATCGAATTGCCACCATCTTCATCTGCTTGTTTTCTGGCACACCCGTCACGTCGAAGAACCGATGAGCGTCAATCTGTCAATCCAGAAACTCTTCAACCCCCATAGTTTCATAGAACAATGGGATATCAGCCTTGACTCTGTAGTCGTTGCGATTCTGTTGATTATCGAAACCCTGATTCTCCTCCGAGATCTCTTCTTCGGAACTAGAGTCCGATTCAACACGAGCCTACAAGCCTCCATGTGGACGCTTGGGCGGTTCGTCTCTCCTTCCTCTGTCCCTCCTACCATTGATGGCGTTCACTTGATCCGTCAAAGTCGCCATCTGCGTAGTCAAAGCAGTAAGGGCCGCGGTGATACCCTCGATGTCTGCTCTTGTGACTGGTTGATCTCCCATGGTTGTTCAATATACGAAAAGAAACAGGAGAAAGTCTGCTCTGATGCCACCTGATGCAGTCGGAATCACAAAAGATTAGCAAGCGCTAATCCGAAAGAACGAACAAGTTCTGGAATCCACCAGAGAAGAGAAAACTCTCGAAATTAAGTATTGAATTGAAAGATACCTTCCGTTACAGCATAGAAAGTCTTTAGATAACTAAATGAAACCTTAGTGCGAAAATTAGGCAAAACAGTAAAAGTCCGAAATTACAAGAAAAACTTAAAACGCTGTTTTGAGACCCCAGACGAGCCCAAAACGGATCTGAAGCTCATACGTCACGGCAAAACGGTGAGTTGTGTTTGTGGGGCGATTCTCTTTCCAGAAAGGTATAATAATAGACAATCTGACACCGGACGATCGTTTTCCGCATTTCCCGCTGCGCTTGTCCGCAAAGCCGTTTCTTCCTCGATTCTGGCCGCGAACCTTCCTACATTATTTATTAAAGTAATTAGTTATTTTATAACTGTCTCCAATGAGATTTGATCTCCGTCCCTTGATGTTACAAGTTCAAACTCTTATTACTGAGCAGTTTCATTTCACACATTTCATTAATCTACCATGTAATATCTCACCATTTTTCTCTTTATAGATGTAAGACAGATGTGAACTAAAAATAGACATTACCATCCCACTAAAGCTTGTGATAAGGAGACTTTTTCTTCCTTGCTTGTCCATCAATGAGGAAGCAATAGCAGTTCCTGCAACAATAAAAAAAGACACAAACAGTATCATATTTTTGCAACATACACAATTAACTTTTTTAAAAAAAAAAAAATTGAAGGCAGAATAGACATATTTAAGATTTTAAAAATACTAACCAAAAACATTTGATGCACCAACCAGGGCACTTGCTGCAACATCAGAAGCAATTCCGGCACTACGGAACACAGAAGTCGAATAATACACCACAGCATTTATTCCAGCCAACTGTTGGAACAAGAAAAGCGCTGCCCCGACGCTGACAACTGCAAGGAGACATTTTTTGGTAAAGCGCTACGCCGATTCATATAAAAAATCAATAATCAATTTTGAGTAAAGTAAAAGGAAGTTGGGCGGCAAAGTTAAAACAAAAACCATGATATATTGATATAGGTATTGTTACGTAACAATTCGTAAAAATTATATCAAGTAGAAAAGAAGGGTCTCAATGAAATGCTTAAAATTTGGGTTGGGTCTAATTCAACCCTATAAAACCAACTTGTAAGCTAAGAGACTCTTAACTCATCTCCTCACGCCTATGACAGGACAACTCAAGCGTGAGCCGAGTGGCCGATAGCGGATGACTAGCTCTTGTACCACCTTAAAATTTGGGTTGACCTAACTCAACCCTACAAAGGAAGTCTCATGGCTTATCAAAGCAAACTTTGTAAAAGAAAGTCTCATGACTTATCTAACCTAGAGTTAGACTAAAATGATAATTAGGATACCTTTCCAATATCGGCTACTAAACAGATCAAGCCACCCTGCTTCGGGTTCAGAAGAACCTTGAGTCGCAGTTCTTAAGTCATGCATAACTGCAGGAACTCTTTCTTTTCCATATAGTGTTTTAATAGCCTTTTCAGCTTGAGCGATTTTTCCTTGCTGTAAAATAATACACGGAATTTTCTCAGAAAACCTACAATAAAATTATCTCGTTAAATTGTTTTTTGAAAATTATCTCGTTAAATTCTGAACGGATATACTGAAAAAGACAATGTGACAGATATGTAATATGCATGTTCTGTTGGACTATTACAAAATATGTATCGCAACTCTTACAATGTCGACCCACTTTAAACATTTAAGATGTTGTAAAAAACCAAAGATCAATGAATTTTAGAACGGAGATTGATTGAATTTAAAACGGAGATTGATCAGTTTGAAAACGGAGAACGTTTATCGTTCTTGGTTTTCTGGTTTTGTTTCTTTGATTCTAAACAAAATTAAAACTTGCTAAAATGAACACACACAATTGTTAACCCAGTTCAGAGTTAAAACTACTACGTCTGGGGGATTGGATCCGACTTCGAAATATCATTAATATGAGATGAAATGATTACAATATACAAAATGCTCTGTTTTGCCTTCAGTTTTCTGTTTTTGCAAAACTGAAATTAACTCTTCATTTTCTAGTTGTTGCCCAACTACTTATATACAAGTTTGTTACACAAAGTAGTTACAACTTATTAACTGAAAACTAACAGCCCAAGTTAGATTGGCTTGTAAGTAACCATCCTAAATCTTCTTAATTGAGTACCACTTTTAACATAAGAAAATAATGTTTTTAATATATTTAGAACATAATTATTCTATGCTTTGAAGTACTTTAATTCCTAGACATTGAATAAGCTTATAGTTTTATCTGCAAAGTTGTTGACATGTGACAACGTAATCCAATGGTTAGGTTCATGATATGAATATTCGATAAAAAGTCATTGATGTGTCTAAAAATAGTACCACCTCTATCCCTAACTATACGCCGTCTTTATAAACAAAAAATTTCACTATAGAAGTATTATTTCATATATCTAGATACATTTTTCCCCCTAAATATACCTCTTATTAATACTACTAACTAGTCTCAGAAGATGAAAAATCAGAGTTGAACACATATATACACAAAAGGGTATTTGAGTAACATTCATACACAAAATAAGCACATAAAATACATTACCTATTGTTCTTAATATATGTGAATATGAAAAAATGGGCTTATAAAAAACGGATCAAGATAGTAACTTTATTTTTCTAATGGTTTAATGTCCATGTGAACTTATTGTTTGTTTCCACAACAAAAGATACCGGAGAGTTGCAGGAAAACCTGGTAAAGCCAACGGGGACTTTCCGGAGAAATTGCCATTCCTAAAGCTAATAGAACTGATGGAACTATTGCAATGCCAAACATTGTTCGCCACCTGACAAAATAAAATGGCATAGTTACAAGAAGTAGAACTGACCAGCAAATGTTTCTCAATCCTCCAAGAAGAAAAAATGAAAATAAAAAGATAAAAAACCATGAATACAGTGAATGAAGTTTTTATATAAACATGAAACTAATAGAATCAAATCGACCTGGAAGTTTTATTTTCAGAAAGAAAAAATAAGAAAAAATAAAGAAGAGCTTTCCGGTGAATCAAGATGTGTTTGGTTGTAAAAACAAGCTATGACTTATGTTATATGGAAATAATAAGTATGAACTTCCAATATTAGTCGAACAAAAATAAACTGCGAAAAAAAGAATTTAAAATCATTTTCTATACATCAACATATAGCTTGTTGAATAATTCAATCTATCTTTTATCATAGTAGCAAAATTTCAATATCCAAAAAATGAGTTCGCAACTGCAGTTTATAATGGTTTTCAGATTATATCTAAAATATCCAAAAGCATATGTGCACAACCCTAAATTATCTTATTCATTCATGACAATGATGATGACATGATTAAGGTTTTTAACACCCCCCCC
>JBBPBO010000003.1:4734611-4798929 GCA_037974295.1 Cicer cuneatum | reverse complement strand
TTTCTACTTGGAATCGGAAAAGTCAAAAAAAAAAAAAAAAGGAAAAAATTATAATTAATCAAACAGTTAAAATTTAATTTTTATGCACATGTTTTATGATACGGACAAATCACAATAATACGCGTAATTTAAAAATAATTATTGAAAAGTCAAATGTTTATAATTTAATTATTTATATATATAATTCAAAGTCCACAGTGATTTATTATTAGATTCTTGTATTCATGTCACAACAGTAAAGTTGAAGATTAGTCTAACAAAACATATTAACGTTAAGCATTAGGTTTTGACAACAAAAAAAAGTTGTCTTTTCTCTCTCTCACCCAAAAATTAGACCGTTACAAAAATTTAATCTTTTTCACTTTAATAACTTCAACATTGATGAAAAGTGAAAGAATCCCAATAAACCTCAACTTTCAATTTCAATATTTCATCATCAAAATCAATTACTACTATCATGTCAAGAAATACAAACCCAATTCTTGATCCTCTTCTTCATTTCCTTGATCCCATTTCATTGATCCTTAATCAGAATCCACAGTATTCAGACCAACCTTTCCCTCTTAAACTCACCTCTTCAGATAGTTACATCATGGAGAGAGGACCAAATTATGAAGCTTATGCTGAATTGAGAGAAACAAGGTTGCGTATGAAGTGTTTGATTCAAGTTCCAGAAGAAAATTTGGAGATTGAAGATCCAAAAGTTGTGACTCCAACAAGGAAAATTGTTGGGTTTCAAGGTGGTTTTGGTTATGAGAGAAAAGGGTCTTTGGAACAAGAAGAAAGTTTTGAGCTTGAACCATCAAAACTTGTGACCTCAACAAGGAAACAAGTTAGGTTTCAAGGATCATTGGAACAAGAAGAAAATTTGGAGATTGAAAAACCAAAACTTGCAACCCCCCCAACAAGGAAAATTGTTAAGTTTGAAGCTGGTTTGGCTTATGGGAGAAAAGGGTCTTTGGAAAAAGATCAAAATTTGGAGATTGAACCACCAAAACTTGCAACACAAACAAGGAAAGAGGTTAAGTTTCAAGGTGGTTTGGCTTATGGGAGAAAAGGGTCTTTGGAAAAAGAAGAAAGTTTGGAGCTTGAACAAACAAAACTTGTAACACAAACAAGGAAAGATGTTAAGTTTCAAGGTGGTTTGGCTAATGGGAGAAAAGGGTCTTTTAATGTTGCTCAATCTGTGCCGGATTTCTCTGCAGCATTGAGGAAAGAGAATAGGAAGCCAATGAATACTTTGCCTACAATGATGGAGATGATGACACCGCCTTCTAAGAGTAGTTTTTCTAAGGAGAATAATGGTGTGGTGTCAAGTTCAAGAGGGAGTAAGTCAGAGAGTGCAGGGGAAAAGAAGAAGAAGAAAATAGGCGGCGGCGGTGGTGTTGGTGTTTCGGTTGCAAGGAAGAGTTATGCTAGCTTTGATGAGCTTAGAAGTTTGTCTTCTGCTACTGCTATTGCCATCAATGGTGAAGGTAGAGGAGGAAGGAATAGTAGAGTTGTAGGGAAGACAGTTTCAGCCCACAGACAGTTTTGAATGTGGTGGTGCTGTTGAAATGGCCAATGGGGTTCTTCAAAGTTTGGATTTTTGTTTTCATTGTTTGTTGATCTTTTTTTTCAATGTTTGTTGAATTTTTTTTTCTCTGATATTTCTCTTTTGTTTTTCATAATTCACTGTTCATTTTATTTTGAATTTTATTACTTACTTTTGAGGGATTTATAGTGTTATGTAAAGCTTTGATGTAAGAGTGTTGATTGCTATAAATATCATATAGAACAAATACATAGTTTTATCATTCCTTCTTAAGTGAAGATGACTTTGTTAATTGTGTTCTGAAATTTAGAATCATTTTCAGGATTAGTTGAAAAACTAGTAATATGGTAATTCACCAAATTCAACATTTGGAGAGGAATCTTTTGCTTCTAAATCGTTAAATCAAGATGTTGAAACAAATCATTAGGTCATATTAATCAAGATTTTAAATTGTAGTTGCGTCACAATTCTTGATAATCAATAAAAATTGTAGACAAATATAATAGTCTCAATTGCAAATACATTGTGATTGCAAAAACATCAAAAATTTGATATGGCAGCTTCAATTATGAACACTAATATTGGTGGAAATTTCAGGCAAATTACACAAAAATAGTAACAAAATTAAGGACCATTATCCAAAAGATCCCAAGAGACCTATATTAGAACACCATCATCAATCTATTTGTACAACACTGTATATAACATAAATTTTGGATCAGAACAAAAAAAGACCAGACTACTGGTGACATATTGAAGTAAACATCTTAGAAAAGTTTCTTCATAACTTCAAGTAATACCATGCCTGAAATCTACAAGATCTTCAAGAATTTCATCAACCAAAATTTGAATCACATCACCATCAATATCAACACCAACCTCAAAAGTTTCAACATTGAAATCATTCCATTTCCCTACTGAATGATTCATCTCCCATTCTATTATTTGATCAGGTACCATTCCAACATTACATTCCAATTTCTTAATCTCACTCTTAACCTCTTGAATCAAAATCTCAGCTTTCATGCATAAAGGAACCTTTGTCCATGCAGACAAGAACTTAAATACATTGTAATAATGTTGACAGCAATTTGATTCTAGAAATTCCATTATACAATCAAACAGAAATCCCTTAAGTTGGTTTCTATTTTTCGATTCCTCGCAACTCGTAAAGCCATTGAAATTGAAATTTCTCCACGTAGCATCATTTGCCATGTTGTCTAGTTCATCAAGAATGTGAGAAACGAGAAGTTGTGGCAGCACTCCATCCTCATTGTGCCTATCGACATTTCCAAGAACCAATTCGGCATTGAAGATAACTTCTTTCATATGGTTGAGCTTGCTTTCTGTCAATCTTGTCCAAAAAGAATCTAAACTTTGCAGTATCTTGTGAATTTGGTTAACAAGTTCAGTCAGTATCTTACATCCTATCTTCCCTATGTTAAATGATGTTGCGGAATCGAAAAGTTCGCCATCGTGTTTCAACTGTTGAGGTTGATCGTACGAACGATTTATAGAGTCAAGGTGAAAACTGTGTCCTGGAATTTAATCGAAGATCGAATATATCAATAAGAGGATTAAAAACAAATGAAAATTAGGAATCATATTTTCTTATTTGCATTTACCCGAGCTTTCATCAAGACTACTGGAAGAAAAGGAAGCTTCTAGGACTGATCCAGGACTGAGATGATTACCATTGCAAGAAGTTCGTAACAATCGTACATGACTTGTCTTGTGCTGATATCGTTACAAACAAAAGATGATATCAGGTATAATAGCCATAATGTACCAATCAAAAAACAAGTTTTAATAAAACATTGAGATAGAATAGATAGATCATGCTCATATTGAGTATAAGCAAAGCTCATCTGATTATAAGTAATTGATTTCAGGAAGTATTAACACAAGCCTTTGGACAAACAAAAAGTATAGGAGTGTTGTCAAATAGCAGCCATAGAAACATTATAGCATAGTGGAATTTGAACTGATAGACGGTAAAACAGTGGCACTAGAAACATTATAGCGTATCAAAATTTGAACAAATTTCTAATGTTCCGCATTACACAATTTAGTACATAGTGTTGTCAAATAGTAGCTATAGCAACACTGTAGCATAGTAGAATTTGAACTGATAGAAAATGTGAAAGGATCAAAGCTTAAACTAATCTCCAATTTTACAATATGGAAAGAGCAAATGGACACGGAAACCAACCTTATGATCTTTGTCATCGAAAATATGATCATTGGAACATATAAGATGCTTGGCATTCAGAACAGCTATCAACTCCTGAAGAATCAAAGCAGATGATCTTTTAGGTTGATCACTAGTAGCCAACTCCTCATTTTCTCTAGTTATTAATTCTTTCAACTTCTGTTCTAGAAAAGCACCTATAGCATCTCTTCTCAAAAGTGAATGCCTTTGGTAACAATTCTTAATCGCATTATCACTTCTTGTCTCTTCCTTTACATCTACACTATTGATCTTATTGTCATTAATCTTATCAGTTTTTAGATAACCGCCTCTTTTACATTTGACATTAGAATTTCTTGGAGGGAAAGCTTCGAAATTCCTTCTTTTCTTCTCTACGGTGCTTAAGTGAGTCATCGAGTTACCTTGTCTATTTGAAGATTTCCTTTCATGATCAAATTTGCAATTATTCATCTTCGTAGGAGACCTTATCCTCGTTCGACCGGTTAAGCTTCTATTCGAAGCAACAAAGTCTTTATTTCCACTCGCAGGGCTTGCAGTTCCAACTGATGGTACTCTCTTCTCTTGCATATTACTTGTTCTACATTCATGTGACATTCTTTCACCGTTTAACACATGTTCTTGTGTTCGAGTTTTGCGTTCGAAGGCAAAAGAAGAATTGTCATAATCACATTTTGCATGCACATGCATTCTTCTGGAAGTGGATTCATTAGAGGATATGAATGGAATTCCCTTTTGCGCTTATACCGAAGAAAACTCGGTGAAAACATTTGAAACAATAGGTGTGCTGATCTTAATCTCTTGCTTGCAGCCAACAAAATCAACCGAATTGCCGCAATTTTCGCAAGTATGCCCCACCATTTTTGTCATAATGCCATTATTGGGAGGATACTTTGAAATGAAAGATGTAAGAGAATATTTAGATCTACTTGTAGCCTGCAAACCAGGTTCCAAGATCTTAGTAGCTGCTTCTATCAACCTCGAGCTTCGAGACGCACTCTTTCCAGAAGAAACTCTCGGACTCTTCAAAGGATAAACAAGTTTAGAATGATGGTGATGATGATGATTATACCTTCTAACTTGTGACAAAACACTCTTAATTTGCAGTGCCTCAGCACCAAACCTAGTCACAGTCCTTCTCTCATTCGCCTCGGTTTTTCGATGCTTCTGAGGTCTTGAATCATGCCTTGCATTTGCAACTTTGATTTCAAAATCAACCTCTTGCTTATCATCCAAAGACTCATCACTATCACTATCAGAAAAGGAAGAAGATTTCTTGGACTTATTATCTCTCTTTGAAGATGGAATTGATTCTAGACCCATTAACCTAGCTACAAGACTTGGAACTCTCATTTCATGCTTCTGTTCTACTTTTTTAGCATTTGTGAAACCTCCATTGTTCCTATTAGCAATCTACAATTCAAATAAAAATGATAAAAATATATTCTTACCAAAGAAAACTAAAGTCAAACCAACACAACTATAACATATTCTTACCAAAAGGAACTTGGAATTAGGCATTTTCTCATCTCCTTTAAACTTCTTCAAAGAATCTTGTTTTGCACAAACTGACACATTCCACAACAAAAACCAAACACTATCATCAGTTTCCACAAACCACAAGAAGAATCTGAACAACACCCTCATGTAAAAACCCCACATTTATCTTGTCTATCTCACATTTCAGAAATATTGATCATTTTCAATAAAATCTCACTTATTTAACACTACTTAAGAAGAAATAGAAATAGACATAAAATCTTTCATTTGACACATAAAAATCATCACCATTACCAATCTCAAATGTGTGTGATAGAGATAAATTAAAAATAAAATAAAGTAAACAGTTTAAACTTAAAAAAAAAAACTTATTTGTATTATTTACATGAGACTAACCAGGAGGAAGAAGTTTCTTGGAGAAAAATCTCTTCTTTGTGAGTCTTCTATTCCAATCAAATAGCTGAAAGAAAATTCCAACACAACCACCTTGCTTTTGATTATTACTATTCTTCTTTTCTGTTATTGTCAAAGAACCCTTTTCACTAGCATCACTCATTTCCTAAACACTTTCTACCAAACAAAAAAACAATAACAAAGCCTAAAAAATATCAACTTCACCACAAACAAAAACTCAAAACCCCCATTTTTATAAATTCAAAACCCATCATTGTTTTTTATTAATCTTCTTCTCTATTATAGCCAAACAAGAACAAAACACTCGCTACAAGAAAAAATATCAAGTTCACAACTTTACTAAAAAAAAAAAAACTAAAAAACATTTTTTTAAAACTTGTTAATCAAAATTCTGTTTTCACTCAAAATAAAAAATTAAAACACCAAAACCCATCATTGTTTTTTATTAACCTTCTTTTCTATTATATCCAAACAAGAAGAAACACTTGCTACAAAAAAAAAAGATCAAGTTCAAAGCTTTACTACAAACAAAACACCCATTTTTTTTAAAACTTGTTTATTATCAAACACTGTTTTTTATTTGCTTTTCACTCAAAAATGAAAAAGTCATAACTGTTTTGTTTTCCCTCCAAACTGAATCAACAGAGAAGAAAGAACTTTCTTCATAGAATAATGCCACTCACAAAACGACAATTTGAATGAACACACACTGCAAAACAAAACCACCTTGATGGACTGAAGAAGAAAACGACCATTGAGGTGAAAAACGACACGAAATAGAAGAGAAAAAGTAGAAAAAGCAGAAGAACTGAAGAAGAGACATAGTGCAAATTTGAATTTATTATTATTATTATTACTACGTAGGAAAGCAAAACTAAAATAGTAATTTAATCACCATTTAATAATATAATAATAGTAAAATAAAACAGAAGCTAAAATTAATTTTAATTTTTAACATTTTGAAATTTGTCACGTTTAACTTTTTTTTTAACAGCGTAGAATCTCAAATTCGAATTTGAGTTCTTGCATGTCAATATTATGTTTAAATTAAGTGTATTTGTGAATAATTTTTGAATTAAATATATTACTTTATATTTGTTTAGTCTCTAGTTTGATCATTTTATTGTGTTAAAATTAGATCCTAACTGATGTGATGTAGGAAGGTTCGCGGCCAGAATCGATGAATAAACGGTTTTGTCAACAAGCACAGTAGGAAATGCGAAAAACAATCCGGAGTCAGATTGCCTATTATTATGCCTGTCCAGAAAGGGAATCGCGCCACAAACATAATTCACCGCTTTGCCGTGACATATGGGCTTCAGATCCGTTTTGGGCTCGTCTTGAGCCTCAAAACAGCATTTTAAGTTTTCTTGATTTCGTACTTTTACTGTTTTACCTAATTTTTGAACTAGGGTTTCGTTTAGCTATTTAAAGACTTTCTATGTTGTAACAAAAGTCATCTTTTGAATAAAATAATTAATTTTGAGAGTTTTCTCTTTCTAGTGGATTCCAAAGCTTGTTGTTCTTTTGGATTTAACGATTGCTAATCCTTTTGTGATTTCGACTGCGTCATTAACGGTATCTTTGTAGAAATTAAAGATACTTTTTTTCAATAGTAAAATTTCAAAATAACTTATCAAATTAAGAAAGGGTTGAATTGCTGCTACGTACAAATATATAAAAGAATAAAACAATAATTATACAAAAAAAAACAAAACAAAACTTAACATTACATTCTTTTATTTAATATTTAACCCATACATTTAATCATATATATATATATATATATAAAAGAAATCAAAAGTTAGTTGTAAAATTGGTTAAATGCTCTCGACTAAAGTTATTCTCTTTACTTAAAGCAATTATAGATGAATTGTATCCTTCGATCGTAGGTTTTATAATTACTCCAATGAGTATTAAGTTAGACGATGATAAAATTTTACTAACTACATATTTACACTTAAAAATATTCTAAATTGTTTGCGGAAAAACAACAGGTGATCGAGCATAATATTAACTGAATCAAGAATAGTCTAGGGGTTATTGAATAATTAGGAATCAATTGAGGGCAAAGAAGTCAAATCTTACTAAGTTATATCATATATTATTTGATTTATGTAAATTAAACATAGTCAAAATATTGATGTAAGTTGATAATTTAGCCCGATAGCAACCAAATCTGTATTTTGGTGTGAAACACTAAGTGAGTGGAAGTGACAACTATTTTTTAGGATTTATAATCATGATAGGGATAATAAAGCTTGCATACATTAATTTGAGTTGGTTGAACATATGGAAGCAACCCAAGTGATGACAACTCATGACTTTAGACACTTTTATGCAAAGTTAGTCGACTAAAAGAAGTTAAGACATGATTTTTAGTTGATCAAGAGTTGTGGCTGATAGAATTTAGATCTCAACCTTTAGTCTATAAATACTTATTCTAATTGTCATTAAGAGGAATTAATAAATCAAACAATCTACAATACATTTATAGTACTTATTTTGATAGTTAGCTCTTAGATTAAACATTTCTCATTGTCTCACTTAACACTCTTTGATAGTTAGCTCTTAGATAGTTAAAGAGCTCACAGCTGAAGAACATAGTTCGTTCCTCGACGTTATCGTTTGAAGTAAGGGAATCACTTGTTGAGAGTTTTTTAGCTGATTTCGTTACTAACTTTCAAAGTGAAGGTGCAAACACGAGAAGGGGGGTTGAATTGTGTTTGCCAAAGTTGAAAACTTTTTGCTGATTTGATGAAGACTAATATGAATTACTTGGATAATGTGTTGGCTGGAGCATAAGACCATGATGCAAGGTGCCACTTAAATAGCGCATAATTCTCTTAACTGCCTTCTAGTAATCTTCAAGGGGTTGAGCCAAAAACTGACATACTTTATTAACAGAGAATAATATTTCTTGTCTGGTGGGTTGTATACTGCAATGCTCCCACAATAGAGCGAGAATAAGTTAGGTTTGACAGTTGGACATAACCAAACTTGGACAGTTTACTGTTGGACACCATTGGTGTTGGCATTCCCTTTGCATTCCCTATATGTACCTTGGCTAGTAAGTCACATATATATTTGGATTGAGAAAGAAGTAAAAAGCCATTAGGTAAGTGAGTCACCTCAATTCCATGGAAATAGTCCAAATTTCCTAGTTGTTTAAGTGCAAATTCAGAGTTCAACCGTTTAATAAGATGTTGAATTTGATTTGGTGAACTCTCGGTAAGAATGATATCATCCACATAAACAAGAGCCATTAATGTAAATGAGGTGGAATGTAGAATAAAGAGACTGGGGTCGTATTTATTGGCAGTGAAACCATATCAAATGAGGGCTCCTCTGAATCTATCAAATCAGGCCCTTTGGGCCTATTTTAGTCCATACAAGGCTTTGTTGAGCTTACGTACCAAGCTTTTGTCTTGAACCTCAAAACTTGGGGGTTGCACCATGTATATTTCTTCTTCTAAAACACCATTTAAAAAGGCACTATTGACATCAACTTGCTGAATAGGCCAGTTGTTGGACACTGCAATAGTGAGCACAGTGACTGGTTTAACCACTGGAGACAATGTTTCAATGAAGTCAAAACCAGCCTGTTGATGAAATCCTTTTGCCACAAGGTGTGCCTTATACTTATTGATTAATCCATTAGGGTTATCTTTAATTCTAAACACCCACTTACACCCTATAGGTTTATGACTAGGTGGTGGAGGGACTAGGGACCAAATATTGTTTTGAAGAAGTGCAACATACTCAGTTTTCATTGCTGCTAGCCACTGTGGGGCAGCAAGTGCCTGCTGGACAGTGGTAGGTTCTAGGTGTGTGAGGAGCAGAGTGGGATGCAGTTTTGGCTTGACAATTCCATTTTTGGCTCTTGTTTGCATGGGGTGTGTATTCTAAGTGGGAGTTCTTATAGAAGCATAATTGGGTGTAGAAGCTGCTGGATTGGGTGCAGAAGCTATTGGCCTGTGTTTTGCACCAAGGGTATGAGAGGGCATGACAGAGCTGGACCCTGCTAGCCTCGACTCTGCACCAAGAGTGAAATAGGGCATGGCAGGTCTGTGTGTTACAGGGGCAGACTCTAAATCAGGGGTGGAGGTAGGCATGTGTGAAGAAAATGAGCCTGGGAGTGAGGGACTTGGAATTGTTTGGTTATCAGAAGTGGATGGAGCTGCATTATAATAATGCAGTCACCAACAGTATGATAAGGAGGCAAAGGTTGGGTTACTTGGAGAGGTAACCATGATAATGATGTAGTGGATGGTGCTTGTGATGGAGTGAGGGACTTGGAGAATAATTCAGAGTACGAAAACCTTGTTTCATTGAACAAAACATCTTTTGATATATATATATATATATATTTTCCATAAGAACTAAGGAACTAATACCCTTTGTACGATGAAGAGTAACCCATGAAGGCACACTATTGGGAGCTAAAAACAACTTTATTGGGATTGTAGCATCTTAGAAGTGGAAACAGGCACATCCAAACACCTTTAGGTCATTGTAGCTTGGATGGTTGTGTTGTAAAAGGAAATAAAGAGACACATTGTTGAGAACCAGTGTTGGTAGATGATTGATGAGAAATGTAGTTGTAACAAATGCATGATCCCCAAATGTGAGATGAATTCCAGCCTGTGCCAGTAGTATGATACCAGTGTCAACTAGGTGCATGGGTGTGTGGACAGGTGAGGCGATGAATGATACCTAAATCAGCCAAATATTTGGTGAAGGGATGAAATTACCCATCCATCACTTTGGACAACTTTGACTTTACAATTAAATTGCAATTCTACCATGGATTTGAATTGCTTAAAATGAGCTAGAGTGTCAGATTTATGTTTTAGAGGATAAATCCAAACAAACCTAGAATAAGCATGTACACATGTAAGAAAATATGTATATCCTCCATGGGATGTAACACGGGCAAGACCCCATAAGTCATATACCACTAGTTCAAAGGGATTATGATATATGGTGGTAGAGGGAGGAGCAGGCAGACGACGTGCCTTGCCTAGACAGCATGCTGAGCAAAAATCAGTGGTATCTTTTGCTGGTGTAGGGATATTGCACATCTTTAATACTGCCTTAAGTGATTCATGATGAGAATGCCCTAACGAGCATGCCATAGATGATAAGCATAATTTGAAATGGAAGAACAATGTAAATTGGAAACATTATTATTCATATGTGTTGTAGTTATAAGAGCAGTAGGTACAATATGAAAATAATTATCATAGTAAACAACATTAGTTTCCATTTTATGATTGTGTAAACTAGAATATGAGTAAAGTGGAGTTTCAAACTTGTAGAGGCCATACGCTCCAATTGTTCCAATCAGCAGGACAAAATTCCAACTGTTCCTATCAGAAGAAGCTTGTGATTTCACAACACAAAAAGTGGGGTGAAATTTAAAGAAAACTCCATTATCTTGTGTGAACTTACTAACACTAATTAAGTTTTTGGTAATAGATGGAACAAGTAAAATGTTCTTGAGTGTAAGATTGATGTTAGGATGAGTTGAGCAAGGAAAATGCATGTTGCCTATTGAGTTTATGGACAAACCTTGACCATTGTCTATTAGCACATGATCTGATCCAGGTAGTGAAATTGTATCTCATTCTTTCACACTCTTTGAAGTCAAATATATTGTTCTCATAAAATACTTTTGTTAACATCAAAACTCTAAATGTAAAACCAACTTGGTTCCAACAACAACGACACATGGCTTTGTCGTTACCGACATAGTTGACTCCTTTGTATTCATCAACGACATGAGCTAAAGTTTTCCTTGATATAACCCAAGTCAAATTCTCATAGAATGTATTGTTATGTATATGCTCTTTGCGACCCTTACTTGTCTCAAATGACCTTTTTATCTTAATAATTTGAAACCTCAACATCTCATTCATACCACCCCATGGCTTACAGAAATCTCCTTTACTCTATTCCAAAAATCTCTTCAATGACGAATGAGTAGACTTAACCATAATATTCAAACATAAACAATAACAAATAATATTTCAATAAAAAATATATCAAACATGCATGCTTAATCCTAAACATGTATAAATACAAAACAAAATGTAAAATTTTAGTGACATGCCTTGGTCGTAGTATTTATTAGATGCAACACTCGATAGGTCCATGCTTCAACAAATCTTTCCTTATGAGGATTCAATCACGTGTCTCTGACGTAGCCAAAGAAAATAATATTATCGACACATGTTTGCTCAAGCCTTTGCAAAAGTTGCCTGTACTCGTGACAAAAAATAATTTTCCTCCACAAATCTAGAACAGGTTCTGCATGTCCTTCTTCAATATATATTATTTGCATTTGACTCCAACATTTTTGTTGATACAAAATTGACAAAGTAAACTTGTTGAAGATGGAAATACAACTTCAATTGCATTCATCAAAGCAAGTTCTCTGTCAATCACAATCACTCGAAGAAATGATGTATTTGAAACAAACAACTCTTTTAACTTCTCCAATGTCCAACAAAAGTTTTTTTGACGTTCACAGTCTATGTAAGCAAATGCAACGTTGAATGTTAACCCATTTGAAGTTATGCCAACAATTTCAAAAAATATCAACATATAATTGTTGGTTTTGTAGGTGCTATCTATGACCAATACAAGAGGGAATATGTTCAACAAAGTTATGGAATCTGGGTGCGTCCAAAACATGTCCCTCACAACGTTGGAGTCTTCATGGGTCCTACTCCAACAAGCATACTTCTCAGCTTAAGTAACTCAACAGATGTTGCATATCAGTTCTGGGTCCTTTCAAATTCTTTTAGTATGTGGTTCGTCGCTTATAAATTTGAGAGATACTAGTCATGTTCTCCTTATCTCGATCTCTCAAAGATGCCAAAATATGTCTCGGTGCAACGTGATACTTTGTCAACTCGTCAACATGTTTCTTATCTTATTTTTTTAAACGGCTCACAAATGCATTATTCTCAAAAGTAGCCACTACTCATGGTTGTGAAGTCCACACATTAAACTAATAATCCATCCCTCACTGATTTTGCTCTAAGTTTAAACGGACAACCACACTTTTTAGTTGAAGTATCTAAGTTACTTTTATTTGACTTATATTTTCTACCTCTATCACAACGAGAAATAATTTTGACATCCTTTCTCCATTTTCCAGTCTCTATGTTAGAACGAGTAATGATAACAATTTCTCGATTTTGTCGGTCAACCTCTCTTGCCCATCATATAACAACTTCCGCGTGACTAAAAAATTTGATTAGTTGTGAATGTTTTAGTCAAATCTATACATAATTGTGTTTTTTCATCTCTACTCCAAAGAAAAAAAAATCATACCGGAAGTTTCAAAATTTTGAAATTTTCGGTAGAATAAAATTAATAAATTTCAAAATTTAATTTTTCGGAGATTAAATAACTATGAAATTTCCGATACACAAATTAACACCAACGAAAATTTTAAAAAAATCCAAAATATTTGGACAATCTAATTTTTTTTTGCATATTGAATGTTTTGAAAATAAAATTGCCAGTAGTATTAATCTGTGTATTGAATTTTTGAAAAAAAATTACATGTATTGAAAATTTTAAATATTTTTTACGCGCTAGATTTTCACGCGCTAGATTTAAAGGAGTCTGGCCCATGCAACGTAACATAAAGACACTAACGTGTTTGTGAAATTGTGAGACACTCGGAACCCTAGAGCTAGGCTAAACTTACCCCACCCACACACACTGTGTTTTGGGCCACTTGCGACAGTTTTCCCACGGCGAAGCTCCACCTTTACCGCAGCCTCCGTCCCTGTTTGAGGGAAATGTCGACGTCCGCGTTTGATGCGCTGATGTCGGGCGCACGTGCTGCCGCGAAGAAGAAACATCCGCCGGAGTATATATCAGACAAGAAAAGGAAAGCCTCACAGTTGCACTCTTTTCCCTCCCAAAACCCTTCTATCAGCGCCGAAATCCATCACCAAACGGAACTCGGTAACAACTTTCCCCGCCCATCTTCGTGTTCATCTTCTTCTAAAGCCGAACTGAGGGAGCGGGTTTTACGTCTGAAGAAGAAGCCATCGGAGTTTGATCCCATCACGGTTGCTTGGTGGGAGAAGGTGAATCTGTTCCATTTCTGTTCCTCTCTTTGGCATTTGATATGATCAGCGAAGAGAGTAGCAGGATTACAATGACTGACATTATGTGCAACCTTTTGAGGTCTGTCATATACACTACGCCTGAGGATCTCTTGCCTGTCGTTTATCTCTCTGCAAATAGGATCGCTCCACCACACGAAGGGTTGGAATTGGGAATTGGTAAAGCTTCAATTATCAAGGCGCTTGCTGAAGCGTGTGGTAGAACTGAGAAGCATATTACCCAGCACTATAAGGTTGGTTGGCTTTTTCTTAATTACATTGCATTACCATTCTTTTCATTCATGTTTCTTGTTCTTTACTTGAGTTGCAGGATTATGGGACTTGGGCTTAGTTGTCAAAGCTAGCCGTTTGTCTCAATCTATGCTGCGGAAGCCTGCTGCATTGACTATACCTAAAGTTTTCAACACCTTTCGTCTTATTGCCAAGGTTTATATGTACCTGACCTTCTTTTATCTTTTCTTTTTCTTAAACTCATTTTCATTACAATTTTTGTGTATGATCTTTAAATCTGTTCTCTATTTGGTGTGCATGGTGGATGTTGATAGACATGGTCGTCATTTTTTGTTTAGAGCTAGAGTTTTATATAATTTGCGCTTGTTGCTAAATGTGTATAGGAATCTGGAAGAGACAGTCGAGAGAAGAAAAAGAATCATATAAAGTCACTTCTTCTTGCAGCAACTGACTGTGAACCTTTATATCTAATCCGTTTGCTACAGGTTGGTGTTTGTCAATTATCTTTATCAATTTTTACTTTCATAAATGTATTTTATGGATATTTGTTAATTGCTTTTTGCTCTTCTTTTATAGAAAGAGTTGCGAATTGGATATGCTGAAAAAACTCTCTTATCTGCATTGGGCCAAGCAGCAGTGTATTCTGAAGATCATTCTAAACTGTCTCCTCAAATTCAGTCTCCCTTGGAAGAGGTATGAGATTTGGTTTGGTAATATGATATAAAGTTAATTGGCTCAATTCACTTAATTCACTTGACATTCTGTGTATGGGTGCGAATGACAATATTGAATGATAATATTGGCTGGTTCATCTTTTGGAGTGCATCAAAAACTAAAATAATGTCATTATATGATTGCTGTCAATGTCACCTAAATTAAAGTGATCATACCAATTTCTACCTAATCTATCAGTTTTTTTTACTTTGGGTTTCTTTTTGCATCAGGCTGCAGAAATCCTTAAACAAGTATATTCTGTTCTCCCTGACTATGAAAAAATAGTATGTGCACTGCTTACTGGTGGTGTATGGCAACTTCCAAAGACATGCAATTTTACTCCTGGTGTTCCAGTTGGGTCTATGCTGTCAAAACCAATCACCAGTATATCCGAAGCTCTAAATAAATTCCAGGACGTAATATTCACGTGTGAATACAAGTACGATGGAGAGCGTGCTCAGGTGATGTTTTGTGGTTGAAGTTTCCTTCAGATATTTTCTGGTTATGATTCTTATTTAGTGCAATAATATTAGCTGTATTGAGACAGATACATTACATGGAGAGTGGCTCAGTTGAGATTTATAGTAGAAATGCAGAACGGAACACTGACAAATTTCCTGATGTTGTTACTGCAGTTTCAAGGTAAGAAACAGGAATGTACAATAATAATTATACTATTGTGCTATGAATATTTCCTGAACAACATTAAGCTATATTGGACGACAAGCTATGTTGGACGACGTTATTGATGTTATAATAGGTTTTAAGTTTTTAAAGATATGAAGACAAGTACTGTTACTCGTCAATATTTTCAACATCATAGTTTCTCATATTTGTTGTTAGTGAACAGGTTAAAGAAAAGAACTGTATCATCATTTGTTATTGATTGTGAAATTGTTGCATATGACCGTACAAAACAGAAAATCCTTCCTTTACAGGTACTTTCAATACCGACTTTGTAATTTTTAAATATTTCAATACATCATTTAGTTATAGCTAAAACTTTTACGTTGGCGGTCAATCAAAATTAAATCATTCTGTAATGAATGTCTGTGTTTGTTTTTTTGATTAAACATATCATATAACCTTGTATTATGACAGGTGCTTAGTACCCGGGCTCGCAAGAATGTAGATGTGAGTGATATAAAGGTTGATGTATGTATATTTGCTTTTGATTTATTGTATCTTAATGGCCAAGCACTACTTCAAGAAAACCTGAAAATCCGTAGAGAGGTAACTTCTATCTTTGTGTCCGTGCAATAGTTTCATTTTATTGTTATTTTGGCTGTGATAGGAAGGCTTGATCTCATTTGATTTTGAAGGACGTATTGCAATCAAATAATTAAATTATAAAAATTATTTGAATTGATATTCTGTTGTCAGAGTTGTGGTTTTTAGGCCAACGTCTTTTAGATCATCCTACTAAGAAGGATGTAGCGATTGTTGCTAAATTGAAAGAGAAATTCCTAAACTTATGTTGGTTGGTGTTAGGAACTTGCAATTCCTAACCTTGATGATTAGGTAAACGGGGTTTATTCGGCCGTATAGTTTTATCGATAAAAAAAAAAGATACACGAGTACTCTAATCCTCTCAAACTTGAGCACACTCTCCAGTGTACAAGTTTTAACAAAAATAAAATCCTAAGTCCCCAAAGTGATCTCTATTTATAATGCATAGGATAACGTCACAAACAAAAACTAACTAATCCTAAATAAACAACTAACTACCCTAACTCACTAAGAGTTTTCAATATTACCCTTTCTCCCATAATAAACTATTTTTTCAGTTCCTAACAATACCACCCCTCCTGAAATAACCTTGTCCTCAAGATTGAAATCAACACTTGCTGCAAAGGAGTGCCCTGTTCTGTGATCTGTCTATAGGCTAGAACTGATGCTAGAGTTAGTGGATAGCCATCTGATTGAAACTTACCAGTTAAATCTGCAGTGACAAGGTATTTTGCTATCTGCCTTTTTGAGTTGTGAAACATAGAGATTTTTATATCTCATGCTTTTGCTCAACACAAGTTATCGGGTTCTTAAAGATTTTTCAGTTTGCAAGTGAGGCAGGCCAATTGTATCTCTTTTTCACTATTTATAATCAAAATGTTAATGTTCTCAAACAATTACTCAATGAATATCATGTACTATTTATATTAGGAAGAACTATATAATGATTAGGGTCTAGTTTTATCTCTGCAGCATCTTTATGCTTCATTTGAGGAGGAATCTGGATTTCTTCAGTTTGCAACATCAATGACATCAAATAATGCTGAGGAAATGCAAAAGTTTCTTGACGAAGCTGTGGATGCAAGGTGATTGATAGTTCTAGTTTAATTTAAGTCCATGTAGATAGAAACTTGATGATTTGAGTTAAAAGTATATGCATCATGTTAAACCTCTTATTAGAGAACAATACAAGAGGAGAGGGCAGAAACAAATTATGGCAGTTATGTTTTTGTTTTTTGTCAGTTATGTTGTTTATTTTTCAGAATAAATAACTAGTTAATGACAAAAACAATTTGGTAAGCAAAGGGAATTCAGGCATAAATTTAGGAGGCAAGCCAATCCGAACATACCGAAATATTAGGACTGTGACTTGGGAACCAGTTTCAACTATCATAGAGCAATCACATTCATTTCACCTTGAGGACAAGGTGATTCTTTTGGAGGGGAGTATTATTAGACTTAGACTTCTGATTAGTGAACGGTATAAGAGGAGAAGGCAGAAGTTAGTTATGGCAGTTATGTTTTTATTATTTTAATGTTATGTTGTTTATTTTTAGGAATAGATAGAGAAAAAGGCGAAGGTGACTATTGGGAAGGTATTGAGTAGTTATGAGAGGAAGAAGCCATAACTCTTTAATTCTTGGAAGGGAGAGACCAAGAGGTCCAAGACTCTTGAATATTTTGGATATGAATTGCCTTGCAACAATAGACTATCTCTTTGCTTAGTTTATGTGTTACTTCCTAATTTGTTGTATAGTAAAAAAACCGCGTTACTATTATGAGATAACAGTCGATAGATTTTTATAAATAAATTGTTGTTTCTTCTAATTTTATTACTACAGATACAAGTTTCTATGACATCCTTTCAGCATAATTGGGTATGGTCTTTATTAGTCTTTAGTTATCGTTATGTAGTTACACTATTATTAAAAGCGATTGATAGGCACTTGAAGACATTAGTCTACTTATTTGTACATCTAATTTTCATGGGTCTTACCAACTTTGTTTGGATTCTCTTGCATTAATTTGAACAAGATTATTTATCATTTGGCTTGTCTCCTGATTCGCAGTTGTGAGGGATTAATTATTAAAACATTAAATAAAGATGCTACATATGAACCTTCCCAGCGGTCACTCAACTGGCTAAAACTGAAGAAAGATTATTTGAAAAAGTGAGGATGTCATGTCTTTTTCTCAAGTTACACTTGTATTAATGGATTTCTATTTATTAATGCACTCTCATTTGCAGTATAGGGGACACACTAGATTTGGTACCTATTGGTGCTTTTCACGGTCGTGGGCAACGTGCAGGTGATCATGAATCATACTCTCTACTGCGGTGATTGCTTATATTTGTTACTTGTCATTTTTAAGCAAATGACCTCTAATATTTCACTCACATCTGAAAAAGACTAGGTTATTGTGCGATTTTTTGTATACTTCTATTGTAAACCTGAAATCAGCCTGAAATGAGTGGTGACATGATATCTTGTAGGAGTCTATGGTGCCTTTCTCCTTGCTTGCTATGACAACGATAATGAAGTCTTTCAAACTATTTGTAAGACAGGTGCGTGTTTTCATGTTGACAAGTCAGTACTCGGTTCTTTTGCATATTTAATATAATTTTCTCTCATACTCTCATCTCATGTTCGTGTAGGAACTGGATTCTCTGAAGAAGAGCTTGATGAAAGTTTTGCTAGCCTCGGCTCTAAAATGATTCCAAAACCAAAGGTCCCTTACTTGTTTTCCTTTAAGAACCTTTTGAGACGTGCTCAATATTTGATAAACTTACCGGAAATGCTCTTTTGATTTCAGGCATACTATAGACATGCAGATAAAATCAAACCTGATGTCTGGTTTGAAGCAACTGAAGTAAGGATAATCTGGATTTTTTTTTTTTGGCAATTTCATTAATTTTGTTTTTCCATACTGTCCTTTAACTTACTAACATTGATGATTTTCCTTAGGGGGATATAAGGTGAATGAATTGGTTTGGGAGGTTGGAGTGATAAGAAGGTCACGAGTTTAACTCCTCTTACTAACATAACACACTAACTACAAACCTTTGCTGTCAAAAAAAAAAATTGCCGTATACTCGACCTTATTGATTGGTATTACTATGCCGTTCTTTTAAATTTCCTATTGCCTCAATGGAAATTCTGGAAGTATTTTCATACTATGGAGGATATTGTCACAATCTAATTACACACTTAATTGTGGATGTAGCAAGCTTATGATGCAAAGGGCTAAAAACCATTGCATGTACCATAATTTTGACAATGTGTCTTTTTAAAAGAAGTGAAAGATCTAGAAACATTGCAATTTCAGAGAAATTCTGAAAACTACTTGCTATGGTGTCAGTTAGTAGACCCTGTCATCGAAGCTCACAAATTGCGTCACTTTCGTGTTAATCTAGCAACTCCTCCAAAATTCACTACTCTTGATGATGCAAATGTGAATCGTGTTAGTGCTGCGTACGGCGCATGGAAGACACAAGATCAGATCCTTCTCGCATGACCGCAATCAACGATGACGAGCGACATGCTCACTCTTGTCATTGGGTGCTAACACTCGTGGAGACTTTCAAGCAACATATGCATACGAAACTCTGTTAGCATCGATCAGATATGTGCATATTTAATATAATTCAGTGGAAAGTTTGGATCCGTTTCCCTCGAAGAGGACACGGTGCTTCAATTTGCTTCCATCGTTTCAAACGCGTTAATGTGTCTCCATTTCCTCTTGATGACAATGCTGCTAACTCCAGTGCTACTGCCCTTGGTCAAATGGAAGTTCGTCTTAGAAGGTCCTTCTGCTCCTCGGTCTGCCATGGCCACTTCAATGCCTTGGCCTTAAAACACATGTCAAGACTATAGTGGCTCCAACCTGCACTTGTGGCTTTTCCATCCATGTCCCTGCCACCGATGATGCTCATGCAACCTTCTCAACCTCAAGCCTCGGGAGCCTCGTCCTCAGCCGTTCATGGTTAATACCGATCCTACAACTTCCATGTGTTGGCATCCTGACAGTGGGACTTCCCCATCATGTCACTTCCAATGCTCTCAATATTCAGCAACAAGCTCCCTTTGAAGGTACTTATCAGATCATAATTGGAAATGGCCAAGGTTGTTCGTTCAGTCCATTGGTGCATCCTACTTTCAATCTTCCCTTAGCCCTAGCTTTCACTTCACACTGCAAAATCTTCTTCATGTTCTCAACATCACTAAAAATTTATAAAGTGTCAGTAAATTTGCATGTGATAGCTTTGTTTTCTTTGAGTTTAACCCTGATTTCTGTCTTGTTAAATCACAGGCTACCAATGAAGTCTTTCTCAAGGGCAACCTTGGTGCCGATGGTCTTTATCAGTTTTCTGCTTTCTTGCCTAAGGCAGATACTTTATCTACTTCCCCCACCCCTTTACATAAAGATTTATCTACTGTAAATTCAATTTCTAGTTCCAGTCAACTTTCGCTTTGGCATGATAGACTAGGCCATCCTGGTGCTGATGTACAAAAGCATGTCTTGAAACTTTGAAATGTTCCCTTCATAATAAAGGATTACTTGATTTTTGTGCATCTTGTTGCTTAGGTAAAGCTCATAGATTACCTTTTTATTTATCTACTACTGCATATACTACTCCCTTAGAATTAAGATCCTGTGTGACCTTTGGGGACTAGCTCCTTTCCTATCAGATTACTCTTACTACATGTCCTTTGTGGATGGTTGTACTCGTTTCACATGGCTTTTCTTCTCAAAAGGAAGTTAGAGGCCTTATCCACCTTTCTACAAAATTAAGGTTATCCAATCTGATTGGGATGGGGAGTTCAGGCCTTTCTCTCAATTTTAAGCTCAGCATGGCATCACTCATCGCCTTATTTGCCCTCATACTCATCACCAAAATGGTGTGGTTGAACGAAAGCACAAGCATATAGTTGAGCTTGGTCTAGCTTTGCTAGCTCAAGCATCTCTCCCCTATTAATTTTGGGATTCTGCCTTCCTCACCAGTGTGTATCTCATTAACAGACTCCCCTCATCACATTTGAACCATGAGATTCCCTTTGTCAAACTTTTCAACACAACCAGACTATTCCTTTCTCAGATGCTTTTTGGCTGCTCCTGCTTTCCTCTTTGACGTCCATACAACAAGAACAAGCTCCAATTTATACCTCACTCTTGCACTCTCTAGAGGCTGGTCTCTTAATCAACTAGATGTCAACAGTGCCTTTTTAAATGACCTATTAGAAAAGATGTTTACATGACTCAACCCCATGGATTTAAGATTCCAACAAACCCCTAGTGTGCAAACTTAACAAAGCACTTTATGGTCTTAAACAAGCCCCTTGGTCCTGGTTTGAATGACTCACCAACACTCTTCTTCAGTTTGGTTTCTTGGCTAGCAAGTGGGATTCTTCCTTGTTTTTGTACTCTTAAGGGTGCTACTCTTGTCTACATGTTGATCTATGTAGATGGCATGATCATCACTAGTAACAACCCTTCCTTCATTTCAGCAAATAGTTACCAGCCTCAACTGTCAACACAGTCAACCTCAACCCTGACACTTGCTTCTCAGTCAACACAATCTGCCAATTCATGTCCCGACCTCTTGACTCCCATTGGCAATGGCAATGGCAAACACATCTTACGCTATCTCAAAGGCACCACATTTCTTGGCTTGCTCCTCTAACCTGTCTCCTTCCTTCCCATCACCCTGCAAGCATTCTGTGATGCTGATTGGAGCTCAGACCTAGATGACAAACGTTCTACATCAGGTGTTTGTGTATCTCTGGGCAGTAACCTCGTCTCTTGATGGGTTGAAAAGCAACCAGTCATCTCCAGGTCCAGCACATAGGCTGAGTATTGAAGCCTGACACTGGATACTTCTGAACTGCTCTGGATCCAGTCCCTTCTGTCAGAACTGGGCATCAGCTTCACTGCACCTATAGTGCACTGTGACAATTTGAGCACCATTGCTCTTGCCCACAATCCAGTCCTTCATGCTAGGACCAATCATATAGAGTTGGATCTTTTCTTTGTCATGGAAAAGGTCCTTCATAAACAATTGCAGGTTGTTCATGTCCCTGGGCACCAGTAGTGTGCTGACTCTAGTTAGATTAGGTTGTTCATAAACCCTAACTAACTTGTAACTGTCAAACTGAAATCATAACAGTTTGACAGCTCACCCTAACTAACTCTAGATAGATAAAGCTAGTGACCTTTGGATCTTGTAACTAACTCAAGGTTATTGTGGGATGGAGGGAGTATCATTTATTTTTATCCAATAAAATTGTTTTACGCTCACTGTATCATAGATATTAACATCAGCTATGTGTTTTATTTTTTTTCATTTAGGTGTGGGAGGTGAAAGCTTCAGACCTCACCAACAGCCGCGTTTACCAAGCTGCAATGGGCTTAGTATATTCAGATAAGGTATTAAAAACAGTCTATAAAATAGAAATTGATGTGGATATTGGTCTGTTATGAGTGTAAGTTTAAAGAGTCCATCTTAAAGACTAGTCCATTAGATAGGAGGCTTGAAAGCCTGGCTTTTAGGCAAGACTCTCCAATGCAGGACTTGTAGCAATGAACCATTGTTCAAGAGCTGATGTCTTCGGCAACTTTAAATTCACGAATAGCCCTTTTGGGGAAGTCGACCCTCTCAATAAAAGCATCGACATTATAATTGTAAGGCCGAAGGGGGAGCTCATCCTAAAAGACTAGTCTATTAGGTGGGAGATCTTCCACCTCACTCTTCATGGCCATATCTTACTCTCGACATACTATGTCAAAAGTGTGACCCAAGATGTCTAAATGAATCACCCAAATCAAAATTTTGAATATTTTTTGATACTATCGTAGAATTTGGATTGAGCCTAACTGAATCATATAAAACTGAAATGCTTGGTGAGGGATGCATTCCACTTTTAAACACTTTTTCAAGGCACAACTTATTTAATGTGTGATTCAACAAAAGTTTCTCACAATGTTATTCCATATTTTAAATGTTAATCGATGATTATAGATTTTAACTTCTATTGGTGGTACTTTTATATTTTTTTATAAAGGGTATATCTCTTCGATGTCCACGTCTAATTCGGGTTCGGCATGACAAAACTCCTGAGCAGGCCTCGTCATCTGAAATGGTAAAATACAATCTTTTATTATCTGACATACAATATATGTTAGGGAGATGGAAAAAGAGTAATGAAAATTATTGAAAATGTTATTTGGTCATGCTTTATTCACTTGTTCTCAGGTTGCTGAAATGTACCGTGCTCAAAAACACAATCATCACGAACAAATCCAAGACAACAATTGAAAATGATTGAGGGAAAAAGTGAGTAATGTATATATATAAACTATGTTTTTTAATGTATTTTTATTTCAGAAATGAAAATATTGAAAGTGTGATGTGAGTCAATTTTGGCTGATGTATATTTTAATGTATTTTTAATTTAATATATAGTGTGATGTGGGTCGATTCCGGCACAATATGTGATATTGTTAGATACGGTTAGATGAATTGATTTTAATTCAACTCTTAAAATTTCTCTAATGACTTTAAATCTTCAAATAAAATTTCATCGTTAAAATCAAGAGAATTATCATGTTTTAGACAAGTTTCAAGATGCTTTCAATATTAAATTAAAAATCAAGAATTTGTACAAGAATTTGCAATATCATAGAGTGTCAAGTCTAAGATTAATATCTAATAATTTTCTTTGTATAGCGTGGTGTTTACCTTTTTGTTATCTCATATCTTTGTCCTCTCACATTATTATTATTATTATTATTATTATTATTATTATTATTATTATTATTATTATTATTATTATTAATAATAATAAGACCAAGAGTTTCTAATACATTTTGTAATTCCTCAAACAATCTTTTACATGTTGTAACAGGAACTTTCATAAATTCCACAAAAAACTCTTCAATTTTTATTGGATTTGTAAAAACATCTACATAATGTATAATGAGAGTCATTTTTATTATCTAACATATTAATAAATTCATTTTGAGTTTTATGACTAAAATAATGATAATGAATTTCATTATTGTTGATGCGGTCAAAATATTTTTGTATGATAGAATCTCATTCGACAATCGTTTTCATGAAACGCTAAATTTTGCTAAGCTAAATATCTAAAAGTCAGAAATTATCCTAATTAAAACATCTTTCTTGTTCATTTCTTATAAGCTCTTTTAGATATTTATCAATTGTTGTATTTTTCTCAAATTTGATTTGTAAGTCAATCCATTTACTCATGAAAGCCATATGTGCACTACTTGATTCACGTTATTTTAAGTCTTTCATAAATATGTTTCCAATCATTAAAACATTCATTCTCTAAGTGATTTGTTTTATGACTTGTATCAAATAAATTACAACAAAAACAAAAAACTCTATTGAGTTCTTTTGAATAAACAAGTCAATTTTTATATTGTTCTTCTTCGTTAGAACAATACCCAATGTACATATGATGATGAGAAATATCTACCAAAAGTATCTTTGGGACCATTCACAAGTGACATATCTTTTTCAAGATAATTTCTTAGTAATTCATTTTGCTAGTCACTCATAAGATTATTCCATGTTCTTAGATCATAAATGTCTAATAAAAGAGACTCGTTAGGTTGTTCATCAACAAAAGTATAAATGTGTTCATTTTCAATAGTATAACATGCATTGTCAAAATATTCAGTTTCATCACGATTTTCGTCTTTATTTTCATTATTTTCAATCAAAATATTTTGCTTTTCAATATTCCTATTTAGTTGGCCATCCTCTAAATTTTCAGCTCTAAATTTTGAATTATTTAGATTTGCATCATTCTCAATTGAAATCGTAGGGTGTTCTTCACCGGCAGATCATCATAAACATAAACGGTAATTGAGAGTCATTGAATTAATTAAACTCACAGATCTTATTATACACTTATGTACTAGATGATATCTTTTGCTCTTTTTCTCTCTCATCTTCATCTCACTTCTTCCTATCCCTCGGTGATTAGATCTGTACACATGCTCACAGTCGCCTTCTTCACTATATCGATCAAGAAGCAGAAAATAATATGATACTCTCATCAATAAACCTCGTTAAGTTAGTCATTTATGTTCGTAAACATTAAAATGTTAGAATTATTTTTAGTCAAAACCTCATTTCAATCATATTTAGTTAGAGATTTTTAAAATTTTATTATAAGCTTTTGTTATCGAAAATATAAAATAACAAAATAATAAATTTTCATGTAATTTCATGATCTAGATTAAAGAAAATTTTGTTATTTATCATATATATACAAAAATCTTAAACAACACTCGTTACGAGAGACTTTAAGAACATTATATTTGCACATATATTATGTGTGCAAAAACCTTACTCCATCGGTCTCACAATGTATTATTTAATGTTTTTGTAAGACCCATTATCAATTATCTAGAATTTGACAATTGAATCCATACTCCAATAAAACAAAAGCAATCATTATAGATTAATAATAATAATAATAATAATAATTAAAGTAACTTGTAACTACATTTGAATAACATAGTTTACAACTCAATTTAATGAACTATTTAATTAAATTACAATAGCAGTACTGGAAATATAAATTTGTTTCCTAATACACCAAATTACATCAAATAAAAATAAAGTACTAAGTCCAAAACATGGCTTACAGATCATCCTCTGGTACTGAGACTGATCATCAGTAACCTTCATCTGCTAATGTAAAAATAAAAGGGGTGAGATAAAATCTTAGTGAGTTCTGAAAATAAAGGGATGAGTGGTAAAAAATATTTTCTTTAACAACATGATTAAAATCTGAATGATATGCAATAGATGCTATAAATAACCATTTCATGAAAGTGTCAGTTGACAACTTTTTCTTTTATTTTAAAACTTGTGAAAAACTCATGATTGATTACTTTTCCTTAAAATAAGGAAAAGTTCCCCAATTATCTTAATGTGAGTCACCAAGATAATTAAACCATAATGGTAAAGTGGTTTGGCTATGACCCCTAATCAGCTTCCTGGTTGTTCTCCTTAACCTGTTATTCCATGCCTGAAATAATCATATGAAATGTCCAACCGTAAACTTAAGCCATGAATATCATGATTGAATGAATGTACTTGGTATGTTTTGTATGTAATGCCTTTGTAATGTCGTGCTCGCAATGCATCATTCATCCATAAACTTATAAATAACTTAACAATGTATTGAAATTCAAGTGGGAAATTAAATCCAAAGTTTCTGATTAGAAGTTGGAACCGGTGACAGATTTAGCTAGAGGCAGAACTCCTGACCAGAGACAACACATTGTGGAGCAACAGATCAAATGCATCACGACCAGAGTCAGAGGATACATGACTAGGGCGTTCTAATCAGAGGTAGAATGATTAGAGGTAGATTCTGATCAGAGGATACCTGGACTAGATGCATCATGGTAAGAGGATACATGGACCGAAGGCAACGTGGTCAGAGGATACTTGGACCAAAGGTAAAGGATACATGGATCAGAGGCAGATGATACATATTCAGAGGAAGAATCAGAGGATACGTGTCCAAGTTATCGAATGACACCGAGAGGAAAAACTATAGTGGCAAGGGTGGAAAAGCATCCAAAGCACGCGAGTTTGCCTTCAGTGCCAGGATTTGCACATTGAACTATAGTTCTTTTCTAAAAATTATGAGATTTTCTAAATTACTAACACAACAATCAAGCAACAAGCAAACAAACAACATGCATGGAAATTTAAAATCATTTGGGTGCAAATTCAAAACACCTGTATGCTGAAAATTCTATTTCTCTCACACATCTAAGTTCTTCTAACCCTTAAAATCCCCAAAATAATTTCTGACAAGAAGTAAATGATTTTAGTGAATAAACTCCCATAATCCTCATGCTAAAATAAGTTAATGTAATAGAACTTGCAATTTTCTATGGAAGTTTTTCTCTTCTATTTGAGTTGATTTGAAGTAGTTATCTACTTTCCCAACTCTTTACCTCTTCAGTCTTCGCATCTTGCTCCAATTGTTTTGGAGTTTTTCCTAGTGCTTGTCTTCTCTTCAATGTGATTTGGTCGATTAATTGATCTTGAGAGGAAGAAAGGGGCATGCAAGGGGTCAGGCATGTGTAGAAGACTTTAGATAACTTTTGTCTTTGAAGGATTTTGGAAAGAAGAAAATTGATGGATGAGGGAGATGATGAACAGTAACGTTGTTGGTGTTTTCAGAATGTTTTGAGAGAAAGTGAAATTTGTTGGTGGAAAAGTGGGTGCAATCGGTCATGAAATAAAATGGATGTTTCTGTTAGTTAAGGGTACCAGTGAGAGAAAGAGAAAATAGAGAAATAAAGATGACATGTTCTTTCTTTGCCACTTGGACTTGTTAATGCTACCATTTTCCTATTCTACCCTTGATCCTAATTTAATATTACTAAAAACACATTATTAACAATTACTAAAATTCTAGAAATTCTAACTAATACTTAAATGTTATAAATATTTCTAAGGTAATGAGAAGACAATTATAATTATTGCACACATATTAAAAAATATAATAATTAGAAGAAAGAGAGAACTCATTTTACCAAATGAACTATTGGTGAATTGTTTACTATTATCAATATAAAGTAAAATACTTTTTTTTTATAAATTGTGCATATAATAATTATTGAAAAATAGTATTAAAATAATAATTAAAATTGTATTGAAAATTAATAATGATATTTATTTTAAAATAATTTTTGTTTGTTAAAATAACTTATTGTGAGACGAGGGATAAATTGGCCGTAATATATTAGATAAATTATTAGCTTGATGCACTATGCCAAAAATTACCTTTTACAGCGCGCATTTTACAGCGCTTTATAACTAAAAGCACTGTTTTGTAATATTTTAAAATTAACGGAGGATACAACATCACTTTTCTGACAAGCGCTTTTGCTGAAAGTGCTGTTGTAGGGTCATATAGGGTTTACAGCACTTTTGCTGAAAATCGCTGTTGTAGGGTCACATAGCGCTTTCACATAATGTTTACAACACTTTTAGTTCGCTTTGCATATAAGCGCTGTAAAATATAGCGCTCTCACATAATGTTTACAACATTTTTTAGAGTGCTTTGTATACAAGCGCTGTAAAATATAGCGCTCCCACACTATGTTTACAGCGCTTTGTATATAAGCGCCGTAAAATATAGTGGTTTCACATAATTACATGATATTTTAGAGTGCTTTGTTTATAAGCGCTATAAAATAGTATATATATATATAATTGTACATAACTCTTTCACATAATTTTATATTTAATGTGCATACCACAAATTCTACCTATTATATATTATTGATAAATAAATAAAAACATATTTAATACGTTCTCTCCCTACGAACCCTTCTCTCCTCTACTGTGCGCCCTCTTCTCGCTGAACCCTCATCTACTATGCACCCATTTCTACTGAATGATTGTTGTCTCAGGTACTGTATTTATTAATTTGTTGTTGTATCTAAAACTGATAAATTGTTACCTGATAAATCATATAAAATGTTATATGATAGTAGTTGGCATAACCACGATAAATCATATAAATTGTTACCTGATAAATCAGATAAATTGTTACATGATAAATCATATAAAATCTGTTCTGTTTTGAAATCTGTTCAATCTGTTCTATTTTGAGATCAGACTTGTATGCATGACCTTGGACCTTGGTTTCCATTTTCCAATATTAGACTATATATACTATAGATCGGTATAATGTTATAGATTGATAAATTTGTGTAACACTGCATTCATATAGGTCATATAAAATGGACCGGAAATAGATATCTGTCAATCGATTGTAAAATAGTATGAAAATGGAGTGAATGAGTTTTTTGATTTTGCAGCGAAGAATGCAAAAGAGCCAAATCGAATCATTTGTCCTTGTTTAAAATGTTGTTTTGGAAAACGCGTTAGAGCTGATGAATTGGAAGGACATTTAGTATGGCATGGAATTGATCAAAGCTATACATGTTGGATAAGACATGATGAGTAAAAAAAGGGAACACCCATTTTGAGAATGTTGCGACATATGGTTCAAATGATTTCGACACAGATACATATGAGCGGAACCGAGTTGAGGAGATTGCAAAAACAGTTGAAGAATATCTTCAGGATTGTCCTAAAATGTTTGAGAGTTTGTTGAGGGATGCAGAGAAACCATTATATAATGGTTGTACTAAATTCACAAGACTGTCAGCGATATTAAAGTTGTACAACTTAAAAGCGATTAATGGATGGTCTGATAAAAGCTTCACAAAATTATTAACACTCCTAAAAGATATGTTGCCAGATGATAATGAACTTCCCAGTTGAACCTACGAGTCTAAACAAATTTTGTGCTCTATTGGCATGAGTTACGAAAGGATTCATGCGTGTCCTAACAATTGCATTTTATTTCGAAACGAATATGAATTACTAAAGGCGTGTATGAAATGCAATGTCTCTTGATATAAGAAGAAAGAATCTACTCCAACAAAAGTCGTGTGGTATTTTCCTATAATACTAAGATTTAGGCGCATATATCGCAGTGAAGAAGATTCAAAACACTTGACATGACATGCAGATGAAAGAATTAGAGATGGAAAGTTTCGACACCCATCAGATTCTCCATAATGGGCAAAAATTAATCATGAGTATCTTGATTTCGGTAGAGAGTCAAGAAATCTACGACTTGCACTTTCTACTGATGGAATGAATCCAAATGGTCTTCAAAGCATATCACACAACACGTGGCCTATGATTTTGTTGATTTATAACCTACCTCCATGGTTATGTATGAAGCGTAAGTTTATGATGTTGTCTCTGTTAATTTCTGGACTCAAACAACCGGGGAATGATATCAACATATACTTGACTCCTTTAATTGAAGATTTAAAAAATATGTGAGAGACATGTGTGGAAGTTTATGATGGTATAAGAAAGAATGTTTCAATTTGAGGGCTATGTTGTTCGACACAATTAATTATTTTCCAGCATATGGAAATTTATCAAGGTATAAGGTCAGTGTGCATGTCCTATATGTGAAGAGAGTACAAATTGGATGCGGTTGAAACATTGTAAGAAGAACGTCTTTCTTGGACATCGTAGATTTTACCTTTTAGTCATCATTATCATGGGTGGAGAAATTCATTCAATGGAAAATCAGAGGAATGTACTACTCCTTTAGCACCGACTGGATATCAAATATTGGAAAAAGTACAAGGTTTGACCAATAAATTGGGCAAACCTTTTGCGGGAGAGCTTGTCAAACCTGGGTGGAAGAAAAAGTCAATTTTCTTTGAATTGCCATATTAGAAGTAATTGTATATAAGACATTTTCTCGATGTGATGCATATTGAAAAAAAAATGTATTTGATAGTGTTATTGGTACGTTACTCAATGTTCCAGGAAAGTCTAAGGATGACATCAATGCAATATTGGATTTGGTCGACATGGGAATAAAAAATGAATTGGGTCTCGCAAAGAAAGGAAATTTCACATATCTACCTCCAACCGCTCATACTCTATCTAGAAAGGAAAAAATTGTTTTATGTAAATTTCTACACGAAGTTAAAGTTCCAGAAGGATACAGTTCAAACATTAAAAATTTAGTTTGTATGAAAGACCTCAAGTAACAAGGTTTCAATACTCATGATTGTCATGTTCTAATGGAGCATTTGCTACCAATAGGTATACGTTCCATTTTACCTGAAAAAGTTTGACGAGCCATAACTAAATTATGTTTCTTCTTCAGGGAAATTTGTAGTAAAATGATCGATCCTCAGAAATTATCAACATTGCAGAGGGAAATTGTTGTTACTTTGTGTGAGCTTGAAATGTATTTCCCACCCTCGTTTTTTGATATAATGGTTCACCTTACTTTTCATCTTGTTAAGGAGACACAACTTTGTGGGCCAACTTATATGAGATGGATGTATCTGATAGAATGATATATGAATATATTAAAAGAGTACGTAAAAAATAGAAGTCGACCAGAAGGTTGTATTGCTGAACGGTACATTGTTGAAGAAGCTGCTGAATTTTGTACTGAATATCTATCCAATGTTGAATCCATAGGGTTTCCCATGTCTCGTCATTCGGGAAAAATAACAGGAGAATGGATAATTGCAAAAAGAGTAATGACTATATCAAGGACATAATGAGAGCAGACACAATTGTATGTTCTGCACAATGATGATGAGGTTCAACCGTATGTTACAATACACATGGATTAGTTATCTAGTTTGAACATGAATAGGAATAAAAATTGGATAACACGAGAGCACAATCGAAGTTTTATAACATGGCTAAAAAATCACATTAACTTAAAGTTTGATATAGACCCCGCTTCAATTTCAGAGAGATTGAGGTGGCTAGCAAATGGCCTGAGTTTACATGTCTTTTCTTACGGCTATACATTTTATACCACAAAACAAGATGATCAAACCACTATGCAAAATAGCGGAGCCACTTTAGTAGCTGAAGCGATGCATATCTCAAGTGCAAAAGACAAAAACCCAATATATGCAAATCTATCATATTTTGGGGTTATCGAGCACATATGGGAGTTAGATTACACAATGTTTCGTGTTTCCATCTTTGGTTGCAAGTGGGTCGATAATAATAATGGTGTTCAGATTGATGAGTCAGTTCTTGCTTGTCGATTTAAATAGGGTGAGATACAAATATGAGCCTTTTATTTTAGCGTCGCAAGCTCCACAAGTGTTTTATGTCACTGATCCTGCTGAGGATAAATGGTCTATCGACCAATAAAATAAGTGATGATAACAATAACGTTGAAGATGTTGGTAATGATCTTTTCTTTGCGACATCACAACCACGTGAAATTGATTCAACTGATGATGGTTTATATCTTAGAGATGATCCTGATGAGAGAATTTGGATTAATTCATCGTTTCGTATCGTTAAGGGACAAACAAATGTGAATCCCACCAGGAAAAGAAGAAGGGCATCTTAAAATGTTTATGTGTTTTATATAAGCCATGCAATCTGAACTCATCATGAAATTTATACTAATTTCATGTAACTTGAACTGTCAGAACTAAGTTCATGTAATTTATACTTAGCAATCTGTTTGACATGCCAGAACTGAGCATTTAGCTTGAATTGTATTTGATTTTATGCTTATACTGATTTTCTGGCAGAACTTGAACTGATCATGTAATTGAACTGATCTTGTATTTAATTTTCTGCTTATACTGATTTTCCATGAAGTTGAACTGATCCCAATTTGAACTGATCATGTAATTTAGCATTGATATATAGGTATTTAACTAATTATTTGGAAAAAAAAATCCAAATATAGTTATTTTACATAAACTTAACTGAAATTGTAATTTAGCATTGATATATAGATATATAGGTATTTAACTAATTATTTGGAAGAAAAAAAAATCCAAATATATGTATTTTACAGAAACTGAATTGAAATTGTAATTTAGCATATTTAACTTGAACTGAACTTGTAATTTTATAGCGCTTTTGTCCATAAGCGCTGTAAAAGGCTTTTAAAAATTAAATTTTAAAATATTTACAACGCTTTTGTCCATAAGCGCTGTAAAAAGGCTTTTAAAAATTATATTACAAATCATTTACAGTGCTTGTTCTATAAGCGCTATAAAATGCTCATATAGTGCCTTTTATATAGTGTGCCTATAAGCGTTGTAAAAGAATATTTAAGGTACTTTTTATATAGTCTTTTAAAGCGTTTTTTGTGGAAACGCTGTAATAGGTTAGGTCTTTTAAATCGCTTTTTGGAGAAACGCTGTAAAAATGGTTTTTTAAAGTATTACGGAAACTGATAATAAGAAACCTCTTCATTTTCTTCTTCATTACGTATTCTCCCTACGAACTTGGCAGTGTAAAACATCTTCATTTTCCTCTTCATTACGTACTCTCCATTTTCATTACTCTCTATACGAACCCTACTGACCCTCTTCTCCCTAGTGTGAACCCTACTGTCCATCTTCATTACGTACTCTCTATCTTCATTATTCTCCATCTTCACTACTATCCCTACGAACCATTAAAGGATTTTAAGGAACTTTCTATATAGTCTTTTAAAGCGCATTTTGTGGAACCCTATTGTGCGCCCTCTTCTCGCTGCACAAGTCATTTCTACTTAAGAGAAGTTGTAACCCTAAATTAAAGGTATTGTTATTAATTTCTTGTTGTCACTAAACTGCATGTTGAACTTATACTGCTACTTAGACTTGTAGTGCATGTTGTATTTATTCAATCTCTTGTTGTCACTAAATTGCATGTTCAACTTATACTGTGTGAAAATGTGTAGATAAATGGATTCCAATAATGATTTAGCTCATCAAAATGATGAAGTTGTCAACACTAAAAGTTATGAAAATGAAGTTAAACGTGGGGCAACTATAAGTATAGCAAATTAGGAGAGAGCAAAAAATCCAATGCATCCATACAAAAAATTGTGTATATACACGTTTAGAGCAAAAAATTGTAAGTAAACATCACTTTTATACATTGTGGTATATTATAAACTATATTTTCTAACTAATATTTTGTTTATGTCTTAACGAATAGCTTCAAGAAACGAAATCCGATCAACCATTGGGTCGTCATATCTTGTGGAAGGAGGCTCGTGTGAATAAGGATGGAATAGTTGATAATGAAAATGTTCAACAAGTGATACAACAATGTGTAAGTATACTATCACTTTAATATTTTATTTTAAAAATGATATTGAACTTATCTTTTTAATACTACATGTAATTTAGGAGAATTTAGAACAATGTTACGACAATCTAAAGGAGAATAAACAAGTTAATTGCAGGGACATACTTGACAAGGTATTTAATGTTCCTGAATATTCTGGCCATGTGAGGGGTAAAGGATTTGGCGTGACTCCAAAAAGCTATTTTTCACATGAGAAGCACACAAATCCATCTAATAAGCAAGTATTAGAAGTGCTGAAAACCCTAACAGAGCAAGTTTCCTATTTGGTGAAAAAGGATAAGGAAAAGCAATTTCCAAAGTGTCAACATGAAATACAATTAGATAGTGAAAATGGTAGTTGCAACATTGGTTGTAAAAGTCTTCAAAAGGTAATAAATTACGTAATGAAATAAGAAATTCATTCAATCTAATTGTTTCAAATACTTATGTATTAACCATTGATTTAGGGTGTCTCATCTTGCGTGCTATATTTGTCTTCTCCTACTCATCGCATGGTTGGGAAAGGAACATTGTATAATACCTTCAGAGAAGTATTACACCATAATCCCATCCCTGCCGACCATATTGAAGTTTCAACTATGATACCTTTAGAACCACTTGCACCGTTGCCTATCCCCGACAACAACAAAGATATGAAGTTTTTGGGAGAAGCAATTGTTGGAACCAAGTTGGTTCTAAGCACTTAGGATTTTGATGTTTACAAAAGCACTCCATGTAATCTTTTTTTGTACCTTGAATTTCTATATTAAATACCACCAGAAGATGAAGTTATCAGAGGCAGAAGCTGAAGTCACCAGAGGCAAAAGATGAGTAATCAGAAATAAAATCAGACCAGAGGATACACCTTCAGAAGTCACCAGATAATGCATCCTAAAGGTACTAAAGGATGCATCATGAAAGCACCAGAGGATACACCAGGATGTCAAAACAGCATCAAAGGATATCTTTCTTGGGCCAGATCAGAAGGAAGCTGAGTCCAGAAGGAGACCTGGACCAAACCAGAAGGAAGCCTGCTAGAGGGAGACTTGTTCCAGACCAGAAGGAATAAAAAGTCAGATTTGGTCCAGAAGTTATTCTGACCAGAAGATAGCTTGGCAGTAAAATGATAATCAGTCCAGACTTGATCTAGACTTAACCAAAGCTTCAGATAATTAGTCCAGAACAAATGACTTAGTCCAGATTTGGCACAGACCAGAAGGTAGCATGGTTCAGAGTATGAAACTAAGTCCAGACCAGAAGAAATGATGTTCAGATTTAATCCAGACCTGATCCAAATCAAGAGGTAAATGTCCAGAATTAAATATCCTTTGTCCAGAGTTAATTTCAGTTCAATCCAGGCCCAGTCCATAATTGGTCCAGATCAGAGGGAAGGTGTTCAAATCAATGGTCCAGTTTTAAGCATATGGCCCAGTGTTGGCCGAGATCAAAAGATCAGACCATATGGCCCAGTGTTGGCCGAGATCAGAAGATCATAACATGTGGTCTAGTATTGGCCGAGATCAGAGGATCACATCAGATCAGATTGCAAGTCTAGAGTGGTCGAAATTAGAAGATCAGAATGTGTGGTCCAGTGTTGGCCGAAATCAGAGGATCACAACAGATCAGGTAGTATGGTCTAGATGTGGACGGGAGCAGAAGATCAAACGGTCAAGATTTAATCAAAGTATTAAAAGGATTTGATACAAAAATAAATTGAAGTCTTGTGGGTACTCAGGAGCTATTGGCGGGAAGAAATATTTGATCCAGAATTAATTAAGAACAAGATATGCCAGAGTTATTTTCGAATGCATATTTGGAGCTAAAAAAGATATGTTTTTTATTTAAGTGAAGCCCAATTGGACAAGTTATTTTTGCAAGAGAATCCAGCAAGATACAACTCGAATTTAAGCTTGGAAGAGACCCTAATCTGCATCTAAAAAAGGAGGCTCAAGGCAGAAGACTTAGTATCGAAAAATACAAAAGAGTCATACACTTCAAGCAAACACTCAAGTTTTCAGTGAGGTTAATTGTGAGTTCCAGCTTTCTAAAAGCAAGCACTCGTGTTTTTCTTTCCCTTGTGTTAAATCTAAGTTGTTGAAGTAGAGTATACAATCTGAGGGAGTCAGAAGGGGTAGCAGATTACTTAGCAATTAGATTCAAGGCATTGTAATTCCTTCTACAATCTAGGGTTGTCAGATTGGTAGGAGAAGATTTGACTTGAGAAGTCAAGGTGTTGTATTCCTCAAAAGTTTAGGATTGTTAGATTGTTTGAGAAGACTGACTTGGAGGGTCAATGGTATTGTTGTAATTCAAGGTTTTGAATTAGTGAAATCCTTCAAAGTGAAGGGACTGGACGTAGCCTCGTTAACGGTGAACCAGTATAAAATTCTGTGTTTTATTTTTACTTTATATCCGCTGCTAACTTTGTTTGATTCATACATCAGGTTTTGTTATAAAACTGCAAAAACAGAAAAAGTATTCAAGTTAGTCAAACACAATTCAACCCCTCATTCTCGTGTTTGCACCTTCAATTGGCATCAGAGCTTGGTCTCAAGGCTGAGCACTTAACAGTGTTTGAGGAGAGGTCCAAGGGGGTCAACAACATGGCAGAATCCAAAGATGATTTTGGAGGCAACATCAACAGACCACCACTGTTTGATGGAGACAAGTTTGAGTATTGGAAGGACAGAATGAGTTATGGAAGTTTCTTGATATCTCAAGATCCTGAATTATGGAAGTTGGTAGTCAAAGGATACACTACACCTACTGTTCCTAGAGATCCAACTAAAGAACTGGACATGGAAGATATGAAACCAGACCAGAGCAAATTATACAAACTGCATCACAAGTCCAGAACCATCATGATCAGTGCCATCACATTCAAGGAATTTGACAGATGCACAGATAAAGAAACAACAAAGAGCATATTTGACAGTCTGGTTCTCACCTATGAAGGAAGCCAGCAGGTTCAAGAAGCAAGGGCTAACATACTGGTCAAACAGTATGAGATGTTCAAGATGGAAGATGATGAAGACATTGATGGAATGTTCCGTAGATTCCAGACTCTGATATGTGGACTGAAGGTCTTAAAGAAAAGCTACACAACAGCAGATCATGTCAAGAAGATTCTAAGAAGATTACCAACCAAGTGGAGACCAATGGTTACTGCAGTTCAGCAAGCCAAAGATCTGGATAACTTAAGACTTGAAGATCTGATCAGCTCACTCAAGTCTCATGAAATCGAACTGGAAACAGATGAACCAAAGAAGAAGAAGAATCTGGCCTTGAAGTCAAAACAGAAGAAATCTGCAAAGGCAGCACCAGAATCATAGGATAGCGACAATGACTGTGATGATATGGCTTACTTAACCAAACAGATGGTTAAGATATGGGAAAACAGGAAGAGGAGAGGCTCCAAGAAACATAACAGCAAAGGAAAGGAAGAATTTGACAAGAAGAGCATCATCTGTTATGGATGCAATGAACCTGGACATATCAAGTCAGAATGTCCAAATCTGGAAAAAGGCAAACAACACAAGAAGAGTTCCATATTCAAAAAGAAGGGTCTGATGGCAGCCTGGGATGTATCAGAATCAGAAGAAGAATCTTCTGATGAAAAAGAGGCATAAACAAAAATGATAGCACACATCATGTCTGCCTCTGGATTTCATAAAGGCACAGTTTCAATAAGGAAAGCAGACAGAAGAAAGAATGATCAAAGAAGTCATTCAGGCAAGTCTGGAAGCACATAAGAGAAAACAATTCTGACTCTGATGGCTCATACCAACTCAAGGTCTGGATACAGTTCAGGCTTTGGAACAGATTCAGAAGATGAAGACAATGAGGTATTTTCTGATCTCACTAAATCTGAATTAATTGATGCTATTAAAGACTTTTTAAATGCAAACAATAAGATGTCTTTAAAACTGAAAACTCTTAGGGAAGATAAGAAAAATCTGATCAAAGAAGTCCAAGTTTTAAAGAATCAAAATTCTGAGTATGCAACTGAAAACAAGGATTTTAAAACTGAAGTTGCAAGACTCAAATCTGAAAACCAAACTCTCAAAAGTAATATTTATTCCACTTCCAAAACTGTTTGTGAATCTGATATGCATGAGCAATCTTTTCAAAACTTTATTTCTAATGGAATGGAAAGAAGTAAATATGCATCTATGATTTATGGAAACAATAACACTGGAAAGAAAGGTCTTGGTTTTACAGAAACTATTGTTGAAACTAAAACTGTTCATTCTGATATTTTATGCATTGTTTGTGCTAAGAAAGGTCACTCTGAATTATCTTGTCCAATGGTAATATCTGAACAAGATCAGAGAGCTGTTAAAACTAACAAACCTGGACCCAATCAGTTCTGGGTACCAAAAGATCAAATTGTCTATGTTGCAGATATTCTGAGCAACCAGAAGGAGACACCAATAATGGTGCCTGGACAATGGATGTTGGCAATGCACAAGCAAAAGAAGGTTTATGTTCCAACATCTACCAAACAGAAGCCAATTGACTCTAGTAGAAGAAGAACTGGTCAACACAATACCTATCATAACCAGAACCAGAATCATAGGAGGAACAGGAAATATCAAAGAAATCACACACATTACACGAATCAGAATAGGAATTCGAACCAGAATAAGAACTGGAACCAGTATGAGAGGTACAGGAACTGGAACCAGAACCAACGCTGGAACCAAAATCAGCACAGGAACTGGAACCAGAACCAACATTGGAACTAGAATCAAAATCAGTACCAGAACCAGAACGAGTATAAGTATCAGAATCAGAGGTTCGGCCATAAACAGCAGAATCACACACATCAGCTTCAATATTACCAGAAGAAGCAGAATTACTAGAATCACCATAAGTTCCAGAATCACCAGAGGAACATGGTTTATCAACCAAAACAGAATCAGGAGAACACTCCAATCAGATTGATCAAAGCTGCAAACCTGGATGGGAATTCAAATTTCTTCATCCAGACCCACTAATCAAAGAACATTCAAAAGTCAGAATCTGAAAACCAGAAAAGAAGAAACAAAAGGGTTTTCAGAGGGAAAATGAAACTGTGACATACAGGAACTAGGTGATCCAAATAATCTGAACAAGTTCAGCTGAAACAGTAAAACCAATTCAGTGGTTTCAAAAGTCAAGCAGAAACCACCAGAAGCAGAATTAATGGTTTGGTTGTATTTAGTTCAATTATTAATTATTAAAATTTGTATTATGACAAACTGCTTGATCTTGACAAATCATAGCAAGATAAAGATAGTGCAGGTTCACCAGAACCAAAGGGAGCAGAAGCAGAAGAAACAGAAGTACCTGGAAAGATAGAGGATACAAGCAAGTCAGCAACACATGACAAATCTTCAAAAGATAAATCTGATCAAGTCAGAAACAACCAAGATATGTTAGAAGAGAAATCTAGATATTTACCAGAATCAAAAACTGTTGCAGATTTACCAAAATCAGAAGCTGTTACAGATTTACCAGAACCAGAAGCTGGACCAGCAGCAGAACCCGAGAAAGGTAAAGATGAAGAAAAATGTGCTGACTCTGAAGACAAGTCAGAGGGAAAGAATGGATGGAAGTACAAGTCTTCACATCCAGAATCTCTCATTATTGGCAGTGTAGCAGAACCTTTAAAGACTAGATCATCAAGTAGAGAAACCAGTCTGTTTGGTTTACTCTCAACAATTGCACCAAGCAATGTGGATGAAGCTTTGGCAGAGGAAGGTTGGATACTTGCAATGTAAGAAAAGCTGAATGAATTTCAAAGGAATGATGTTTGGGATCTAGTATCCAGACTAAACAAAAACATTATTGGAACCAAGTGGGTCTTCAGGAATAAACTCAATGAAAAAGGTGAAGTAGTAAGGAACAAAGCCAAACTAGTAGCTCAAGGATACAGTCAACAAGAAGGTATTGATTACACTGAGATATTTGCTCCAGTGACCAGGTTAGAAGCAATTAGAATTCTTTTATCATTTGTTGCTAATCACGATATAATTCTATATCTAATGGATGTTAAAAGTGCATTATTAAATGGCTACATAAGTGAGGAAGTCTATGTCAAACAACCCCCTAGATTTGAAAATTCTGATTTTCCAAACCATGTTTTTAAAGTTAAAAAAAATCATTATATGGTTTAAAACAAGCACCAAGGGCATGGTATGACAGACTTAGTAACTTTCTGCTTAAGAATGAATTTGATAGAGGCCAGATTAATAATACTCTATTTAGGAAATCCATTAAAAATGATATTTTGATTATTCAAGTTTATGTTGATGATATCATCTTTGGATCTACTAATGGCACTTTGTGCAAGGAGTTTTCTGACCTAATGCAGAAAGAGTTCCAAATGAGCATGATGGGAGAACTTAAGTTCTTCCTGGGAATTCAGATTCACCAAGGTAAATCAAGTATACTCATTCACCAATCTAAATACACTAAATAACTTCTTAAAAAGTTCAAAATGAATGAATGTAAGCCTATGGCCACCCCCATGCACCCAACCTACTCTCTTGAGAAAGATGAAACCAGCCAAAAGGTAGACCAGAAAACATACAGAGGTATGATTGGATCCCTTCTTTATTTAACTGCTTCTAGACCTAACATTTTGTTTAGTGTTTGTGCCCGTTTTCAAGCTGGCCCTAGGGAATCCCATTTAACTGCTGTCAAACGAATTTTGAGATACCTTAAAGGAACCACCAACCTTACTTTGTTATACAAGAAACCCCCCACCTACAAACTAAGAGGTTTTTGTGATTCCGACTATGCTGGAGACAAGCTGAAAGGAAAAGTACAAGTGGAACCTGCACTTTCTTAGGTGATAACTTGATCTCTTGGTCAAGCAAAAGACAAAGCACCATTGCCATGTCAACAGCTGAAGCTGAGTATATATCAGCAGCAGGATGCAACTCACAGTTAATCTGGATGAAACACCAACTTGAAGATTACAACATCTTTGAAACCAATATTCCTTTGTTCTGTGATAACACTTCAGCCATAAACCTAACCAAGAACCCGATCTTACACTCTAGAGCCAAACACATTGAAATAAAACACCATTTTATTAGGGACCATGTTCAAAAAGGGACTTTAAGCATCTAGTTTATGGACACTATTCATCAATGGGCTGACATCTTCACCAAAGCATTACCTGAAGATAGGTTCGAGTTCATCAAGAAGCATCTCAACTTTGTCATTATATGACTAGCTCAAGTAGTCTTCTTAGGAGTTTTTAATTTTCTTGTAATTTTATTTTATGTCTTTTATTTTTTGTTTTTAATTTCTGTACTTTGTAAAGAGAAAAAAAAATAAAAAAAATAGTATGATCTCTTTTTGGCTGATGACAAAAAGGGGGAGAGAGAGAAAAAGGAGAAATAAGTAGAAAAGGAGAGATAAAAAGAAAGAAGGAGCGAAAAAGAAAGAGATGAAAAGAGAAGGAGTTGAAAAGGAGAAGAAACAGGGAGAGAGAAAAATAAAGAGAGAACAGAAGGATTTGAAAAGGAGAGAAGAAGATAAGAAAAGAAAAAGTGATTTAAGAAGGAGTTGAAAAGGAGAAGAAAAAAGTCATTACTAGACTTAGGGGGAGAGATTGGTCTGAGGGGGAGTATTTCAAGCACATCGGGTTATAAACTAGCAAAATAAGTTAAGGTTTTGTCATCATCAAAAAGGGGGAGATTGTTGGAACTAAGTTGGTTCTAGGCACTTAGTATTTTGATGTTTACAAAATCACTCCATGTAATCTTATTTTGTACCTTGAATTTCTATATTAAATACCACCAGAAGATAAAGTTATCAGATGTAGAAGCTGAAGTCACCAGAGGCAGAAGATGAGTAATCAGAAGATAAAATCAGACTAGAGGATACACCTCCAGAAGTCACCAGATAATGCATCCCGAAGGTACTAAAGGATGCATCCTAAAAGCACTAGAGGATACACCAGGATGTCAAAACACCATCAGAGGATATCTTTCCTGGCCCAGATCAGAAGGAAGCTGAGTCCAGAAGGAGACCTAGACCAGACCAGAAGGAAGCCTGCCAGAGGGAGACTTGTTCCAGACCAAAAGGAATAAAAAGTCAGATTTGGTCCATAAGTTATTCTGACCAGAAGATAACTTGGCAATAAAATGATAATCAGTCCAGACTTGATCCAAACTTAACCAAAGCTTCAGATAATTGGTCCAGAACAAATGACTTAGTCCAGATTTGGCCCAGACCAGAAGGTAGCATGGTTCAGAGTATGAAACTAAGTCCAGACCAGAAGAAATGATGTCCATATTTAATCCAGACTTGATCCAGATCAAGAGGTAAATGTCCAGAATTAAATATCCTTTGTCCAGATTTAATTTCAGTTCAATCCAGGCCCAGTCCAGAGGGAAGGTGTTTAATTCAATGGTCCAGATTTAAGCATATGGCCCAGTGTTGGCCGAGATCAGAAGATCAGACCATATGGCCCAGTGTTGGCCGAGATTAGAAGATCAGACCATATGGCCCAGTGTTGGCCGAGATCAGAAGATCATAACATGTGGTCCAGTATTGGCCGAGATCAGAGGATCACATCAGATCAGATTGCAAGTCCAGAGTGGCCGAAATCAGAAGATCAGAATGTGTGGTTCAGTGTTGGCCGAAATCAGAGGATCACAACAGATCAGGTAGTATGGTCCAGAAGTGGACGGGAGCAGAAGATCAAACGGTCAAGATTTAATCAAAGTATTAAAAGGATTTGATACAAAAATAAATTGAAGTCTTGTGGGTACTCAGGAGCTATTGGCGGGAAGAAATATTTGATCCAGAATTAATTAAGAATAGGATTGGCCAGAGTTATTTTCGAATGCATATCTGGAGCTAAAAAAGATATGTTTTTTATTTAAGTGAAACCCGATTGGACAAGTTATTTTTGCAAGAGAATCCAGCAAGATACAGCTCGAATTTAAGCTTGGAAGAGACCATAATCTGCATCTATAAAAGGAGGCTCAAGGCAGAAGACTTAACATTGAAAAATACACAAGAGTCATACACTTCCAGAAGCAAACACTCATGTTTTCAGTGAGGTTATGTGTGAGTTCCAGCTTTCCAGAAGCAAGCACTCGTGTTTTTCTTACCCTTGTGTTAAATCTAAGTTATTGAAGTAGAGTCTACAATCTGAGGTAGTCTGAAGGGGTAGCAGATTACTTAACAATTTGATTCAAGGCGTTGTAATTCCTTCTACAATCTGGGGTTGTCAGATTGGTAGGAGAAGACTTGACTTGAGAAGTCAAGGTGCTGTATTCCTCAAAAGTCTATGATTGTTAGACTGTTTGAGAAGACTGACTTGGAGGGTCAGTGGTATTGTTGTAATTCAAGGTTTTGAATTAGTGAAATCCTTCAAATTGAAGGGACTGGACGTAGCCTCGTTAACGGTGAACCAGTATAAAATTTTGTGTTTTATTTTTACTTTATATCCGCTGCTAAATTTATTTGATTCATACATCAGGTTTTAATATAAAACTGCAAAAACAGAAAAATTATTCAAGTTAGTCAAACACAATTCAACCCCCCTTCTCGTGTTTGCACCTTCAACAATAGGTAGTTACGTGGCATGGCCAAAAAATCTTGTTGGCATAGAGGAGATATGTTTAATTGCTATGTATGTTTAACTGTATGATTATGATTGATTATGTTTAATTGCTGATTTTTCCGCTTTTAATTTTACATTTATTTAGATTCTTACAAAGTCTAAAGAGAATGATAACAAGACAACAAGTCAGTAACTTCACCAGAAAAGGTTTAACATATATATCAATTGTATACGAAATGATTAGCTTACTATAATAATTAACAAACTGATCAACCTCATCTTTTTAGATTCAAGCTAAACCTACCGAAATGGTGAAGATACTTGATTCAAAAAATAAACTCGCCGCACCGCAAATGCAGGTGATAACTCTTCATCATATATATTTTTCACTATTTTTAGTATTATTTATAGGCAATCACTAGTTAATTTAAGGAGTTAATTAATGTATTTTGTTGATTTTAGTTCTTGGATTTAAAAAAGGGTTTATGTTCTTAAATCCTTGATTAAGTAGAGATTTTTTTTGTAGTTTTATGTTATTTCTTTGTTTTAGTGTAGTGTTGAATTTTGGTGAGAAGTCAACATGACCTACATGGAGTATTTCTACCATATCTAGAGTTTTGGATGTCCAATTGGAGTCAAACCAAGTGCAAATAAAATTTAAGATCTATAGCTACAACTTTCATGAAGACACAAGAACCAAATTCGGACTCAAAAGAGGAGAAAAATGCAATAAAAACTAGACATCATATGTTGTGCGCCTGAAGCGCATTTCTGCACTGCTGATTATGTTTTAATGCACCTGAAGTGCAAGTCCTGCGCCTGGGGCACGTGGCGCACTACAGAATGCATAAAACCAAGTTTTTCTGAATTTTGAGGGATCTTTTTGTCAATTGGGAAGCTCAGAGACTTGTGCCCTAGCAGAGAAGCTCAGAGACAGCTGTTCTACACCATTAAAGGAGTTTTATCAAGAATGATTCATGAATCTTTCTTGTAATTCTTCTTTAATCTCTGTAATGAGTAACTAAACTCTAATTGTTAGGGATGAGTAAAACAAGATGAAACCCTTATTTGTCTGATTTGATTCCTGGTTATATGAATAAATTTATTGAATTATTTTTCTCATCTATGTGCTTAATGCTTTTTATTGCCTAATCAACTTTAAAATGTTTTACGATTCGTATTTTGAAACGGAAGTGGACTTTACGAATGCTTGAGATGAGAAATTCATGAGATTGTAGTTTAGGGATAAATGCAGGTCATGAAACCAATTGAATTAGTTGCAGAGGCAACAATTTAAAAAGAGAATTTTTGTACCGTGAAGCTTAATCCTAATTTTAAATCCACTAAGGAATTAGGGGTTATTTTGGAATTAAAAGTTCTGTCATTAGGAATTCAATAACTAGGATCAAATTAGAAACCAAGGTTGGACTCAAAGTGAAACTCATCCCTGACATTTTTCTCATTATAAAAGTTCAATTCTACTACACTTGTTATTTCAAATATTACTTAAATCAATTTGGAAACTTTTTGTTCAATTTCAGTAATTAAAGATAATTGGATAGTAAAACGCAATCCTTGAGTTCGACACTCGGTACTACTGTTTTAATTATTACTTGCAACAATTCAGTACACTTGCTGAAACGCCATCAGCAGGTTCGTGGTAAAATATTTATTCATTCACTAATTTATTTAGTTGCTTCTCCTAAAATAAATCTGCCAAAAATAAATCTGCTTCTCCTAATCCTAAATATGTTTCTCCTAAATCTGCCAGAAATCCGCTGCACTGCAAATGCAAGTTCGTGGTAAAAATAAACCTGCCAAAATTCAAAAGCTGGATCGTGGAAAATCAGTTGTTGCTCCTAAAATAAGTCATTCACGCCTTTCTCGATTTGGGTTGTGTCTTGACATAACAACAAAAATGAATATGGAGAGCAATGATGCATGTATCATACACATGGATAAAGGTATTTTCGGAGAAGATTATGAAGAAATGCTTGGTAAAGAGAACATATATGAACTTCTAAATCATGATGAGTTGGGTGCTATTGTCATCAGTATATACATTAGGTAATGTAAAATACTTTATTTAAGATAAAAAAATTATTTTAATTGCATCACCGCCACATTTATTGGTAATTAATCTAATTTTATATTTTTATTAAAAGTTTTTGTATGAAAAGATGGTGTGCATGCGCAAATTGACAAATAGATTTTCATTCTTATCTCCGCATAAGCTATCCATGTTTAAGCTTGATCCAGTTAACGTAGAAAAGTATGTCGTTGATATACTTTTGGAAAATAAAGAAAACGATATGCTGTTTCTTGCGCCATATAATTCAAGGTAATTAGATACTTTATCTATATATTTTTTAATTTATGATACTTTAACAGTTGTGTAAACAAATTTGTCAACCAAATTTTTGTTGTTGTAGGCGGCATTGGATTTTGTTTGCCATCAATGCCACCGTTGAAATTATATACTATTTAGATCCATTGCACGGTCATTATAACAATTACTCGCATATAAAGAATATCTTCGACACGTAAGTAATATTCATTTATTTCTTACATATATAAATAATGTGTTTTGTCATTGAATAATAATTACATTTATTTGATAGTGCTTTACAAATTTTCTGCGCTCAAAGGGGTGCTACAGTGTCGAAGCATAAGGCAAACAACATCACATGGATTCCAATAAAGGTTTGAAATTTTTGTTATAGAACTTAATTATATGCCTTTAAATTTTCATTTACAATCAATACATAAATATTTATTGGCGTACATGTTTTATTTTATAATGTCCGCCTCAAACTAACAACATAGATTGCAAATACTATATATTGCGATTCATGAAGGAGATTGTTGATATGAATCAAAATATAATTCCAGAAACGATACATTATTTTCATTATATTTTGATTTTCATATATATATATATATTTGATTCTAACTTATTTATGTTCAAATATTATATCGTATAGTACTTTGACAACTTCGATTCAACATACTCTGAAAGTGATCTAATTGAAATAAAAGAAGACTAGTATCAGTATGTGCTCCAACTGAAAGTTATATAATTTGTTAATAGGTGAGTTTCACATTGTTGGAAATTGTAAACTATTATTGTATATTTTGGTGTGAACTGATCATTATTCTAATTAGTTTATTTTATTTTTTGTTACAGTAGGGTAAAGAAAGAAATTGCTACTGGACTGACCTGATATTTGTTGCTGTGAATATGTAATTGATATTGTGAATATGTTGCTACTGTCAATATTGTTATATGTGTTGCTACTGTCATGAACTTGTAATTTGTTGATGTGAATATATATGTAATTGATATTGTTGATATTTGTTGTTGTGAATATGAAATTGATATTGTAAATTTGTGGCTACTATCATGAACTTGTTGCTGTGAATATTGTGAATTTGCTGCTAATGTCATGAACTTGTTGATATGTAATTGATATTTGATGTTGATAAGAATGTGAATTTGATGTTGATAAGAAATTGAATGTGATATTTGATGTTGATAAGAAATTGAATGTGATATTTGATGTTGATAAGAATCTGAATAAGGAAAAAAATTGAAATCTCATTTTAAAGACAACGTTTTTTTTTTTAAAATGTCATAAAAGACATGTTTTTATCATTTTAAAGCGCTTTTTTGAACGTTTTATAACACTTTTCTAAGCTTTTTACAACGCTTTTTTAAAAAAAGTGATATAAACTAGTTGATAATACAAGCACGCTATATATATATATATGTGTACCTATTACAACGCTTTTTTGACAAAAAGAGCTGTAAAACTAATATAAGAAGCGCGCTATATATGCACCTATTACAGCACTTTTGTGGAAAAAAAACGTTGTAAATCAAGTCTAAGAGAAGCACTATATATATGTACCTATTACAGCACTTTTTTGAAAAAGCGTTGTAAAAATAGTCTAAGAGAAGCACGCTATATATATGTACCTATTACAACGTTTTTTTATTTTCAACAGCGCTGTTGTATCCTTTAACAGCACTAAGCGCTGTAAAAGGTTTAAAAAAACCGCTTTAAAAGACTATTTTTGTCGTAGTGAGTAAAGAAAATTGTGTTAAGTTATTGTATTACACCTTTAATAGATCTTAATAACATTATATTTGTTTTTTTAGCTTCATAGGTTATGATGACCACTACTTTGTAGCTTTTAAATGTTAAAAGATTTGTAGAGATGAACGTGATGAGAGTAGTTGAAAATATAAAAGCAATTTTTAATCCTTGAGAAAATTAAATTGGGACAACTTAGTCCCTACCTTTTTGACATTTTGTTTGTTGATGAACGAAAAGAGAAGAGAAAAGGAATAGAAAATAAGATGATTATTTAGTACTCGGATATACGAGAAACTAAAAATAAATTATGATTTATAAAATTCCCATGTTATAGTCTAATAAACTAATCACAATTCAACCGTTGTAGTACATCTAATTTAGAAGAAATATCGGACCATTATAGTCTAATGAACTAATCATAATTTATTTGTAAGTTATGCACATAATAATTATTGAAATATAGTATAGAAAAAATAATTAAAGTTGCGTTGAAAATTGATAATAACATTTATTTTTAAAAAAAATTTTATTTATTAAAATGACAGTCATTATGAGATAGTTAAAATATATATTTGTAGATATGAATATGACGAGAGTAGTTGAAAAAAATAGTATAATCATTTCAAGTAAGAAAATAGTTATTTAGATAGCTCATTTTACTTAAATAGCTATGAAATTTAAGTAAAAAAAATTATGATTGTTTAAAGGGTAAATTAGACATAACATTAAAATTATAGACACTAACTGATCTTATAAAAAAACAAACTTTTGTCTAAGATTCCTCTAAATATGGTGATGTGTCAAAATATGGAATAAGAGAAAATATGTACCTTTAGTAGAGCTGTCAAAAAAGCCCATAATTTCAAAGCCCCCTTTAATAAACTTTTTATTAGGTCCTAAATTTTAAACCCCTCTTAATGAATTTATTTCTTTGGCCCTAGCCCCCTATTTTTTAATTTTTGTGGGCTGGGCCGAGGCCTATTTCATGTTTTCATTACGATAAAAACATGAAATGACATGTAAGAAATAGTTTAATAAAAAATATTAATGACATAGTTTAATTTTATTTAGATTTTTTAATTATTGAAAAATTTGTGAATTTGTTAATTTTATCAGAACATAAAAAAAATCGACAATTTCTAAATCGAATAAAATTCAAAAAAAAATTAAAATTAAAAAATTATTGAATTTGTTAATTTTATTCGGAACATAAAAAAAATCGACAATTTCTAATTTGAATAAAATTCGGAAAAAAAATCGAAATTGAAAAATTATTGAATTTGTTCATTTTATTCAGAACATCAAAAAATAAATCGACAATTTCTAAATCGAACAAAATTAGGAAAAAAATCGAAATTGAAAAATTATCGAATTTGTTAATTTTATTCAGAATATAAAAAAATCGAAAATTTCTAAATCAAAAAAAATTCGAAAAAAAAATTGAAATTGAAAAATTATTAAATTTGTTAATTTTATTCAGAACATAAAAAAAATAAATAAAACAATCGAAAAAAATTCAGAAAAAAAAAAATCGGAAAAAAATTGAAATATTTTTTATTTCAAAAAAATAATTAATTTTTTAATGGGCCTATGGGACCTCTAAGCCCACATAATTTTGTAGACTTTTTTACATTGGGAGCTTTCTTTTAATGGGTCTTTATATTGGAGGCTTGACAAATTGACAGCTCTAACCTTTAGTAGCAATTTACATTAGATAGATAATTAAGTTGTTGTTCTTTTATAAAAAAAAAATAATTAAGTTGTTGCCTCCTCAACAATGTAAAGGAATTGGGCTTTTATTTTAAAATAGAAAATAGGCTATTATGGAAGCCCATAACACCGTACATTTTTGCAAGCTAAGCCTAGACTTTTTCTCGCTCAGGGCAGCCTCCTCCTCGCTTTTTCAACTTCTTCACTTTAGGGATATGTTTTCTTATCACATTTTTCTTCCGCTTCCCAATTTGCTTTATACCACCTCTATTCTTATACTCTTTTCTCTTGCCTCATGTTGATGTAGTTTAAATGATGTTATTGGGTTAATTTTTTTTATGTTCTTTGTTTTTCGAATCTATTTTGATATGGATATTAGAGGTAGTTAAAAGATATTTATGATTAGGAGTAATTTGTTAGGTTAGTTACATTAATAATACTATATAAAATTATATCATACTCTAATTGTATAATATTTTTTTAAATAATCATTTCAAATTTTATTTTTTTTTTTATTTATTTCTCTCTTCCTTTGGCTCAACAATGATTCTTAACATGGTATCAGAGCAATCATAACTATTCTGCTACATTCTTTTTTTAAATTTTCTTTATTCTTTCTTCTTCATTTTGAATCCAAATTTGTGATTCTTCGTTCTTTCTCAACTTAATTGTATAATATTTGCAAATTCAAGATTGAACATGTTTTGTGATTCATGATACAATTCTTTGAAAGTTTCATTGTTGATTAGTCATTCTTCTTTAGTAATATATTTTACTATAATTTCGTTATTTTTAGCCATTGTTGACTTTCTATTTGTACTCCTACCATATGGTAGTAAAAAAATTATCATTTTCTTTGTTTTTTTATCTTTAACTCAGTTGGTTATGGCGTGTAACTGTTGATAAAATGAATCCATTGTTGTTTGTTGCCGTTGTTTTGGATCCTCGATATAAGCTTGATTATGTCAATTGGTGTTTGGCAGATATGTTTAACAAAGTACTAGCTACTAGTATGTCTACATTGATAATAGATACCTTAGATGATTTGCACTTGTTTTACTCAAGAGGAGAGATGTTTTGCAAAATGAAATTGAAGATGATGAAAATGGTTTAAGAAGCATACAATCTCAAAGTGGACTAAACATTCTTTAAGGTGTTTCTGACAATGGTGGACTTATGGAAAAAACAAAAGAAGGATAAAAATAATTTAGATTTATCAGATCTTGAGAGATATTTAAAAGAGGACACACTAGACATCGATGAAAATGCTAATTTTGGCATCTTGGGTTGGTGGAAAGTATATTCTTCAAAATACATGATTCTTTCTCTCATTGCTCGTGATGTATTGACTATTCCAGTTTCTATAGTGACATTTGAGTCATGTTTTTGCACTAGTGGACGTGTGTTGGATATATTTCATAGCTCTTTATCTGATAAAATGAATGAGGCACTTATTTGCACTAAAAAATTGGTTGAACCCTAGTAGACTCAAATTTGAAGTGAATATTTTTTGATCTATTTGACATCACTGAAAAAATTATTGAGGGTAGGTTTCATACTTTTTATTTATTGGTTATGTTAATTTATCCAAATAATTCTTTAATATAGATTAATGTTTTGTGTTGCTGCTAATATATATTATTGAAACACAATGAACCAATGTGATAGAAGACAACAAGTCATGAAGGTAGCACCTCCAAGGCTCCAACATTATAAGTTATGAAGGTAACTTGCTTGCTTATTGTTGGTTTATTATAATTTTGCACATGATACCTAGTTTATGAGTTGGTTTTATTTTGCTTGTTGCAAATACCTTGCTTGCTCACTTGTGCCCAAAGTGCTTTTTGGTAATAAATTATATTTTATTGATATTTTAATAAGTTTTGTAGCAGCAGTTTAAAGTTTCAAACACCATAGTTATTTTGGAGATAAAAAGTAGGAGGAAGAAAGTCTACAGACATATGTTTATTTTGATTATTATTTGTACTCTTTAATTTATAAGATAATGTTGTTTTGATACTACTCTTTATTAAAGAATAACATTATTAAGTGATGAAAAATCTATGGGTCCAGAAGGAAGTAAGTTACTTGTTTTGATTAAATAGTTTGTATTTTATATGGTAGGTAGTTTGTTACGATGTACTTTAAATTTATTTATTTTTTAAAAAAAAGTTCAAGAATTACTAGTTGGCGACTCGTCTTGGGACCAACCCGATCTTGTCTTACTTTGTCTCGTCTTTATTGAACCTACAACTAACTGAGTTTGATCGGGTTAAAGGACGAGTTAGAGTCTAAAAATTGGTCCGATCAAATATAAAAACCGGATAAGTGACACACCAAACCCGATATAATCCGTCTTTTGTACATCCCTATTAAGAATATTTATATTAGCAATATGTGCAATTTATACATAAAAAAGAAAAAAGAGACACTCTGAAATTGAGTGGGATCAACATTGTTCATTCCTACGTACCAACCTTTCATGTCTGTAAATTATATTTTGACCTTGGATACAAATATTTTAAAATCAACAAACTAATTTAAACAGTTTGAATAAACAAACTAATAAATAAATAACAATTATATATTTCTACTAATAAAAAAAAATCAAACTATCTTAAACACTCTAATGAAATGACAAGTGTCATATTTGCCATAATATAATCCTCGATTAATTATAATATATAGATATTTAAAATCACTAGCATATTTTATATATATTAGAAAACTTGTATATCTTTTATTTATGCTTTTATTAATTTTACACAGTATCAAAGCATGAATTTGCTTTTTTTATTTTTATTTTCTTTAGTAAAATCAGAAGGTATTTATTTGCCTCTTTGTGAATTAACATACATCACTTTCTTTCTTTCTTTCTTCATTTGTAGATCTGAGTATGCATGCTTGGTTTTCTATTTGTGTATCCTTTTAGAGAAGATTCTATCCTCCTTTCATAACTCAATAATGTCATATGCCCATATCACCTTCTCCTCTAGCTATATAAATATGGGAAAAAACATCATCATAGCAGGTGGCGGAGCTTAACTAAAAAATTTAGGGTGACCGACAAAAAAAATGTATTAATTAAATATGTAAATAATATTATATATCAAAAAATTAAGTTGTAATAAACACAAAGTGAAGTATCAAATAATTTAACTACATGACTAAAGAATACCTTAAAATAATGTTTTATGCTTTTTAATTAACTTGAAAGCATCAATAATAGACTCAGAACTGATAGTTGCAGCAATTTCTCTTTCAATATAAATCACCGTGCTATATGCCAAAAAGTCAGCTTCCATCTTATTTCTTAATCTAGACTTAATAATTTTCATTGCTGAAGAAGATCTTTCAGTTGTAGCAGTAGAAACCGGAAGAGTCGTGATAAGACGAAGTAGTCTATCAATCAAATAGAAATTTTGCGCCTTTTCAGTTGCAACCAAACATGAACACAATTCTTGGATAGTTGATAAATTCTTCAAATTTAAATCTTGGCAAGTATCAACCAAGAAATGTTGGAGTTGAAATTTCAAAATAATCTTCTCTTGCATATTGAAATCAACAGGATAATATTTTTCAACTAGAGTGCAAATTTTTTCAATGTTAAAAACTTTATAATTATCCTTAGGAGTCAAAGTACAATTTAAAGTTAACAAATCTATTGTTTGCTCACTAGATCTGTTATTCAACTCTTATAATTGTTGATCACTTTAAAATTTTAATAACTATTAATTACTCTATATTTTCCCAGTAAGCAAGTTTAGTCCCTATTATCAAATTGATGATGACTGGACAAACATAAGTGACATATGGACATGCCATGTAAGATCTAATGTGCCAATTTTTAATGACATGGACTGCCACATGTCATTCCAATTCAAAAACTTTAAAAAAATTAAAAATACATTATTGTTTATTCTAATTTTGTTATTATCAATAAAAAAAATAAAATTGTAAAAGGAAGGCTAAATATTTACATTCATAACCCTGGATCAGTTCTTGTTCTTCATTGCCACACCCTTCATGTTAAATAAAATACAATGATAAAAATAGCAATAAAAAACCTAAAGAAACCTAGAAAATCCATAATTTCCTTACCACCCAGAAATTCACCATCTCTTTGCAACTTCTCTTAACACAATCTCTCTCTGTTATAGTCTTGCATGCTCGATCTTTTATTATGATTTCCAGTCTTGTTTATATTTCATTCAAGGAAAAACAAGGTTTCTGCCTGTGGCTAGGCGCCGCTGTCTGCGATTGAGAAAGAGGGAAGGCAAAGAGATCACATGAGGAGAAGGGTGCAGCAGGGAGAGAGATTAAAGATGAAGATGTTACCTGCTGCTGCTAACAGATTACTCTTGTTTATTAAGAGCAGTTTAGTAATTTTACCTAAAAAATTTATTTTTTATTTTTTATTGGGGTGGCCGTGGCCTCCTGTCCCCTGATCATAGCAGCAACTAAGAACAACAACAACAAGTAAAAATAATACATTAGGAAAGCTTTCTTGACTAGTAATAATAGTTAGATAGGGAATAATATAATATGCTCTTAATTTTTATAAAGATTTTTTATATAACAATCTAAATGGCCCCTTGTATCACTTTACTCTGATCTGCCCTGCCTCTAACCTTTCTGCCGCTGTTATTATTAATATAAGTTTAATTCTTTTGTTTTCATTTTTTATGCAGGACAAAATGGCTTATTTTAATGCTGATATTAGTACCTACCAACAATTCAATTCGCTAATTCAACTTTATGTCACTGGAGGAGAGCTGTTTCTTTTAACGTACCCGACTACATCCAGGGTGAGGACTATTGCCGCATGGCGAATGACATGGTATCGAATAATTCTGGATTAAATCGCTGTTGACAGAATCGCCAATCCTAGGCCTAGGGGTCCGGCGAACCGGCCACTTCCGGTAGTGCACTGCGAATCTCTACTGGAGATAACAAACGTGCACCATGCCATTGGTAGTGCTGGAGACTTTTAATAACTTTTCCTCCAAATTATGACAGAAACAGACACGGACCGGCTATGGACAAGATGGCAGAATGATCCAGAATACTAGGTGTTGCTGTTCCGGTGTGTTTTATTTGTTTAAGTATTCGCCATGTTTTATTTGTTTAAGTGTTCGCGAGTGTTTTATTTGTTTATGTTCTCCGTGTTTTATGTTATGTCTGGTTGCTAAAGGAACACCGCGGCTTATGTTTTATGCCGCTTATGTTTTATGTTTTATGCTAAAGGAACACCGTGTTTTATGTTATGTCATTTGGAACCAGTTGCTAAAGGGATACAGCAACACCTAGTATTCTGGATCATTTTCAAAATCAACACCTTGTGGCCTTAGACCTGAAATTCCCAAAAACTGCCAACCAAATCTAAAATACATTATGACAAAGTGTTGGAACAGCAACCCTTCTAGGGGAATTTTTTTACTAAATAATAGATTCCAACACTTCAAAGGGTTGCTGTTTTAATTCATATGTGTTTTAATTACTAAAAAATCATCAATGAACCTTCAAAGGGTTGCTGTTCCAACACTTTGTCATAATGTATTTTAGATTTGGTTGGCAGTCTTTGGGAATTTCAGGTCTAAGGCCACAAGGTGTTGATTTTGAAAATGATCCAGAATACTAGGTGTTGCTGTATCCCTTTAGCAACTGGTTCCAAATGACATAACATAAAACATGGTGTTCCTTTAGCATAAAACATAAGCGGCGGTGTTCCTTTAGCAACCAGACATAACATAAAACACTGAGAACATAAACAAATAAAACACGGCGGCGAACACTTAAACAAATAAAACACTGCGAATACTTAAACAAATAAAACACACCGGAACAGCAACACCTAGTATTCTGGATCATTTTCAAAATCAAAGATACCATGGGTGGTGATAGCATATTCTACCATCTTGTCCATAGCAGGTCCGTGTCTGTTTTTGTCATAATTTGGAGGAAAAGTTATTAAAAGTCTCCAGCACTACCAATGGCATCGTGCACGTTTCTTATCTCCAGTAGAGATTCGTAGTGCACTACCGGAAGTGGCCGGTTCGCCAGACCCCTAGGCCTAGGATTGGCGATTCTGTCACAGCGATTTAATCCAGAATTATTCGATACCATGTCATTCGCCATGCGGCAATAGTCCTCGCCCGGGATGTAGTCGGGTACATTAAAAGAACGGCAGCACGCTCTCCTCCGGTGACATAAAGTTGAACTAGCTAATTGAATTGTTGGTAGGTACTAATATCAGCATTAAAATAAGCCATTTTGTCCTGCATAAAGAATTAAACGTAGCAGCAGAAAGGTTAGAGGCAGAGCGGATCAGAGTAAAGTGATAGAAGGGGCCATTTAAGTTGTTATGTAAAACATCTTTATAAAAATTAGGAGCACATTATATTATTCCCTATCTAACTATTATTACTAGCCAAGAAAGCTTTCCTAATGCATTATTCTTACTTGTTGGTGTTGTTCTTAGTTGCAGCTATGATGATGTTTTTCCCCATATTTATATAGCTAGAGGAGAAGGTGATATGGGAATATGGCATTGTTGAGTTATGAAAGGAGGAAGGAATCTTCTCTAAAGGGATACGCAGACAGAAAACCGCAGTGCATACTCAGATCTACAAATGAAGATAGAAAGAAAGTGATGTAAGATGGGGTATTTTGAAAATGATAAATAGTGGTGATGAAGACAACAATTCACGTTACAGGGAGTTGTGAAAAAATTCCAAAAAGATATGAAGGCTAAAATCCCCTGTGTTTGCAAATGAGGAAGAAAACATGAACTAATGAAGTGGTTCCCCCATCTAATTCTTTATAAGAGCACGTGACGTTCTTTAAAAAAACACAAGTCACTAAGTAGGTTTAGTTATATATATATATATATATATATATATTTATATATATATCTTATATTCTTCAACATCTATTAAATACTTTATTTTATCTCTATTTCATTTTCTTATCATTATGTAGTTTTTACATTTTTTTCTTTTATGTTTTACTCTTAAAAATTCAAATGTATATATACTTAAAAAGATGTACACCATACATTCTATTTTTGAATAAGAACTCTTGCGTGTTGCTATAAAACCCATGAAAGTGGATGATTGAGAACTACAAAGTGATAATCAACATCTTATTTTCTATCAATCAGTTTTCCTATCACATAATTTTTTTATTTCTTTCTCTCAAAATATTAATATATCGTATGAATATCAAAAGATAATTTTCCTTTTTAAAAAACCAAGTTTCAAAAATCATGATCAGGCCACGTGGTTTACCTCATCCCTTCCCGTGTGCATTAACTATGAGCGAGCCAAGTAAAAACAAATAGAAGTAAATGCATGTTTTGAGAAGTAAATTATGGAGTGGTGCAGTTGCTCCATCACCTCCACCATAAATTTATGTATAAATTTGCATTCTTTCCTCTCTATCAACTAGACTGTAGTCCAGTCGGATCCTAGCAAAAATGAGGACATCATGAGTCACGAGGGTTAATTAGCACTTGCGACAGTTCGGCAAAATGTGGTTTGTGCGTCGCTGAGGCTATTTTGCGACGGTTTAAAAAACCGTTGTTCCAGCTGTCAACAATATTTGCGACGGTTATTAACCGCATCCATTAACATTTTGTGGCGGTTCCAACTGTCGCTAAACAACATTTTTTTTCCCTTGTTCCTGAAGAGTTGCAATAGTAAGAAACTGTCTTTATGTTTTGCGACGGTTAGAACCATCGCAAATTTTTTGTTTGTTTGTATTTTTTATATATTTTTCATTAATTTAATTTTGATAGCTTATTAAATAACAATTAATCTTAAATAAAAATGAAAATATTCATAAATATCATTTATATAATTAAAATAACAAAATATATTATTATAAATAAATAAATCTCATTAATATAATCTATTGAAAAGTACAACATCCATATATACATCAAACTTAATTAAACCAATAAATCTAATAGTATAAATATTCAAAAACTAAAACATTGGTGGAGTAACTAAACATACAAAACAACTACATAGAACTTAGAAGTTCATAAAAACATCGAAGTAGTCTTTAGTGATGTTGCTTCATGATCCTTAGGTCAGTAGCTAGACTCAGATGAACTATACCATCTCTTGGCAATTCTAAATTCTTTACCTGGAAAAACATATTAAACTCAAATGCAACCAACTTTTCACACATATATAATCAAGTCTTTAATATTAAATTTAAACTAATTAAATTTAAGCAAGATCAAACACTCAAAATCACATGCAAGTATTAAAATTGATCGAAACACATTGTTAGAAGTCAAGCTATGCTACATAGATTCCCTATTGAAATATATATAGCATGATAGAAACTAATTAAACTACAATTCAACAAATTAAACATTATGTTAAAGAAGTTGTTTGTTCTTTAACAATCAACTGAACTAAAACATAACAAAACTAATTAAAATACAGTACAACAAAACTCTAAAGTTGCATCAACATTAATATATTATATATAAATAGTCCAACATACAAATTGAAAACAAAGTCATTAAAAACACTACTAAGGGACCTCTAGTGATCTCTTTTATTCACACTTCGTTATATTACTAAAACTAATAATTAAAACGATTAATGATGAAAGGCATATATAGATGTCATGAAAACACTTCATAATCTCATGAACAATGTATCATCATTAAGAATTCAACATCAATGTATCTCAAATTTTGGGAAGCAACAACTAGTGAACAATGAGAGTTTCATCAATTTTATATCATATGCTGAGTTATATCTCACAAGTTAGAGATTTAACTTCATGTATCAGTAAATCAAATGTGTTGTACCTGCCTCTTGCATCCATGGACATGGTTGACTTGAATTTCAAATAGAGTTCCAAAGTCTAAGATTCTCTGCTTTCACCTACAAATTGTATTGTTGGCAAAAGCTACTTATAGAAATCATGTTTGTAGAGCTTCAATGTCTACAAAAACTACAGTTGAAATAGAAGTTATCTTATTCATGAATGCACCCACTATTTTTAGTTGGATTTCACATCATATATAGCAGAACTTAAAGGTGACGGCATAAAAAAGTCATATTCATTATTTGTTTTGTCAAGGATATTCATTATGAAGGAAAATGTTGCATTTTTTGTATTAGATGTGAGAGGGGATGAAGCATGAGACATAAAAAAAGGCAAAGCAATTTGTTTAAGAACATAGAAGTAATTTAAAACAAGCAGGCAAATAAACCCTACCCCCTACTCTCATGATTCAATAGAATTTGTATTTTTTGTGGATGTTTCATGAACTATATGTCTATATATGCCTCATCTCAACCCAAGCATCCCAAGCCTTTATTTCCTTCCATTGCGTCACTGTGTGAAAAAGATACTTATATATTAGATTCAAATATGCAACAAAAGTGTACAAGGGTGATTCACAAATTAGATAGGGTACTTTGTTTACCACTCTCTCCAACATAAAATTCTATGTCTTGTCCACATCCATATGATAAATAAATAAACAATAATTTTTTAAAACAAGAAAATGGAAGAAAAGATATAGTCAAAACAGTGAAACAAATAGTTCAAAGAATTCAACATCAACTTTTAAGCAAAAATTACACATGGCACTACTTTAATAGTCTTAATATATCTCTACTTTAATAAAAATTCATTTAATGTCGGTAATTGAATGTTTGATATTCAAAGAGATAATATAATAAATTTAAAATGGTCTACATTAAATTTAAAAAATTAATTTTACCTAATTAATTTTTTTAATACTCATATAATAATTATTTTTGTTTAACATAAAATCACTTGACCAAAAGCCTAATATACACGTACTTCAAAGCACGACCTGGTATATGATGATTTGTTATATAGTTTATAAAGAATCACTAATTTAATAATCATGTATCCTTATAGAATTGTACAAAGAATAAATTTTCTTGATTAGTGTTTACATAGATCATTTGTAATATAGTTGAAGATTATGCAATACTAGGGGTAGGAATAGGTCAGGTCAGGCCAGGCTTTGAAAGGCCTGAGCCTGACCTACGATTAATTTTTTAGGCCTAAGCCTGGTCTATGGCCTATCATAGGTTTTTTTTTTCGCCCTGACCTGACATTTTTAAAAATTTGGTCTGACCTGAAAGCCTATTTAAAAGTCTTATTCACATTAAAATATTTAAATGTTATATTTTACATTTTTTTAAATAGGCTAAATTAGACAGTTTTATATAAGGAAAACTAATAAAATTATAATCAAATCTAATATAATAAAATAATATTAAAATAGCCTAATTGATAGGCTTTAAAATAGAAAATAATAATATTAATAAAAAATAAAATATACTTTAAAACAGGAAACAATAATATTAACATATTTAAAAAAATAGGCTTTAAAAATAGTTTGAACCTATCCTTCTTATTAAACATGTCAGGTCAGGCCAGGCCATAGGCCCCTGTCGGACGACCTAACCTATTCCCATCCCTATGCAGTACCAAATCCAATTTTTCAATGATGATGGGCAGATATTAACATTGGGCCGGTCATCTGGATCGTTCCAGAAGCTCCAACTTGCAAAGTGTGCGAATATGACTCAACACTTGGATTGGAACGATAGAAGATCTAATAAAAAATTGGGTTGGTCTAGCTTTGAATCATTTTCTCTATCTACACTTCCATAACACACGAGCACAACAGTCTCTATGGAAAATATTTTAACTGTTTGTCCCAATTACTTTCCCATGCAACGGACGCGACCAGTCTCAACTCCAAAGCGCAAATCATCCGAGGACAATGTAGTCATGTCGCATAGCATAGTACCACATCACCAAAATTACTCACTTCAGCATATTTTATTAAAAAAAACTTATGGGGGACGTTTTTAATTTTTTTTTGAAATTATAAAGTATAATCCATAAAAATAATTTTACAAAAGACTAAAATTAAAATTATTCATATTTACATATACGTAAAACATTTTTAAATCTTATTTTAATTAAAATGAAAACTAAGCCATTGATTAAATTAATTTTGCTCTGACTGTAATTAATTAATTGTTCTCGTTTCTTATAACAACCAACAATTATCATTCAATAATTATCAGGACTTCTATGATACATTTAAAAATTAATATATTTTGTTACTATTAAATTATATCACCTATAATTAATAACATGTTATCTCTGAATAAGTTTGATTATATTTTAATTTTAATACCGCCAATTTTTTTTACCTATTGGGTCTATTTTAAAATAATTAATATTTATTTATTAAACTATAAAAATAATATGAATCAAGTCTCCTTGTAAAAAAAATGATCTATTATGTATCGTCTCTCTCCAGTGTTCTGTATCATCTCTCTGTTGTTCTGCACTCTCTCTCGTTCTACATCATCTCTCTTTGTCATTTTGTATTGTCTCGCTACTAGAAAAACTGCTTTTAGCGTCGGCCAAAAGTCCACGTTAAAGGGCCAAAAGCCTACGCTAACATTACTTTAGCGTCGGATTAGAGTCGGTGTCGGGGCTCAAGCTAAAATGCTTGAATCTAAATACTAGCGTCGGCCTAAAGGCATCCAACGCTAGGCTAAAATGCTCGACTAAAATCCGACACTAAAAATCAAAACGAATTATCCGACACTAGTATCAATCCACTAAAAAATAATGTAGCGTCAGTTAGCCGACGTTATCTTAAAAAGTCAACCAGACAGATAGCGTCCGTCAGGCCGACGCTAATTCCAAACTAATAATAGGAAACAATAGGAGAATAACAACGGAGTTCTTATAAATGACTCACAAGGGCGCAAATCTCACATGAATAAGCCATTGACTTTAAATATAAAAACATAGGTGATTAGCCATTTTAGTTGATATTTAAATGGCTGCACTTCAGCTATTAAAACCAAACCTCACAACTTCTTTAATAGATAATAAATAAATTAATGAAGGAGAAGAACAAAACAAGTTTTGTCTTACTAAAGATTTTCTTGCAAGAACTTCAGGTAGAAATCTGTTTTCTTTGCTCATTGATCGACAAGCTCGTTGTGTTCTAATAAAAGTTTGAGCTCTTATTAGAGCTTGCTTACTGTGAAGAGTTGCATCATATGTTTTTCTAACTAGACATCATCTAACAGGAGCTTGCATCTTAACCAATCCTTTCAATGCTCTAAGAGCCTTCCTTACCTGACAAATCCATCAAACAACACTATCATTATATGAATTAAATCCAATGTATATTGACAAGCACATATCCAATATTCCAATGTATATTCCAAAGCACATATCCTCTTTTATTGTATAATTTGTATTTTATAACAATAATGCTTAAAAGATTCAATTCATATACACTATCATTATAAATAATTTTTTCACTATTAATTAATCGTGATCATTAGATCATTTAAAATGTTTGTTTTTTATAATAGCTACGTTTAAAGTCATATATATAGTTAATTATGATGTGTCGACAATGTAAAATATTTTTCATCTACTAAATATAAAAAAAATTAAATTTTTTTGCATTAGCATAAAAGTAAACTATGTTTAATTGCAAAATGCAATTATAAATATATGTACAAGAGTAATTATTTAATGAAACCAAACCTCAGTTACAAGAGAACATTCTCCGCATTATAAACATATTTCCATGGAAAAGCCAACATCAATGTTTCAAAATAGATACTATACCAGAAACATTATTATTTTCAGCAAATAACAGTTACTGAGTGAATTTAAATTACCTGCAACTAAAAATAGATGTACAAAAGTTATTATCTAATGCAATCACCGTGCATCAGTTACACGAGAACATTGTGCTGCGATACGCATGTGCCGAACATCACAATGGAAGTGTTGATATATACTTCAAAGAGTACATTTCTTTCCAAACTTGGCTATTGTGTTGATACACCAAGACCTGTTTATGAGTTGCCATGAAAACATACAACAATCCATTACAGCACGCTCAAACCTTAACTCGATCATTCAAGAAATTGAGCGAAAATACGGAGACACCCCTTATATTATCAACACATATTAAGCTAGATTTGGACTCTAATAACGAATCTGAAATCTCCACCAAAATCATAGGGTTGAAGGCGACGCTTGCAAGACTGCCGCCTGGAGAGTCAGGGTGAACGAGAGTGAAGGGAAAAATAGAGAGGGAGGGAGGGTTAGGGTAAAACAAAGGGGGTTTTAATTGTTTAATGAAAAATATAGAAATAGAAGTCTAACTTTACAATCAGAAAACGTAGCGTCGGAAAAGCTTGCGCTAGAATAACGAAAAAGAATCATAAAGAGAAATAAGTCTTATTTCTGCATAGCGTCGGCAAAGCCGACGCTAAATTTGGACGTTAAAAGCTTATTTTCTAGTAGTGTCTTTAATGCCCTATTCAAAATTGTTTCAAGAGAATTTCTTTGCCTGATATGAAAGAAATTGGACAATGTTGTCGCATTTTTAGCAACTGATATACGTTTCTTGTTTCTGATATTTTTGCTTTTAGGATAAGAGGAAATATTGTTGTCAGTCTCACTGGAAAGCTTTTGCTTTCTTTTCTTACACAAATCATCAAACATTGTCTAGAAATTTAATTCAATTATGAAGGTATAGGGTGAAAACAATGTAATTTATGACTCTAACATTGTCAAATAACAGCAACAAGGGCGCTATAGAATAGTGGAATTTTATCTTACCTCTATTATTCCATGAGGCGTGATTTAGTACAAAGGTTTTGAAGAAATACCAGCTATAACAACACTATAGCATAATAGAATTTGACAAACCATCATTTTTCTGCAATCTGCAATTGGCAACACTAGTTGAACCTCAAGTCAGGTCTTAATTATTAGCTTTGATATCGATCGTATCAACTTTCATATCAAGTTTCTTTTTTTAATGATTATCGTTGTCGGCTAAGCATGGTTGTTATGTTTAATGAAATGATGCATTCTTTGGCTTTGTATCCTAAAGATTTTTGATGCAGGAATAAATATGATCCAAAGCAATTGCATGCATTTCCTTCTCTTGGACTTTTGGATGGTTATTAATCCAATAAACTTGACACATTTAACTTTGATGTACGTTTGGTGCCTGTTGACCTTTGACCTGAATCATTGGATAAAATAGATTCATGCTTACAAATTGTAAGATACAATAGTAATTTATTTATACCTCAATTTTAAACATACACTACTGATGGTTTAATTTCTTAATATGTATTGAAATATCTTAGGATCTATGAAGTATTAACGCAGAAATAGACATACAACACTCACACTGATACCAATAATGGTTGGAGAAAATATAAATAATTGTATATAATCACAAATGTCAATGTTAATATCAACTCAACTATATATATCTTATAAAAAATGCAGTGTTACATTACTCTAATTTTGTCCAACAAATTTAATAAAATTTAAATAATAAGCCATGACAAAAAATGTAAAACAAAATAATATCATATTCCATATATGAATCTTCTGATCAATGTCACATAGAGTTTGCCTTAACAGTTCAATCATACAATTGGTTTTTAGTTTTTTTCTGCATGATTAATAACGATGAACATATAGGCATCTAATGGGCAATTCTTTTACACACCTTCGAACGCAAGCTTCCACTTTCTTCACTGTCCTCTAATAGCCTGCACTCAATCTATCACTATAGTTGTATTCATAGCCACCCATTGTTTATTCTAAATTTTTTTTTTTCTATTTATGAACACTTTTTCAATTTGAACGTTTTTGCCTTAAAAGTTTTTTTTTTTTAACATATTAAGCTATAAATTGTTTTAGACACATAAAATATGTGACTGTTTTTATGTTCTTATTACACTTAATTACCAACAACAAACAACCATACATAAATTTTCAATTTATACTAAAATTTTCTCAAATTATATTTCTCAACATTCTTATCATTTTACCATACTTTATTACTATTAAAGATATAAAAAATTGATCTAATCAATTTTTTTATAAATCAAATTGTTATAAAACTAACTAATATATAACCCATTACCTTCTAATCTATATTTTTTTTTTAAATTCTTAATTTATAATTTTATATATCTATAAATCTATAATAATTACACTATATTTTAGTATAGTTGTATTAGAAACGTATATAATTTAAAATTTATATAGAACCGTAAAAAATATTAAAGCATCTGATGTATTGTTTTGTAAATTAAAAATATATAAATACTCTTTTTATATTA
>JBBPBO010000003.1:4709472-4734547 GCA_037974295.1 Cicer cuneatum | reverse complement strand
ATATATATATATATATATTTCTTTTTTTAACTTACAATATATTTATACTCTTAATTTTATTAAAATTATTTTTAAAATAACATAAATTTTATTTTTTAATTTTTTTATATTTTTTTGTATGTATTTAATTATTTTGAGTTATATATTATTTCTATTTTTATCAAATTGTAGATTCATGTAGGAAGGAAATAAATAAAAATAAAATGATTTTCAAGTTTGATGTCATTCAAAGTTAAATTCTTTAAAATACTTAATTTTATTTATCTATTAAGTTGTTAGTCTATTCAAAAATACATTTGTCTATTAATTTAAAAATGTTAATAAAAAATAATATTTTAAATAGGTTAAATAATCATATTAAATACTTTCATAAAAATTATATTCGAGCCTAAAAAAGGTCTTTATATCTATCCTTACCCATATTCAAATTTATACGTAGAAAACTTTATTTCTTTTTCACAAATCTTGTGTTATCTTTTATTTATATTTAAAACAGTCTCACTACACTATTTGTTTTAATTCTCTTAGCACGTTGAGTCAGCTCTACTTCAACACAAATACTTTATTTTTCTCTTAAAGAACGTAAACAATTTGAGTCTCGTGTGTATATATATATATATATATATAAAAGTCTTAATTGAGATAGTTGGAATGCGACACCAAATTCAATTAGTGATTAATCTATTTTTTTTCTCAGAAGAATTTATTTTTTCAAACAAAGTTGTATAGTTTTAAGTGTATGTATGTTTACATGTCTATATTGTATTGGTATTTCTACATTCGAATACAACTTTCTGTCGAAACTTCGATTTGTAACTTTAGTCAAATACACTATGCTTTTTATTTATTTAGATATGATTTTTATAATAGACCATCTTCATAATAGGTTCCGCGTGAATTAATATTTTAAAATAATTGATAATTTTAACGATGATCGACGATAATTTTTAAAAAGATATATTTTACGATCCTGATCGTCTTTATAAATAAAATAGTGATTAATTGACGTCGGCTCAATTCAAGATACTTTTATCTTGTTTTTAATTTACCAATATCGTTTAAGTCATATAAATAAAAATAATTATTAACATTAATTACTTCTAAAAATAATTATTAACATTTTGTATCACCAAATTTGTAATTAATGCAATGCAATGAGTTTATTTCTCATAAAATGTTTTATATGTTTTTTTATTTCTTTTTGTTGTTGAGTCAAATGTCTAATAATCAAAATGTAACGTCAAGGTAAAGAAAAATTGACATTCCCCGTTAAAAACTAACAAAAAAAAATAAAATGTAAAATGTCTCAAGTTTGAAACTAATGTGTTAAAATAGAATAAAAAAAATTAAAAGATCAAAGTTTATAATGTTTATAATTTATAAGAGACAGAAATAGAAATTAAAAAAACATTTAATGAATTAAAATAAAACTTAAAAATAACTTCAATAACTAAAATTGTAATTTAACCATCTTTTTGTTATCATTGCTATACCTAGATGATCAATTTATGAACTGTGGATATAACAAACTTCTCCATTTCATTTAATGTTTTATTCAGTACATAATAATACAAAACCATAAAGAACGGACAAAAAAAAATGAGAAAAAATCAAAGAAAAATAAATGTAATTATATTTGTAGTAAAAAATATATATAAAAATAAAAAGAAAAAAAAATAATATCAAGACCTTCACAAAGCAACCTTTACCTTCAAACAATTTACTTTTTAAAACAAATTTTGTCTTATAAAATATACACAAGATTTTTTAACGAATAATTTTGTTTCGAAATTTGTTTTACGTTAAGAGCACTATAGCTGTAATTGTATTCACTTCGATACCAACTACTTCTCTTAAATCAATGATAATTTGAATTAGACTTCTCTAATCATATTAGCACTATAACTGTAATCATACTCATTTTCTTTTCAATTTTTTTGTAATAAAGATTTTTGGTTGTATAAGGTGTTCTGTACTAAATAACTAATTAATTAATTGATATAGGGTACAATTAGAACTGACTAATCTGAATCACCAATGTTTTTGAAGTGGTGAATCCCAAACAAGCAAGTGATATAATTTTGTTGCAAATGATTTGTTCTTTCAAGTTTTAATTGTTTTTTATTCAATTCTTAATTCATTTTGTTTGGAGGAAATGCACCAAATAACTTTAAAAAAAAATTAGTAATTAAGTTGTTAGCAAATAAAATGATTTGGATTAAAATTTTTTAATTTTCTTAATTTTATTTCATGAAACTTTAAAAATAGGGTAAATATTAACAATGTTATAACAATTTGGTGTTTCTCTATTATAGTCTCTTTGAGGGGTAGTTAAGAACTTATTTAAACAGAAAGCTAGATCAAAGTGCACTTAGAAAAAATATTAGAGAACATAAAAAATTCTCTTAAATAAACAGAAAGCTAGATCAAAGTGCACTTAGAAAAAATATTAGAGAACATAAAAAATTCTCTTAAACAAAAATCACAATAAGAGTGAAGTAGCTAAAACAATTAAACAAATGCTTTTGCGATATAATAGTTGAATTTTGTTATTTTAAAATCAGAGGAACATATATCTTTTTATCTTATACATGTAGTATTTAAAACGTATAAAGATAATAAATGGTTTATAAAGTATATGAAAATTGTCCTTTTATTCTTTAAAATATATAAAAATGATAAAATTATATTCATAATCTTTCATCTTATATAATGGTAATAATTTAGTCATTTATTTTTTATTTTTAATATAAATTATTTATATTTTAAAATGTGCATTGGTTAGTTTTATTTTATTAAAGAATTATGACATTTTAAGCTATTTCAACATTATTATTAATTATTTTATTTTGTAAAATATATTTTTATTGAAAATAAAAAAATCCTGCATGAAAATGAAAATCTTCATAATCTTATCTTCACTCTTCATCTTAAAAACAAAACAAATTAAATCAACCAATGTTTGTATTTCAGGATTAATGGTGAACTATCACACCATGTTTGTATTTTTGTCTACATGTTATAGACATGAAATAAGTCTTAGGTAGAAGTTACATGATTAAATAGCTAAAGCTATTATGTCAAATATTAATATTAGATTTTTGTTTTCTTCCAAAAACCAAAAGCATTTTTAAAAAAATTAAGAGCACCCAAGCACAAAATGTGTAAAGGTAATCAAAGTTCAACAACTCAAAAGAAAAATTCACGACAATAAATTACAAAAAGAAATCACCAACACCATAAGAAAGATGACACCTAACATAGTAAAATAGTCGAAATATGTAATTCACGTTTACCACTCCATCAAGTTTTTTCGTGTGGCCATTTACTAAGAAAAATTTACCTCTATTTGTTTTGAGAAAACATTGTGTTTTTATTTTCTTAAATATATATGTATTTTACCATAACAAATTTTTTTAAAAGTGAATTATTATTATAAAAAGAAGATGAATTGTTAGGAAATGAAATCAGATATTTAGGAACTAACAAACAATCAATAAAATGTGAAGGCTAATGGGGTTTTGTTTTTGTTTGTTTGTATTTGAGAAAATTGAATTATATGGGTTATATTTTGTATGAAAAAAATCTCTTTTTTTTGTATGAATTCTCATCTTATAAATTCTTATTAATCATTCTCATATAAATTTAAATTGTATTTTAAAAATATATCAAATTCTCGATAAAAAACAAATTTTAAATATATTTTAAATAAAAATATACATTATATATCTTAATAATATCTTATTTCAAATCTTAAATATATTTAAATATAAATCTAAATAAAATCTTTTAAAAAAACAAATGTTTAGGCATGTTATTATCAAGACAATTGAAATTTTTCCAAAATTAATGAAAGTTCATTACCATTCAAGTTTAGAAAGCTGATTAACATGACTATAAAAATAGAGTTTCAATCTCACTGAAATTTTTCCAAAATATGAGCAACAAACTTCAATCCGTTAAACCAGTACTTTTTTTTTAACAGTATATTTTTTTTTTGACAAGTGTAATTATCTTCACACTATCCTGTCAACTCCCAAATAATTAGGGTCTTATTTTCTTAAAAATCTGAGAATCATAATATAAAAAAAAAAAAACTTTTTAGGGGACAACAACGCAATAATATATATAAATGACTGAGTTTGATATGCTTACATATTAAATTTAGAAATCAAGTGAAGGGTAATTTTGAAAATAAAAAGGCTACATCAAAATTGTGTATTGCACGCCTTTATATGTTGTTATAAATATATTATAGATATATGCAACGGTCTTAAATATTTTAGAGGTTTGTTTTAATATTAAAAATTAAATTTTTAATAAATAAAATAATTTTAATAATTAAAAAATAAATAGCATAAATTTTTTGGATTTATAGAATAAAATAAATTTTAGTTCTATAAAATTTTATTTTAATCTTTATAAAAAAATTCTCAACTTTTTAGTTTTTAAATTTTTATTTATTTACTTTTAATCTGTATTTTAAAAAGTTTTTTTATAAAAAATAATATTTTTAGTCTCTATAAAATCAAATAAAACTACTTGAACCTAATATTAATAATGTAAATAGGAAACTTTCTAAAATATATAGGATCAAAATAAAACTTAAAATAAACGTAAAGAATCAAATATAAAATTACACCATAATATATTATATTAAATTTTAAATTTTCTAACATTTTAGTAATTTAATTATATTATTTTACATTAATTTTTTTCATATTTAAATATATTATAATAAAATAGAATTAAAGTTTGATGTTATTCAAAGTTAAATTTTTTAAAATACCATTTTAAATCTAAAAAACATATTTAATTTTTTTAATCTATTAATTGTTAGTTTATTCAAAAATATGTCTGACTATTAATTTAAAAATATTAATAAAAAATAGTATTTTAAGTAGGTTAACAGGTCGTACCGAACTTTCATAAAAGTTATATTTAGACCTAAAAAAAGCCTATGACAAGTCACATACTATACTTAGGTCTTAAATTTTGTTGACAGACTAGGTTTTAGTCTTGCAAAACCTAATTCAATCTAAGCTATTTTCGCTCCTACTTTGGAGTGTTGAATTTTGTGTTTGATTTTCATGCGCAATTGATGTAAAAAAATTTATACTCCCGTAATTTGAAATATAGTTATGACAAAAAAATTAAATATTTTTAATGGTATATTTTTTTGGATCTACGAGAACTAAGAAAAAACAAGATGAGATAAGACTACTGTCATTGTCGTTTATATTCTAGTCGTAGATTAATTTTTTAATAGATTACGATTAAATAGATAAACAATTGAGATAATAATTCACTCATTAATCACATTAAAATAGTCTAACTCATTATAATTCATTTATAAACAAAACTCAAACATATAATTCATCCGCTTAAAATAATTGATCATAATACACAATATTTGACTATGATGTACTTTATTTTTTCTTTCTTTGACAAATGACTATGTCAGATTCAAATATGACCATGTCGGTATACATGTGTGTGACTATTGACTTTGACTTCAAAAGAATCATCATTCACAATTTCACATCAATATACCCAAAAAAAAAAAGTCACACAAGTTGCATTTCCAAGGTTACTCAAAACTAAGCCTTAGGCCCAAGCACGAATATGAATATATAACATGACAAATTAGTTCTAAATTAATTAATTAAAATTAAGACTACATCTATCTTAATTCAGATTTAAAATTAGATATGTTTCTTTTTTATAAATTTTGAGTTATTTTTTATTTATTTAAAACGGTTCATTAAAATATTTGTTTTAATCCTTTTAATATGTTGAATCGATTCCACTTTAACACAAATACTTTGTTTTTTTTTTTAAATAATGCAAACAATCTTAGTCTCGTAAATAATATATATATATATATATATATATATATATATATATATATATTATAGACATAGAAAAATCTTACTTTCTTTATCAATCTACCCTACATAATTAGTTTAAATAGTAGGAATGTGACACCAACTTCAATTATCGATGAATGTTTTTTTTTTTAAATAAAAATGTAAAGTTTTAAGTGTATTTTTGTTTACATGTCTATATTATATTGGTATTTCTAGGTTTGAATATAACTTTATATGATAAGTTTTAATTTGTAGGTTTAGCCAAACACTCGATGCCTTTTGATTTATTTAGAGGTGACTTTTATGATCGACTATATATCTTCATATCAGATGCATCTGAATTAATATTTTAAAATGGTTAAAAATTTTAACGACAATCGTCGATATTTTTTAGAAGTAATATCTTGTGATCTTTATTGTCTTTATAAATAAGACAGTGATTTAATTGATGTCGATTCAATACAAAATACATATTTATTTTATTTTATTTCTAATTAACTAATATCATTTAAGTCATTATTTCAATTATAAAAATAGAAATAATTACTAATATTAATTACTTCTAAAAGACGATATTTATTGTCGTTAAAATTTTAAATATTTTTCAAATATTAATTTATACGATGGACGTTGTACATATTAGAATTTACATTGCCTATGTATTAAACATGCACTTGGTTTATTTGAATTACACTCAAAACCATCATTATACATTCTTTGCATTGGCTTGGAGATATTTATTTCAACTTCTTTTTTTCAAGGAGGCTAGAGTTGCATCAAAGGGGTAGTGGAAAAATACATTTCAGATATGCTACTTGGTAAAACCAGGGGCCATCATCAATCATAAATATATTATATTTATGTAACCTTCAAGTTACTATGAACCACCACTAACCAAAGGGGTAGGAGGGAACATCAACTAAGAAGTAACCCCAATGTATTAGTGTACTCAATACAATGATCTAATGTATATGATATTTAATATTTATATACTATATACTTTAAAAGAATTCTGAATATAAGTCAATAAATCTTTTTGAAATAAATTATAATTTTTAATCCTTAAATAATTTTTAGATGTTTTTTGAGATTTTTCTGTTTCATTTTGGTACACTAAATTACTTTTAAGTTCGAATTTACTCTCATATTTTTTTAATACTATTTTAGTTTTTAATTATATTTCATTTTGTATTACCAAATTTGTAATTAATAAAATGCAATAAGTTTATTTCTCGTAAAAAAAAATGACAAACCTTACACACTTTAATATTTTTTGTTTATAGTTTTTCGATCGGGTCCTTAAAATATTTTATGTTTTTTTTTCTCGTAAATAAATTATAATTTTTAATCCTTAAATAATTTTTAGATGTTTTTTGAGATTTTTCTGTTTCATTTTGGTACACTAAATTACTTTTAAGTTCGAATTTACTCTCATATTTTTTTAATACTATTTTAGTTTTTAATTATATTTCATTTTGTATTATCAAATTTGTAATTAATAAAATGCAATAAGTTTATTTCTCGTAAAAAAAAATGACAAACCTTACACACTTTAATATTTTTTGTTTATAGTTTTTCGATCGGGTCCTTAAAATATTTTATGTTTTTTTTTCTTGTTAAGTCAAACGCTTAATCATCAAAATATAATGCTAACATAAAAAAAAATTGATACATATCACTAAAAAAACTAACAAAAAATGTGAAAGTGTCTCAAGTTTGTAACTAATGTGTTAAAATGGAATAAAAAAATTTAAAAGTTCAAAATTTCTAATATTTATAATTTATAAGAGACAAAAATAAAACATAAAAACTTAATCAACCAAAATAAACTCTAAAAATAGGGTAACTAAAATTATAATTAAGCCAACTTTCATTATTATTACTATAACTAGATGATCAATTCATGAAGGAGGGATAACAAAAGAAAAGAAAGTATTCCTCAATTATAACTCTACAAACTTCTTTTAATTTAATCTTTTGTTCATACATAATAGGAGAAAATCATAAAAAAATGAACAAAAGAGAAAAGAGGGAAAATCACAAAGCAAAATAAGTACAATTACACTTTGTATGACCAAAGAACAAAAAAGGAAAAAAACAATAACAAGGGACAACCATGAAAGCAACATTTACCTGACATTTTGTTCCCCCAAATCATGTGCTTGAATTATATATATCATTATTTGTGCATACCATTCACACAAACGTCTTTTTCTTATCACTTTGTCTTCTTGATGCAAACAATTTACCTTTCAATCCTTTAACTTATACAAGGTACACCTAATTTTCCTTATCACAACCAAACCATAGAAACATAAAAATAAAATTAAAAAAAGACCCCACCAATTTGTACATTAGTAAAAAAATTAGATTAAAAAAAACTACTTTTTTTTTGCAAGTTAGTAAATTATTTCTTCTTACTCTTATCTCTATTGTTGGAGAAGATTGAACCAAAACCAAAAAAATTTCCAGAAGGAACATTCAAAACATGACTAACTCTAACATTATTAGCATAAACTCCATGACTTCTCTTCAAAGGTGGCTTTTGATGATTGTTTTGACCAAAAGAATTAGAAAACTTTGTAGTAGAAGAACTTTTTTGTGAATTTTGCTTAACATTAGAACCTTCTTTTGATATTTGCATCCTCTTACCACTTGTTGAAGAGCCAGTTGAATTGCTTCTAGAAAGAAGTGGTAAAGGACATAAACTAGAACCATATCCACTTCCACAACTACTACTTCTCTTAAATCCCCAAAAGGACTTAGAATTTGAACTATGCTTTTCATCCACTTCATCAATATTGTTCAATTCTTTGAAATCTTTTGTGATCATTTTCTTGGTGTGCTTTTTGGTTGTGGAACCATTGGCATAGAGTGGTGGCAATGGAAAATGTTGAGGTTGTGGTTGAATTGGCGGCGAAACCGTTGTAAAAAGTGATTTTTGACTGTTGTGAAAAGTCTTTTCTACCGCGGTGAAAGAAACATTGTTTTTGTTTTTCTTGATTTCGGTTGGAAGAATAATTCCATGTGAGAAAAGCTCATCAGCTGAAGATGATTCAAGTTCTGAATTTTCATTAACACAAAAATCAAAATCAATATTGCTTGAATTCAAACTAGATGAAGTTGATCTTAAAGGGTGTCCTTCAATTGGTATTACACCCGATTGAGAGAAATCATGTGAGAATGAAATTCTTGGACTCATGGTAACACCAAAATTTTCTGAACAAAATTCAACAACCATTTCATTCACCTAAAAAAGAGAGAGAAAAAAAAATTCATACCCAAAATTTTAAAATGGAAAAAATCACTAAAAACAAAGTTTTTTTTTTTTATAATGAGAAAATGAATAGAACAATACAGGGCTTAAATGGGTTATCAAAACTCAAAAACTTAGTAGCAAAAATAAGTCAATTTAGTTTATTCAAAATCAAACAAAGATTGCAATGAAAAGGAGTCTCAAGAGTTCAAAAAGAAAATCTAAAATGAAAACAAGATTGAATTGTGAAGATATGAATTGTAAAATTAAAGTTTGGAACTTTTTTCTCCAATTGTGTAATATAAAGTTGGAAGAAAAATAAAATAAAAAAAGGGATTATGAGAGAAAGAATATGGCATATGTGGTTTTGGAGAAACTATATAAAGATTGAGACTTTGGAAATGAAACTATGAAAGTGGTGAGTGGTTTTGGAGAAGTTTCAAAGGTTGGTTTGTTTGTTTGGAGAGGGTGGCAGTGAAATAAAGGTATGTTTGAATTGTGAAGATTGATTCAACAACCGGTAGTTAAGAAAAGTCAAAAGACAATAATAAAATACAAAAGTAAAAATTAACTACAAAGAAGGTAAGAATGAAATATAAAAATGTGTTTGATTACCAAGAATACAATATATGAAGAAAAATATAATAACCAATTGTTTGTGAATTTATTTGACTTAGGATAATATGATAAATAAATAGCTGCATTTTTTCTCTAAAATGTCTCATGGCGATGTTTCCACTCAATGTGGATGATCAAGTATTCTTAATTTGAATTTGCATATCAAATGTCATTGCAATCTTAATTATTTGTTGTGTTTATTGGTTATGATCGAATAATATTCTTCTTTTCTTTATAAATAAATAAACAAGAGTTAAATAAATTTTTAGTTCCTATTAAGTTTAACATTTTTTTTAGGCCTTATAAAAAAATTTATAATTATGTAGTCTCTTAATTTTTTTTTTCATTTAAGTCCTTGCTTTTAATTCCAATTACATGTACCATTCAAATGTTTGAATGATTTTTTAAAAATATGTTTATAACATTATCAGAATTTACTCCACGACAATTTAGAATTTTTTAATAAAAATTACTTAAATATAAATTTTTAAGCGTCAAATATTTAAAAATTCATATTTAATTAATTTTTTGTTAAAAAACTTCTAAACTTTATGGTTATAATATTCTAAATAGGACTGCAAAATATTATTCAAAATTTGAAGGATATATCGAACTAACTTAAAAACATTGAGAAAAAATAAAAACAAAAATTGTTTAAAGATAACAAAGTTAAAAGAAAATTATAAAAACTTCAAATAAACTTTTATAGGGGTAGCATAAATATTAAAAATACCTTAGTCTACCAATTTTGTGAACATTTTTTGACTAAGGTAACTTGCATCACGACCAATTCACCATAATATCCCTTAACAATTTGGTATGATCAATGTGAATTATAACCGAGGAAATATATGAAATCTTGACATGAGACATATATATTTTGCTCATAGAGGGGAGGTGTAGCAAGTAAGTCTTGTTCGATTTTGGGCCTAGAGGACCCAAATGTGTTAGTAGTATGAGAGAGTGTTATTGTTGATTATAATCTTATCGAACTTAGACTAATTTTTATAATTATATGTAGAGAAATATCCCAATTTAAAATAATCATCTTATACAACTCTAAAATTACATGGTGAAAGATGATGCTAGAAAAAAGCTGTTCCTTCCATTTTTGTGAGATCTAAGAGTCCCATCCTTTCCCATCTCTTCAAAGTCAATGGCCCTAGCCATACAGGCTCCATTATGTGAGAGACTGAAACAAAAAACCACCTCATACTTGTCAACTCTTTCCCCCATTTTTTTCTTCTTTTAAATTTAAAATGGTCTCACTTCAATCTCAAGGCCACTAATAACTAAGCCACTTGCCATGTGAAGAAAAATTAAAGGTAGAAAAACCGATGACATATTGTTATCATGTGCCAGAATCTAGATGGACCAATTATACAAAAGAGCACCCCATCATCAGATCTTTTCAATGTCCCTTCTTTGCTTTTTCTCATCCATTTACACACGTAGTATATACATCTTAATTTTCAAAATAAATGTATGTTTCAGGTTTTTCATATATATTAAAAAATTTAATATAAAGAACAAAATTAATTATTAAATTTTTATTATTATAAATGTTAAATAAAATTAATATTTTGAAAATAGGGTACACAATAATAATTGAAAAGTATAATTCAAAAAAATAATCCAATAAAATTATACTTATTATAAAACGAAAAAAAGTGATAAGGATATATTTACATCGTGTGTCAACTTTAAAAGTTTTTATTAAATAAATTAGTTAATATATAAAATTATTTGATATTGTATTAGATTCCTTTATTTCAATGTATAATATAATATTTAAAATAAAAATATATATATGCTGATGACATGACTAGAGATATCAACACAATTCAACAACAATATATGTCATGTTTTATATATATATATATATATATAATTATAAATAGTTTATTCAAATTAATCCTCATTGAGGAGTTTAACATACCGGAGAAAAAAAAGAACAAATAATTTAAAATCACTAGAGATTTTGATATTACATCTTCACACAAAATTTTAAGATATTATATATATATATATATATATATATATATATTCACATATTTTATATATTCAACATTTATCTTAATCATAATCAATATAAAATTAACTATTCATACTTAAATCAACAATCTCTCTGAGCCTTTATAGTCAAAGGAACATGTTTCATAACTACGCTCACATGTAAACTTTTATATAATATAAGTATTCAATCCACCTTTTCCCAAATTTTTATACCACCTTATTTTATTGTAGTTGCTATTTGGGATTATCTTCCATTCTCTTACACCAATCCGAAAACTCTAAGGGTCTGTTTGATGGACGGAATAAAGAGACAGAATATGATACATTTATCCTATTATACTCTAATTTTTTGTTTGATGCACCAATCTAATATGATATAGTAATCAAACTTTTTAAACATATCCTGATTCAGCCTTATTTTTTAATATTTGGTTTAAGGTAGGTTAAAATAACTCGTTTCCAACATGATAAAAGTTAAGAAATATTTTCTCATTTTTGCCCTTTTCCACTCTCAACTTGTTGTGTTCCTCTCCCCCTCTCCCTCCCCCTCCACCTCCACCTCCACCGTGCTCTCCTCTCCATCCCCTTTCCATTGCCGCCCTCCTCACCCTCTCCACTGCCACTGTGGTGCTCCTCTCCACCGTTGCCCTCTCCCCGTTTTTCTCTGTTTTTATTCTTTTCATATTTGTCCTAATTTCCTTTTATTTTCTTCATGTGTTGATGAAATAATTTTTTGATTTCCTCTAATTTTTTGATTGTTTTCTATTGTTGATATTGGGTTGATTTTCTCTTTTCATATTTGCTCAGATGTTTTTGGTTGTTTTCTAATTTATTTTAAAGATAAAAGTTATGATTATTTTCTGATTGTGTTCATATCGAAAGGTTGAAAAAATAAACTTTGATTCAGAAGATTTTCGGTTGTTTTTTGTGTTCATATTTGCACTTTTTCTCTATCATCTTTGATATTTGAGTTTTATGTTAATTATTTTTTTATATAATTACTAATAATAAACTTAGATTGATGTTAAAAAAATTGATGGATAATAATTATTATTTTCCTCTGTCATCTATATTATGTGTTATGATGTATTGATATTCTATTTTGTGTTGATTGATAATAATAATAATAATAATAATAATAATAATAATAATAATAATAATAATGTTGATACTTTTATATATATAAGTAAATCTGAATTCACAAGAACAAAATGATGTGATGTTACATCTAATATTAGAGCAAATGTTTTTAGAGATGATCGGAATTTGTTTAACAATTTTTATGGTAGTGAGTCATTATGGATAGAGAGGGATTAAGGGGAAATTTTTAGAGAGTTTGATCGAGATGATGTCACATGTGTTAATCAACTTCTCATATATATTAGATCATTTTGTACTAAGGTAGGTTGAAAGAAGATGAACTAGTAACTATTGAATAACAATTAGTAGGTAGTATTTTTATAGTTAGATGAAATTATGTTCGAGAAGATTGTTTGGATGAAAGATGGAAATGGTTTAAGATACTTTTCTAGAATAAATTTATATCTTTGTATTTTTTTATGTGTTAATTTGGATGAAACATTCATAAGTTTATTTTTTTTGTATGGTTTGTTGAAACATGTAAGACATCGTATTATTCTTTATGATACTTTATTGCTACTACGTAGTCGATAGGTTTAATTTGACACAATGTATTGGAAATTTTAATAATATATGTTTTTTAATATTATATGTTTTTAGCATTTTTAATTTTTCAAGTATATCAAATTACTTCATAAATTATTTACATTTTTGTAGCATTTTTTTTATTTATTTATAAAAAAAATATATGGTTATTTTGAAAGAAAAAAATTAAATAGATTATAAGGACAAAATTTTCATTTTATCACAATATAAATTATATCATTTGGTTATGTGTTGTGTATCAAACACTAAATATGATAAACTAATATTATCAAGTTTGTTATCATATGCACATCAAACACATGACACGATAACTCCTTATCAGTCCATATTTTATCTTGTCTCTATCATACTCTTTATCCTATCATGTTTTTATCTTATCTTGTCCATCAAACGACCCTAATTGTCTTATAGAAAGAACAATTTGGAAGTAAAGAAAGCGGGACCTTGTAACAGATTAGCAATCAAGTAATAATCATTGTCTTAAAACTTAAAAGTTATTCTAAACATTATATACAAATTTCTAAACATAACGATTAAATTATTTTATTTTATTTTTTTATACAGATAAATAAATACATTAATAAACAAACTCTTTATATCATTGGCAACTAATTTAATTCTAATTTGTTATTTTGTTTTAATTCATGTGAATTTGTTCATATTTAAAATAGTCTATGTAATACGAAAAGTATTTGATTTTAATCTCTCTCATATAGGCTACATTAAAGCAACATCAGGACATATTAAAAATGAATTTTACATATATATTACATGAATTTATTTAAATACAAATAAATTTTATAGAAACTAAAATAAAAATGATTAAAAAAATAAAAAATTGTATAATAATAATAATAATAATAATAGTAGTAATAATAATAATAATAAATACATGCATGAACTCAAATCACAAAAGTAGTACCATATTTGAAAGTTATTTAAATTTTAAACTTAACGTTGATCTTATATGAAATTGGGTTTGCCTACTCCTAAAGCATATTGGGACAAGATTTCTGTAACAAGAGTGTGTGATGTTTGCTAGAATATATATTTGGTACCTTACACGTAAGGTATGATGGAAATTCTAGCTAATTGGGGAACAACAATGTGTGAACGAGTTATGTAAATTTGATATAAAGATCTAAGTATAGGCCCTAAAGGTTAAAGAAAAAGGGCTTTATATATAAAAAAAGCATCCTTATATTTTATAGATTCATAGTCTCGACAGCTTAGTATGGTTTTTGGTGGCAAATTATTGATGAATTTGGTTTCTTTAGATCATGGATTGAATATTTGAAGAGATATAGTTAGAGAAAAGTTTTTCTATACCCCAAAACAGTTTTGGAAATATACATAAAAAACACATATTTTGGGTATAGAAAAACTTCTCTATGTAAATTCACACTAAAAAATGCATATTTATATAATTAAAAGTACACTATTTGATAAATGAGTTGTAAATATATATTTAATACCTCTAAAATTTCAAAGTTTTATTTGTAGTTTTTATATTTTTTTTTCGACTTTTAATCTTCATAATATTTGTGTTCAATATATACTTTTAGTCTTTACTGTTAAATCAATTCGTGTGTATCATTTAAAATTTTAAATATTTTTTTTAGATATTTAGAATATTATAAATATCTTGCTTACAAATTTTTTAAAAAAATTAAGAAGAAATTAATTAAATATGAATTTTTTTTATATTAGAAACTCAAAAATTGAATTTTAAATCTATTTTTTATCATGATTTTTGTAGTTTTTCCTCAAGCGTAAATCCAAAGTTTGAGACCATTATAATAAAACTTCAATTTATTTTAATCTTATAAAAAGTAAAACTAGTGACAAAACATATTCTCGAACTAAAAGTGGAAAACAAATTTATTGTGGCACCGAAGTACACTTTAAAAATTATGTTTAATTTTTTTAAAACCGTGGGTGGAAAAAATTACCCTCAATGAATGAATTAGGACCTTTTGGTTGGAAGTATAGATTAAGTTATAAAATTATTTATTTTAATGGCCAAATGTACAAAACTCCATGGAGGTTTTTTATTTTTTATTTTCTCTCCATTCATTGGTCTATAACAATGTAATGAACTTGAATGTGACCTCATGCATGCCAAATAGAACTTAAAAATTAATTAATTATTTTTTTACAAAGGGAGTTTTTATAACTTTTCTGGATGCATTAATAAAAATTTTACTAGTTACGCATAAGTATTAGTTAGGATTAATACTATTTTGGATTTGAACTTTGGATATAATGTCCAACCTAATAATTTTGATATTTGTAAATTAAGTTAAGATTTAAGATTGTTTTAGATATATTCTAATAATTTAAATGAATAAACATATCTTTTACTCACAAAAAATATTTATTTAATGAACTAAATTATATTATTTTATTTTATTTTTTGAATAATCCATGTTATATTTGGTCAATAAATAATCCAATGTTTAAGCATGGAAAATTTCGTGTTTAATGTGAATATTTTGCGGTTTAGGTCTATGATGATACAACCCATGTGTGGGCCCATCCCAATAAATGGGCTTAAACATGAATTGGGCCTTTAGGCTTTAACGTCAGTTTGAAGTTTGAACATCACATGATACATGGATCTTTTGTAGATGCTATCTCCACCACCTAAGTTTTCCAACCACACTCCTAAATTCATTAAAAAAAAAGTCAAAATGCCCATGTATTTTAGAAACCACCAACACCTCCTCTTTCTTTTACATTTTCCATTAAATTTATTCACTTTAAATTCTAGGTTCAACCTTTTTAAAAAAATATGCTTGTAAACTTTAAACTTTTGGTGCCTATTTTTGTTTTTTTGTTTTTAAATGCATGGTAACCTTCAAATTTACCATAAATACTATTTTTTTAAATAAAAAATATAATTTAAACTTATAGTTTATGCTATTCATTATTTTATTGAATCTGTAGTTATAACCTACACCAGTAATTGTAAAGTATGCTAAAATGTATCGACAATGCAAACGCAAGTAATTAAACATACAGTTGGGCCAAAAATACACTTCAAGTATTTAAGGGGATCTCAATTCTTATTTTATGTCTTACAATTTTCCATTAAAATATTAATCATAACTTATTTTGCAGTCCAAAATAAGTCACCCATTAAAGTGTTACTTTTATAGTTGTTTCAGATGAAATAGATTAAGCACAAAAATGTTTGGAAAAAAATTGTTAAAATTTGAGAAGGGTATTTATGGGATAATACTAAAGTAGAAGTACAATACCAATTTTTGGGTATAACTAACAATTTTAAAAATGAAATCAGAAAATAATTTGAGAAACCAAACGTGGGCCGCTAAGTATGAGAAAGTGGGCCTGGGCTTACATGATTTAAAACGAAAACGACATCTATGTACCGCCGTTTTATCATCTATCTTCTTCACTTTGTTTCTGTTTCTAAGTGAGTTTCACTTCCAACATTAACATTTATCTTTTGTTTCTTCTTTGTTCCTTGTAACTAACTAGAGAAAAATAAACAACAACAACATCATTGGGAACATTTGAAATTTGCTTTGGTTTGTTACTTAACGGTATCAGGTGACTACGAGATACAATATTATAAAATGTTCAAATCATGTTAGTGTGTGAGTTGTTCAATTTTTACTTGTTGATTGTTCTCACGACTTGCAGATATCAATCTTGTGAAATTTGATGGCTCCCCTTATGAATATTCTCAAAGGACCATTCTTCTTAAACATTTCATGTTTCTATGATTGTCCCAAGTTGCTTAAACATAATAAAACATGTTCGTATGTTGAAAAAGTTGCCAAATTTCAGAAATACAATGGTGTCCTTTTGGCTATGCAAGGTTATTTTATTTTACTAAATGATTTTATTTTAAATTCTCCATTTTTGTGTATTAATTGGATGTTATTTGTGACAGGCAGTGGGGAATTAGCAGGTCATGTTGCCAATTCATTCAACCATAAGGTAATATAGTTTATTTATAGGCCTCTCTTTTGTTCATATTTCATCATTGTGTGATTAAGTACTTTATAATAAATGCATGAACTTGATTTTCCATTTTCCATTTTCATAATTTATGGATATGAGGCACATACTTTATCTGTAATCATGGATTCTCTTTGGTGCCCTATTCAAAATTGTTTCAAGAGAATTTGTATGCCTGATATGAAAGAAATTGGACAATGTTGTCGCATTTTTAGCAAATAGGTTCCTTGTTTATGATATTTTTGCTTTTAGGATAGGAGGAAATATTGTTGTCACTCTCACTTGGATGCTTTTGCTTTCTTTTCTTACACAAGATCATCAAACATTGTCTAGAAATTTAATTCAATTATGAAGGTAAAGGGTCAAAGCGATGCAACTTATGACTCTAGCATTGTCAAATAGCAGCAATAGGGGCCCTATAGAATAGCGGAATTTTATCTTGTCGCTATTATTCCATGAGGCGTGATTTAGTACAAAGGTTTTGAACAAATAGTGGCTATAGCAACACTATAGCATAGCGGAAGTTGAACAAATCGCTATTTTCCGCAATCTGCGATTGGCAACACTTGTTGAACCTCAAGTCAGATTTTATCAGCTTTGATATCAAGTTTCTTTTTTTAATGATTATCGCTGTCGGCTAAGCATGGCTGTTGTGTTCTTAATGAAATGATGCATTTTTTGGCTGCATATTTTTGACGTGGCTCTAATTATTATGGTTTTACTGTTAGATTTACATTAATAATGGAGGAGAGTTGAATGGTATTCCTCATATACAAACTCTTAGAGAATTTCCTCGGGAGGAGCTTTTTCAAAAAGTTGTCATGGTCAGATTTGATTCTAAATTATTTCTCAAGCAAGAGTATAACCAGAAGAATCAATCAGATTTTAATGCAATGTTTACAATTAAATATTTACATGAAGCTGGAGCAAAGGTCATCCTTGTCAGTGATTGGAAAACAAATACTTCAGAACTTCACACTCAATCGGTCGCAGGTAAAGACTTTCTTGCAATCCTTGTGTTTATTTGCCACTTGAAGTTTGGCTATTATATGAAGTTACAATCATAGTTTAATGAAATGAACGAGTTGTTTAAGCTTCCATATTAGATAGTTGATTATCTCAATGTTATAGATTTCTTATCAACAATTCTCCAAATACAAGTCGTTCCGGTGCAAGGCATTTCTTATAACAAGCTACCAGAGATTAAAGGTCTCGAGAAAGAGAATGTCTATCTTCTTGAGAATCTTTATAATGTCAAAGACGAAGTTGCTAATTGTTTGAAGTTTGCTGGAGTATTATCGTCAGGAGTTGATATCTTCGTCAATGACTCCTTCTCCAACACTCATAAAGTTCTAGCATCAACTGTTGGCATTACGCGTTTCTGCTATGCCTCTATAGCTGGATTTCACTTTGAGGAAAAGCTTTGTCTTGCGAAGAATTTAGAAGAAGCCAGCAAGAAGCCATTTATAGCTATTGTACGCCTCTTCTGCTGCTATAGCATTAGTTATGATTATGAGAAATCAGTGTTGTCAAATAGCACCTATAGCAATGATGTAGCACTGTAATGTGACAAAATTTGAACAACTTGCTATTTTTTGTCATCTGCGAATGACAACACTAGGAGAAATAACTCTTCAAGATAGCCTCAAGTTGTCTTATCAATGAAGCTATTCACCGTTGGTTTCTCATACAATTCAGATGGGAGGAGGTAATCTTGCCGAGAAAGCAGCTTCCTTTCGATTTTTAGCATCCAGATGCCAGGGTTTTGTTTTTGTTGGAATGATGTCATTTCAAATAATGCAAGCAGTAGGAGTATCAGTTCCTATTGAATTGATGGACCGTAAGGCATTTAGTGAAGCTCTAGATATAGTGAGACTTGCTCGCGATAACGATGTGCAGATATCGTATCCACAAGATTTTTGGTGCAGGAATAAATATGATCCAAAGCAATTGCATGTATTTCCTTCTCATGGACTTTTGGATGGTGAGATTTTCTTCAAATTGTTAAATGCAATTATTTTTTTTGGATAATATAAGTCATGCATTGTTTTATTAAGCAAATAAACTTGACACATATTTAACTTTGATCTAGGTTGGGTGCCTGTTGACCTTGGACCTGAATCATTGGATGAATTAGATTCCATGCTTACAAATTGTAAGGTACAATAGTAATTTATTTATACCTCAATTTTAAACATACACTACTGTTGTTTAATTTCTTAATGTGTATCAAAGTATCTTAGGATCTATGAAGCATTGACGTAGACATAGACATACAACACTGATACTGATACTGATAATAGTTAGAGAAAATAGAAGTGATTGTATGTAATCACAAATGTCAATGTCATGTCGGTGTTGAACACTTACATATGTTGTACTAGAACACGTCTTCAATCTAAAGTGTCGATGGTAAATTAGCTAAAGTTGACTATCAAAAGATAAAATAAAGTCAAACTGTTTTTATATAAGTTATAAATTATTTTCATAAACTATCCTGGTGAACTTATAGAGATGTCATAAGCTGTTTTCAAAAACTCTCTCGACAGTCTCGAAAGTGCTTATATCAGTAGATAAGCTCAAATAAGCCAATTTGAATATAGACCCTTTTTACATGTAATCATTGCCATGCAATAGAAATATTTGTAAAATTTATAGTAATATCTTTCATTTTAAGATAATGGCTTATCCTTCAATTTTGAAATGTAACAAAGAACCACTTCACTTTTTCTTTGAATCAATTACAGAAAATAGTTTGGATTGGTCCAGTGAAATTTGGTGATCCAAGTGAACACACAAAAGGAGCATCTAAATTGGCGAAAATTCTTGATCGACTAAGCCAAGGAAACTGCGAAACAACTGTGGTTGGGACTACAGCTTGCAATCTTGTGAGACAAGAAAAAAGTTCGCTGTCCTCGATAAATATGATTGAGAATGCTTCAGTAGTATGGGAATTTCTCAAAGGAAGAAAGCTTCCTGGTGTTATGGCTGTTGATAGAGTATGTTTATATTACTCATCTACTTCATATTTTAGGCCTATTGTGCTTGAATTATATTTGAGTTAAACCACCAATTTTTTTGTAGATGACTAACTTTCTTAATATTACCTTAACCATCCATTAAACAACGAGTAAATACTAAAGTTGGTCCTTGAAATTGTAGGGTTGTATCAACTTATTTTTCAACATTATCGATATTCCAAAACAATCGCTGGAATCACAAAATGTTAATCATGTTCATTCCTCTATCTAGATCGGTTATCAAATGCATCCCTGACATTATTCACTTGGTTTCAGATTCATCCTTAATATTATCAACTTCATAGACCAATTTGGACATTATCACTTGGTTTCAAATTCATCCCTGACTAGATTGATACAGTCCTACAATTTCATAGACCAATTTGGACATTACCTTATTAGACTGTCTTCATTATTTCAATATGTCATACTCTGACTGAAATGGGAGAGAAATAACAAAGCTAACTAAGCCATGGGCATTTTTTTGTGGTAAATTGTTGAAGTTAGCATCTTAAAATAATTGTTTTGATGTATCCAATCTTGCTTTAAGCAATTCAAAGTGCTATATAAATTCTGCTGCAATAATACTATTACTACTTATTGTAGTCACATTTTTGCAGGCATACCCTTTTGAAATCAGCTGGAACAACATTTACTCTGACCCAACTCAATCTCTTGTGGTTGATATAGGAAGTGGTACTTTTTATTTTTCAATAATATGTATACTATAATATAATAATGTTTATTATTTGCATATATCTAGTAAAACTGTGCAACTAGAAACTTGTGATCAGTATATTCCCAAACAAACACTATAAAATATATTAGCAATTGATGATAGCACATTATCCTCATATATACATTTACTTTTAACCATAATAACATTGTTCTAAAACATTTCTTGAGTTTATTATAGAAAATTTAATATTTGAGCTCTAAATGACAGGCAATGGCCTTTTTCTTCTTGAAATGGCTAAAAGGAGGAAAAATTTAAACTTTCTTGGTTTGGAGATGAATGAAAAGGTTCCATTCTTGTTGCATACCTTGCCTTGTACCTAGTCTTTTTGGGGTCTTGGATTCGCTACGGTCAGAGATTTCCCCCAGTCGGAATATTGATGGTCGTTTGATTGAGCTTAGATGGTCTAGCTTCGAGCTCAGTAGTTGAAATTATTATAAAAAAAAAAAAAAAATTGTATGTATTTTGGACTGTCCGATCTCGACCACACGACCACCAAAGTTCCGGCTACGTGAATGCAGAATCCCCTTTCTTGAATCCGAATTCCCTTTTCTGCTACCCTCTTTGGTTATCTATTTTTTCTCTTTAAAACATTAACATATTTTTCAGCTTGTTGCGCGCTGTCTGGATTCTGTTCAACAGTTTGGCATAAAAAATGGGTAATGTTCTTGCTTTCATAAGAATAATAGATGCTGCATCTTTTTTTTTTTTAGTTGTAATAGATTAGATTAAATAATTTTTTTTCATAGTTGAATATCATGCGATATATCAACATTCTGCATTTATTTTAAGGTCACATTTAATTATGATCATATATCTCTAATTTTTTGAGTTTCTTTATACTTTGAATTTCATTATATTGTCTAACTTTCTAAGCTTTGCTTTCCTGATTTATCAATTTTAGGCACTTCATCGCTACAAATGCGACATCAACGTTCCGTTCAATCGTTTCTACTTATCCAGGAGTGTTAGTTCTTGTATCAATACAGGTCATGCTCCAATTTGATGTTATTTTTTTTATGCTAAAAATTTATTAAAAAGAAAGAAAACAAAAACTGAGGGATATAAACCTAACTCAAGAAAAGAAAAAAATACGAAAGAAAGAAGTGCCAAAAAACAATTTTGATGTAATTATTTATCATATTTTTAATTAAATATATTTCATTACATTTCAAATATGATGTAATTAGTAGTCACATATTTTTATGCAATTATTTTTCTTTCACCATCAATCACCAAAGCCTAATCTTCATTTTGCCTCTATTTTTCTTTTGTAGTGTCCAAATCCTGATTTCAATAAACCTGAACATAGATGGAGAATGCTGCAAAGATCTTTAATTGAAGCAGTGGTGGATCTTCTAGCATTTGGTGGAAAGGTAATTAAATCATGAAGAAGTTCTTCACTTGAATTTCATTAATCTTATACAATCGTTTTCTTGTCACATTTGAGGAAAAATGGTTGTTTTTGTTGGGAAAATAAACAAACAGAGAAATTTAAATTATTATCACTACACGACCAGAGAATAACATTATGTAAAAATTGTTACAACACACAAACTTCAATCAAATACCCCACACCCATAATACAACCACACTCTCAAAAGAGAATATCTAACTAACTCATAAAACTCTAAAACAAAAGAGAAAGAAAAAGTTGAATATAAACTTACAGTGTTTCTGACTAGAGCGAATTGTAATAAAAAACTAGAATTCTATATATATAGCCTTGAGCTCTCTCTTCTTTTACAATTCTAAGCAATGTAGGACTATTTCAATTTCTTCAATTTCAACCCAAATTCAATAGTTTTCAGCAGTATTGTCAAATAGCATGTATAGCATAGCTGAAATGAACAAATATTGTTTTGTGATATACTATTGAGTACAAAATGCAGTCAAATAACAGTTATAAAAGCGCTATAGCATTGTGGCGTATTAGAACTTTTAACAAATCACTATTTTTCTTAATATGTGATTGACAACATTGGTTTTTTTGTACTATATTCATTATGTCTCTTGTGTTAGTAATACTTTGATGTATTGTGCAATTATTTACTCCAACTTGTATTCTTTAAATAGTATTTAGTTTCATAATATTGAGCCTTATTAGATTCTCAACATTGATCAGGTTTTTTTGCAATCCGATGTAAAAGAAGTTGCAATAAGAATGAAAGAACAATTTTTAAAATATGGCCAGGGTAAGGTTGTTTTGGAGCATGGTCAATTCAATGACCAAAGTGATCAAAGTGATTGGCTTGATGAAAATCCATTTGGAGTTAGGTCAGATTGGGAAAAACATGTTTTAGAGCGTGGTGCGCCTATGTACCGAATGATGTTTTCAAATTTTTCGTCTAGCAATGAATTGTAAATAGCTGGATTCTGATTTACCCATAAAAATAAGAGCCCATGTTTGTTTCAAAGTTGGTAATAAGAAAAAGAATAAAATTGTATGATTTATTGAGGAATACATTATTTAGAGGCTTTTTTATATTGTAGTTACTAAATTATCTCTTTATAACTATTGTCAAGGATTAAATTGTCCATTTAGTTATTGTTGGGAACCAATTGTCCCTTTTTTAGCGATGGTTTTAGACTTTGGTATACATTTTGTGTGGTCTCAGTTTTTGTTTACAACTCAAAAGTTGATTTTATTTTTTAGAGACCAATTGGTTCTTAAAGTTTTTCTCTAAGATTAAAATAGATATTCACTTAAAAAAATTATTTCAATGTATTTTTAGTGTAAATTTGTTTAAAAGTGTTGCTTGTACATAATTTTTTCATTTGTTATTCTCACTACCACTCACTTTTATTAATTTTTTATTAACCATTCACCTTTATTTATAATTTTAATTTTTAAAATATTAAATATAATATATTTAAAAAATATTAATACTTAACAAACTCATGAGTAGGAATGTTATTTCTTATAATAATATTTATAGAAATATCAAGAATGTCATTTTTATACTTGGCAAAATTATGAGTAGAAATGCTATTCTTTGTATTGTCTTCTATTAAACTAACTTTGTTGGTTGTTATTACTTTAAATTTTAATTATGTACCTCAATTTCGATTGACTAAGTTACAATTTTTTTTTAAAAAGCATGTCATGACATTTTATTTTTCATCTTGTTAGTATCCTTTGAAATAAAATTTTAAAACAAATCATGTCAAAAAAAATTTCATTTAATTTGAAAAATCTTTAATTAAAACAACAAATATATTGAAACAGATATGTCTGCACTTATGTAAATGCTTTTTGAACTTAGAAGCTTTGTCATCTTAATTCAATTCATATAACTATATATATCTTAAAAAATGCAGTGTTACATTATCCCAATTTTGTCCAATTAATTTAATAAAATTGAAATAATAAGCCATCATAAAAAATGTAAAATGAAATATGTTCTATTTACGAGTCAATGTCACATACATTTTGCCTTCACAAATAGCTCAATCATGCAATTCATTTTTAGTTTTTTCTATATGACTATTGAGAATAAATACTTATAATCATTTATCACTTTAAAATGGTATTTTCATCAATAGTTTTACCATCTTTCTCCACCATACTTTATTATTATTATTATTATTATTATTATTATTATTATTATTATTATTATTATTATTATTATTATTATTATTATTATTATTATTATTATCAAAGATATAGAAAATTGATCTAATCATTTTTTTTATATATCAAAATATTATATAAACTAAATAATATGTAACTCGCTAACTTTTAATCTATAATAATTTAAAAAATAAATTTTTTAAATTATAAATTTATTTATCTCTAATAATTACAATATATATTAAGGGTATGAATAACTTTAAATTTATATTGAACAGTAAAAAATATTAAAGCATATGATATATTGTT
>JBBPBO010000003.1:4684340-4708876 GCA_037974295.1 Cicer cuneatum | reverse complement strand
AGATTATTTAAATAATAATGATAATAAATAAAAATAATATACAGTTTTATTAATTTATTAAGCAACAAACTTGTGAATATTTATAACAAAAATTTATAATTGATTTATAAAATCGAACAAATATAAAATTAAATAGATAAAAAAATAGTATTATCAAATTCGAATTACTTTTTTTATTATTTAATTATTGATTTTCTATTTTAACAAATCAACTAAACCGATTTCTTAATTAAAAATTCTTTTTTATAACAATAAATGTTAGTTATTTGTGAGATACGACTTCTTATCCAAAACATATACGAAAGTTAATTTATTTAGATATTATTAATATTTTATATTTATGTAACAATATTTAAACATCGATATATATTTTGGTTTCGATTATTATAATCAATTTCTCAATAACGAAATAATTTAAATATACGTGATCAAGCACGCAAAAATATTAGGAGCAAACATATATAAATAAACAAAACTATATAGATTAAGAATGTTCATTTAATTTCTAATCAATGAGAAATTTATTGTATGGTTAAGAACATATCAACAATGAAAAATATAATAATCAAATATATTAAGAGCAAAAATATATGAATAATCAAATATGTTTTAGTTTCATAAATAGTATAAGAAAACCAAAACTATATAGATTAAGAATGTTCATCAATGAGAAATTTAGTGCATGGTTAAGATCATAATAATGATAGAAAATATGAAATTACACATAAGAAAGATGAAATGAAGTGGAATGAATAGTCACAAGAAATGGATTTGAATTCTGATCTTTTTAAAATTTAGTTCATACGCTTTAATTGATAATTTATTCAAGATTAAACTTGGTAATCAAAAATTGATTAATAACCTCTTAAGTAACTAGAATGTTATGAAAATTTTATATGAAATTAAGAGAAGTGTGATATGCAATCAAATAATTAAAAACAAGGGATAGAAAGTGTTTCATAACCAGAACTATTTTTTCTCTTGATCAATTACAATCTTCATCTTTCATTTCAATTTAAAAAGTACTTTTACGGTCACCTTTCAATCTTGAAAGAATTTTCACAATTATTTTTCAATCTAGAAATGATTTTTACAAACTCACTAAGTCTAACATAAAAGATAGACTTGAGTTAATTTCATTGTGTATGATAAAAAGTGTTCGAGATCTAATGATTCTCAATAAATTATGATCTACATATATAGTGAAGAGAGCTAAAATTTGCTTAAAGAGTTTTTTTGACTTGTGCTTACTTGAACAAGTATTGGTGGATTGCAAATTGAACTATTGTATTTGTCTTGTGATTGATCTTTCTTTTATAGGTGAAAAGATGCTTAAAAATTCAGATAAAGTTGAATATAGTCATTAGACATATCGGCTAAGTGTTAGATCTATTTTAAATCAATTAACTCATGTTTATGTCCATAACATTCTTGACAAACGCAGAGCATACGAAGGTAATGTGAGCGATAGTGAGTGTGAGATGTCAAAAACCATTGAGACCATCTAAAATCATAAGCATGCCTGACTGATGCAATAACAGTGATACTGCAGTGCACTTATGTACTTTTGTCTTCTTTTTTTTCATAACTCATAAATCTAGATATATATTCTGGATGTTTGTTTTTACAAGTGGGATTTCAAATATTAATTTTTAATTGCATGTTGCCCTTCCAAAAATATTAAGTGTCTTGCTCTGCAAATTTTATTCATTTTCATGTGTATAAAATGGTCGATGCAACACTAAGAAGAAAATAAACAAAGATTTTTCAAAAGAAACAAAAATGACAACTTGAATTTTATTGTTTTTGAAATAATAACAATAGCAATATAACTCTAATATGAATCTATAATTCACAAATTAATTATTTGAACTAATTACTATACTACAGACAAATCCTAAACTAGAGATACAAATTAGTAGCAAACTCACTAACAACAATATAGTTACAAATACAAATTATGAAAACCTTAAACAACACAATAGAGATTTAAATGAAAAAATAGACACATACCTTAAATATGATTGAAGAGTCGAAGATGAAGTCATTTACGCAGTTGATGATTCACAAAATATGAACACGGTGAATCGCATGCACAACAAACGTAGTAAAATTGCGAGAAGAACAAACGCACAATAATCGCAAGTTATAAAAATATATAAGAATCACGAAATGAACATAGCATAAATGCATAAGAATCACAATTAATGATGAACACCAAATAACATAACAAGATGCAGAAACACAAAAGTGAATGATGAATGCAGAAGAACAAATTTATGACAAATGAAAATTTTGATGATGTTGAATTCACAAGTGAATTAGGAACTAGGGTTCTTGGGATTTTCCTTTCCCTCATTCTATTTTGACTTTGGGTCAATTGTTCTATTTGAAAGAAAACATATTTGTTTTTTTGAAAAATAATTTTATATGTGAATTAATTAATAATAGGTTTTTATTTTACGCTGAATAAAATATCTGATGGAATAATAAATTTTATATTAATAAATATCATATCATATTAAAATACGTCACATCGATAAATTTAATTTCAAAATTTAAATAAATTATGAAACTAAAATTATTAAATTAAAAATAGATAAACTAAAATTTAAAAACTACTAAAATCTCAGTCCCAAATGGATTGAACTAAGGTTTCTAAATTCTCATAAAGCGAGACTTTTCTACTCCACATTATTTGCAAAATCTCAAACTCACTCTACCATGGCTGAACAGGTTACTTGATATTCTTTTTTTCTTCTTATAATATCATTTGATTTCGCTTTCCCTTTTTGTTTGTTCGTTGAATTTGTGTATTACAGACTGAGATGGCTTTTCTGAAACAACCTAAGGTGTTTTTATAGTATATTAAATACCCCTAAAGGGTCCTACTATTATATTTTTATTAATGGTGCTTGTGTTTTTAAGGGAATTATACTTCTATTTTTTATAGGTATTATTCGCCAAAAAAACAATAGAGGTACTATTTGTTTCCTCTGCACCAAAAATTGTAAAATACATACACATAATATCCACCCAAAAATCATTTTCCCTGCACCCAGAATACCAACAAAAAATATAAATGTGTTGAGAATGAAGTTGATCTTGTTATTCCAAAAATTATATATATTCTCAAGCTACTTTAACATCTCAAAAAAGTAGAAATATCAAAGATTTTTCAATTTAAAAAGTACCATACAAAGTGGACAATTTAAAAATTATTGAGTTGATGTTGTGAATTTTTAGAATACGATTTAGTTATAAGCATTATGAAACATGATATAGTAATGATTTAAGAATTGTGATATACTTATCATTCCTCAATGTAGATTTATAAATTATTTTCATTTATGTATCAATTAACTAAACAATTATCATTAAGTATTCTATTTTATTATAGGGATTGGTACAAATGGTTGAAAGTATATTAAGTAAAGCTTGTTTATTAGTTTTCTTCAATTTGCTTTCTTATTTTTTGTTGTATAAACCTCATGTTTTAAGTGAGTTTCACTATTAGATTATTTTTTTTTAGTGGTCGAATGATAACTTATTTTTGAATTGCTTTGCCTATTATCAAGGAACTGAAGTCCAAATGAATATAAAGGAAACTGAAGTTCAAAGGTCGATATTGTTAATAAGGGAATGATTGGTTTTCTTAATTGTATTTATCTTCCTTTACTTATTAGGCTAAACAAATTACACAATGTAATATTTGTAATTAACAATTGTAAATGGTTGTAATTGCTGAGACTATTATTATTGGAATCCTAAGACGCCATCAGAGAAAACTCTTAGATGTGTGGGATGTCAAAGAGGCTTAGATTGTTTTTTGAATTCTTAGTCCTATTGATCTCCATATGATCAATAATTTGCGCTCTTTCTCTACGCACAAGAAATATGGAATTATTTGAAATGTATTTAGAACTACGATAATACGGCCAAATAATTTTAGTTGGAGTTAGAGTTGGAGATAGTCAATTACAAACAAGGTAATATGTCTATTAAAGAGTATTATTTTGGTTTTTTGAATTTGTGAACTGAACACTCTCCATTTTATATGTTGATGTTTCCAAAACCTAACTCTCGACTGTCCAAGAAGTCTATGACACTAGTAAGCGGTATATATTTCTCATGAAACTTCGCTTGGAGTTTCAGGTTGTCTGTGGTGCTTTGCGGAATAGGAACCATGTTCCTTCTTTAGATACATGTGTTGGTGAACTTGTTAGGGAGAAGCAACGTCTACTTACTCAAGGAACTATGTCTAATGATGCAACCCTTTTCTGAACATGTGACAGTTGCCTATGATGCCTAGAGTAGAGGTAAAGGTCATGATATGCGCCACATACAATGTTTTTGTTGCAAACAATTTGGACATGTTGCTCGAAGGTGCAGTAAGAAGTTTTGCAACTATTGCAACCAACAAAGTCGTATCATCTCTGACTGTCCCACGCGTCCCCCACAACCAAAACAACATATGGTGCAGGCATTCCATGCTTCAACCAACTGATGATGGTGTTCTACAACCTGAAATGATTCAACAAATGGTACTTTCAGCCCTTTCAGCCTTGGGCATTCAAGACAAGTCTTCTACTGTTTCTCATCCATGGTTTCTTGATTCTGGTGCATCCAATCCAATCATATGACGGGATTTTTTTAATCCTTGCACAATATACATTCTTATCATGATACTTAAAATTTTCAAATTGTTGATGGTAATACTCTTCCTATCACTAGTGTCGGTGACATAAACTCTTATTTTCGGAATGTGCTTGTATCTCCTGGACTTGCTTCAAACTTATTGTTTGTTGGTCAATTAGTGGACAACAATTGTAATGTTAATTTTTCTCAGAATGACTGTCTTGTGTAGGATTAGGTATCGGGGAAGGTGATCGCGAAGGAGCATAAAGTGGGAAGACTATTGCCGGTTCAATTTATTTCTAATCATTTGTCTTTTGCTTGCAATGGTGTTTTGAATATGTTTGAGAATTGACATAGGAAATTGGGTCATCCAAATTCTAGTATTTTGTTTCATTTATTTAAAAATGGATTGTTTGGGAAATAAAAATTTCATTTCTAATTCCTCTTCTCCTTGTTTGGCTTGCAAACTTCCTAAAAGTAAAACACTTAATTTTCCTTCTAATGCTCACCATGCTTTCAAATGTTTTGATATAATAATGTTTGGGGTATGTCTCATGTTGTTTATCATACTCATTATAAATATTTTGTGAATTTTATTGATGATTATAGTCATTTTACTTGGATATATTTTCTTAAATTTAAGGCTAAAGTCTTTTTTTCAACGTTGAAGAAATTTTTAGCCTATGTTGAAAATTAGCTTTAAGCCAGCATTAAAATCTTTTGCTTTGATTCTGGTGGTGAGTACATGTCTTACGAGTTTCTGGACTATTTATAGCAAAAAGATATTGTATCTCAACATTCATGTTCCAATACACTCCAACAGAATTGTGCTACATAGCGAATGAATTATTTGTATAAAAAAGGCATTGTATCTTCATTTTGCTTTCAATTTGAATCCTTAATTGTTTGAAACATTGTGTGATTGACTCTACTTGCAACATATAGTAAGAACTAACCTTATGGTGGTTATATGAAAAAGTTCTAATAGATTCCTTGTCCTCAAATTAGGATATTTTTCTATGGCGCTTTCTTAGTTTTATAATTATAAATATTTCTTTTTTCCTTTACTTTTTAAACTAAAGCCTCAACATTAGTATGTTGACACGGGCTAGTCTATATTTTGTGCAGATATTTCAAGGGTTTATCAACTTTTTCTAATTAATCTTTTCCATAATCTAGCTTTATTACAACTTTGATGATTAATATAGCTTTTAGTCATATAAATCAAACTGGTTTCATAAAATTATGATCATCTATGTTGCGTTGATAATCAATGGAGTTGACAAGGATTTATGCCTAATTGCCTATTATATCTTTTAATCATTGTTTGTGTTTGATTTTGTGAGATTATCCTTGTCATTTGTTTTATAGGTCCCAAAGAACAAGAAGAATGTTAAATCTATGAAGAATATGATCTTTGCTTCGATAAGCACCGAAGAGAATACAAGTCTTGGTTCTCCATATCAGACCTTAAGCAATTGATGTACATATGATGGAAGGGCTTCTTCATGTTTGAGCCAGTCATGTAGTAACCATATTTTATTTTCAGTTGGTGAAATAATTATAACTATATTTAATATTGATTTCAAATTTCTCTCTAACTATGTTATATAACTTTTATAAAATAGAATATTAATCGAAGTTATATCGAAGAGCTCATTTTTTTATAACTCGCACTCTTTTTATAATCTTTTATGAATCTCTCTATCTTTTTTAATTAAAAGAACTTTAAAATTCAAAAGTAATTTAATTAGTTTGAAATTATGAATGTTTTAGGATTAGTTGAAAATTAGGTAAGAAATAGATATGCCTCTAGAGAATCAAAAGTTTAAACAATTTATACTATAAATCAGCCAGAAATTAGTTATCTGTTTTTTAAGGTTAACTACAAATTAGTTAAGAATATTTTTCTTTAGTAATTTGTCTGATAATCCATGCTACAACAGTTTTGAAACGTTATCATAGATAAAAAAAATATTGAAGTGTCTGCATCAAATCACGTAACTTTTTAAGTTTGGAAATTATATAAAATAACTTTTTTTATATATTATTTTTCTTGTTTTTTAAATCACTTCTGTAAAAGATTTTTTCTATATATTTTTCCTTATTTCTTGTGCACAAATGCGTTTTTGTGTATCAAAAAATTTAAAAGTTTTCCGAAATACAAGTGTCTTAAAAAATTTTGAAGTTTGTGTACAGGAAAACTTTTTTTAAGTTTTCTGATACAAAATTCAATTTTTTTAAAAACACAGTTGTTCTAAAAAACTTTAAAAAATTATTATTATTATTTAAAAAAAAAGGATAAAATCAATAATTTGTATAAAATGTGATATAGAAATATAAGCGTGGAGTACCGGATAAAAATCTTCAAAAAATATACTCTTATTCTTTCGTTTGGGTAATTCAAAAATTAGGGTTAAAATGGGGTGCAGTTAACAAATAAGGGGGTGTTGTAGAGATATCCTGTTGTTTTTAGTTTTCAAGAAATAGAAAATTTTACTCTATACCTCCACAGTTGTACCTATACTCCACAAATTTTTAAAAATATCAAATATATCCTTAATTTTCTTTTACTATTTTATCAACTCAAATTCACTTTTTTTTACCATTCAAAGATTTCGAGACAACAAAAAAAAGTTTTCCGGTAGAAAGATTTACCGAAAAACTTTTTCAAACTTTTCCGATACAGAAGAGTAAAAAAGTGTGTACCGGAAACCACCTTTAAAAAAGTTTTCCACTACATCAGCTTAAAAATTTATACTACCGAAAAACTTGATAAAAGTTTTCCGGTACAGGTGTTTACCAGAAAACTTGTGATAAGTTTTCTAGTTAACACTAATTTTTTTTTTAGTTATTTTTATAAATTTTAACAGGTATGGATAAACCGATACTATTATGTGATAAAACATGCGTCGATACTACCAATATTTTTGACACAGATTAGATATGAATAATTATAATTAATATTAATATTGTAAAAATCTATTATTATGATTAATTATTATAATTTATTTTATATTTTATTTCAGATATTTGATACACGGGAAACTATTGTGAATTGAGCTAGAGAAATTGATATAAAAAACAAAGTGACCGTTATCATCACAAGATCAGATAAAGAGACGGGAGAGAGAGGGAGGAGAAATAAATTAATATTAGGTTGTGACAAAAGAGGAAAATACAAGTGTGTTGATAGTTTAACTCGAAGTTCAACAAAAAAGTGTGAATTTGTTTTCTATTGTGTTGATTATGGACAACACATACAAAATCAATAAATACAGAATGTCATTACTTGAAATTGTTAGTATGACATCAACAGAGATGACATTTGTAGTTGGATTTACTTATTTGGAATGTGAGCGAGAAGAAAACTTTTGTTGGGCATTAGAGAGGCTAAGAGAACTATTTGTTACAAAAAATAAATTTCCTCATGTAATTGTGACAGATAGAGATCTTGCTTTAATGAAAGCAGTTGGTATTGTATTTCCATATGTTGTTAATTTGCTTTGTCGATTTCATATCAACAAAAATATTGGAGCAAAATGCAAGTAATATGTCTTCAAGGATAGACAAAAGTTAGTATTGAATATGTGGAAAGACATTATGGAAAGACATTATGTATTGCAGTGATGAAAAAGAATATATCATGCGCTTGCACATGTGTTGAGCAATCATGTGTCGATAATAAAGTGTTTGTTGATTACGTGAAAGAAACTTGGTTGACTCCTCATAAGCAAATGTTTGTTGAAGTATGGACAAATCGAGTGATGCATTTGGGGAACATAACGACTAACAAGTATGACATCTCACTATAAAACTTCAATTTTGTAATTTTACTATATATTGTTGGATTGCTCAATGGTGACAATTTACATGTAATGATAGGGTTGAGTTAGCTCATTGGAAACTGAAGTTAATGTTGGAACACAACATGAGTGACATGTGTAAATGTTGGGAGACTATGAACAACATGATAAGGTTGCAACATAAAAAAAATCAAGGGTTCATTTTAGAAAAGTTTCTATGATAAAGAACATGAACACAACAATTCATTTTATCAGAGGTTGAATACATTGGTATCAAGATAAGCTCAAAGACGTATTGCTGAAGAATATGAGAAAGTTGGGTGGGTGGGTACCGACAAATCTGTATGTGGGTACTTTCTCAAAAGAACATATGGGTTACCTTGTGCTTGTAAATTGACACAATATAAAAAGATAGGTGAACCAATTCCTCTAGATTTTGTGCATATTCAATGGAGGAAATTAAGCATGGAATGTGAACTCACTCAAGACACAGAAGAAGGATCGGAGTTAGATATGTCTAATGAGATGAATGCCTTGTGGAAATGCTTTCGATCACTTAATCTTATAAGGAAAAAAAGTGTTGAAGAGTAAGGTGCGTGAACTTGTTTTTCCAACTACAAGTTCAATGTGTCCACCACCTGAAAAAGTAAAAACCAAATGACAGGGAAGAAGAGTAAGTCTAAGAAGCCGGATGGATATAATGTATATCGATATCCTTATTACTTTGAACATGTTAATGCAACATATTGTGAAGATCCTGGTTCCCAACCATCTTAATCATCAAAGAAGAGACATTATCTTTCATCAAAGAAACAACCCTCTCAATCATCTCAATCCTCAATACATTTGTTCTTGAGACAATTTCCTGTAATATTCAACCATACATTGATAACATATTTAATGTGATAGCATATGGAAATTGTGGCTATTGCGTTATTGCATCATTGCTTGGACACAATGAGGAGTCTTGGTTTTTGGTTCGCCATAGTTTGGACCAGGAGATTTCTTCTCATATAAGTCCATATGATAGACTGTTCCCAGGACGCATTAGAGAAATCAAAGATTCGTTGAAGATAACAAGCTTAGGTGTTCAACCCAGAGATAAATGAATGTTTATACCTGATATGGGTTACGTGATAGCGGCAACATATAATATTATTCTCGTTACGTTTGGTTAGACATTTTCTATGACTTTCTTTCCTATGAGGGGTTCACATTCAAGATCAACAAAAAATGATTGTATCATATGTATTGGTTTTGTCGACGCAAGTCACTGGGTTCCGGTAAAATTATATTATTTCCTTAAGTAATGCTTTTTTTTTAAATAATCAAATTATTTATCATTCAATGTATTTTGTTGTTAAAGATGAAAGATGGATTTCCAATGCCAGACATTGCACCAGGTTGGAAACAATAGCGCACTTATGAGGCAACTTCTTTGGCAATAGCATATATAGGGCGTCTACAACAATGGAGGTATTTAATAGGCCATATGTCACGTGTTAGACAAGATCCAATGAAATAACTTATAGATGTCATGTCTAGAAAGATCTGGAGGTGGCGGTGGTGGAATATGTTGGATATATCCAAACTGTTTCAAACACCTCTCTGCAGATATGCTATTATTGTGCTACATTATCAAAGGTGACCGGTGTATAACATGATATCATCAAAGGAAATGATATCCCTATGATTCTCCCATGGTCTCCATATGACTGCAGCAGTGTCAATGCATCAATCATATGTCTATACTCAGGGATCTTGTGTTTGCCTTGTTTGTAGCTCTATCTATTCATTCGGGCAATGCACTGAACATCAGCACCCTGGTCCCCTCTTTCACAAATATTTGGAAAATATTTGTAAATCCAATATTGTTGCAAATAAAAATAAATTAATGATAAACATAAAAATTAAAAATAAATTAATTAATGATAAACATACAAATTAATAATTAAAAATAAATAAATTAATGATAAACAAAAATAAATTAATTAATGATAAATATAAAAATTAATAATTAAAAATTAAAAATAAATAAAATGATTATAAATATTTAATACATGTAGTAGCGATATATATCCACCTAGCTGTTTGGTGTCGTAACATCAGACATCTGAGAGGTAGTCATAAATGACTACGAGTGCAGTAGTGCCCAATGCGTATCTACCTGTACCATCTAAATATCTGAATAGAGGAAGGTATTTCGCATCAACTAGAGTATGACTCTTATATGCAAAAATAGTATTCCCTACTAAATTCAGCAGATACGATACGCCCTAGCACCACAGTCAAATCTCTCTGCTGCATATTGTCTTCTAAATACCTCTTTCAACCAATCCAATTTATAGTGCACACATCTAGTCTTTCTAGTCTCCTCCCAAATCTCTTCCACAAGCACTCCTAATAAAGTTATGGAAAAATTACAAGTCATTATTTTATCTACATCGGGTGGTGGACTGTAGAACTCACCCATGATATGAATGCCCAAAAGATTGGCAACATCATCTAAAGTAATCGTCATTTCATCAAATGACATGTGAAATGACGATATCTCAAAATATCATCTTTCCACAAATGCAGAAATTAGGTTATTGTCAATCAGTTTCAAACTACCCCATTGTAATAGGGTCAATCCCAACAATTTCACTCAGTTCTCTATGAGTCGCGGGAGTACCTACGGAGTAAATTGTTGCAGTTTCTTTCCATGAGCAACAATTTTAAGCATTGGTCACTCATGTATACAAAGAAAATATATGACATTAAAATTAAATATATATAATAATTAATTTAAATATTTTTAATGCACCATAAATAATAATTAATTTAACATACCTGACCAAACCACAATCTAGCAGAAACATGGTGTCGGTGTCATGTAAGGACAAACAAATTATATGGTCCTCCAGGATACCGTGTCAGCTCACCAGGGACCCTCAAGTCCTTCATGCATATGCTCTCCTTTGTGTACTGCAGTCTCCTCCTCCTCATGTACTATAAGAGGCTCCTCCTATTGATGGATAGTAATATCAGCCTCCAAGATAAACAAATGATCATGCTCTCCCTCGTCATCATCTTCAACTATCATCCGTCGTCTTCTCCTCGATGCTGTCGGTCGAATCCTCTCCAGAGGATCCATCATGGATGATGAAGAAGTATCAATGTCACGTGATGTTCATATTATTTTGTCGTCTCTTCCTTGTGCACCAACGCCCATTGAAAAATTTAAAAATAAGAAGAAAAACAATCAGAATTAGTTATAAAAAAATCAGAATTAAATAAATTAAAAAAAATTTAAAAAAAAAAACCAATTCCGAAAAACTTATTTTTCAAGTTTTCCGATAACTACCGAAAAAGTTAAAAAAAAGTGTTCCGATAGTTGGTTGCCATCCGGAAATGTTTGAAACAAGTTTTTCAGTAGTTCCGAAAAACTTGAAAAAAGTTTTCCTATAGTGTGTTGTACTCCCGAAATGTTTGTATCAACCGGAAAATTTGGAAAAAAAAATTCCGAAATGTATTTTGTGTACCGGAAAACTTAAAAAAGATTTTTCAGTAGAGTTTGAAAAAAAATCACTCACTTTTTACCGAAAATGTCAAATGATAGAATGGTACAAAATTTCAAATTTATGATTTATACGAGGGCAAGAAGATCATTTCCTTGCATTTGTGGGGTAAAAGTTAAATTTGGGGGGTATGAGGTAAATTTTTCAAAGAAATATACTCTTATTCTTAAAGTTGGGTCGTTTGGGCAATCCAAAAATTAGAGGTAGAATGGGGCGCAGTTAACAAATACGGGGGTGTTGTAGAAATATTCTATTGTTTTTTGTTTTTACCAAAGAAACCCCAAAAAACAAAATCAACTGAAAAAACTTGAGCAAGAAAGTAGAGAAGATGAAGAAATCAACCATGATGGATTTGTGATTTGAACAAAAATTGTTTGTTTTTTGATTTGAAATCAAAATCACAATGATGTCCCCAAATCATTTGTCAGATGATCGAGGTTCTCCTCCTAATCATTTCAGGTAAACCCAAAAAAATAATTACATTTTTTCTCATTTTTTTTGAATAATTTAGTCATAATCAATTCTGGGTATGGCTCATTTTCTAGCGTTGTTTCAAACTAAGAGAAAAAAAGGGATTTTTTATTTTTGAAGATCTATGAACGGTTTTATTTGTGATATTTTTTAGCTGTATATTTATTGTTTCAATTTGGAGTATTAAGGTGCATTGAAGTGTTCCATTGATGATGTTTTGTTGTTTCCTTAAAGCTCTAACCTTAATGGTTCAGTTGTTTTAAGTACTAGGTTGTAGCTACTATGTCATTATTTTGATAATTATTTCAAGCGATGTTTACTATGGTGTATAGCATCCTATGGATCATTGAAACAAATATGGACACCGGATACCACACTGACAAGTAGGCAGCCACCGATGATAATTTAAAAAATAGAAGTGATTTAATGTATCCACATGTGTTGGTGTCATACCAGTGTCAAACACTAACATGTTTTCAATCTGTGTCGGTACTACATTGCAGTAGTATCAATTTGTTTTGTGGGTAAATTTGAAGGTAATGTGAGAGTATTATTCTTAGTTATTGAGAATTTGAGATTCAATCTATCATTTGCTAATGAGTGTATTAAGGACAGTGAAGAACATTTTTATCCACACTATTAAACTCTTTTAATTACTTAGAAAAAGCACCTGTTAAATGATTTGCGTTTCCAATATATTGTTTATGTCTTATGCTTTTAGTGGTTATTATACCTAAGAATATCCGAGTTTGGTGACATTTTTCTATACTGTGATGAAATAGTGATTAACTAACTATATTCTGAGACTTTAGTAGACGAGACATAGTGTATTTGAAGTCTTGACTTGATTTGTTTTGGTTATATTTTTTTGGCTCTGTAGACATACGCCATTGCAGATAATTCATGTTGTTGCAAATTTCTTGAGGATATGGTCGATATACTCGATGTTCCGCTACTTATCACAAACTGGAGCTTCAGTTGTTCTTTTTCTTTTTACCTGTCTTGCTCCCGCATCTATCCTATTTTTGATTTTGCAAAAGCCTTGGAAGGGGAGACCACTTTCTAATACACAGGTAAACTTGAATTTCTACTTCAGCATAGAGTACTAAGGAACAAGTGTAAAATTCTACTTAAATTTTAACATGATATGTACATTCCTTAACTATACCCTTTTTTTTTTCTTTCAGGTTGTGCCTTCGATAATAAATGGTTTTATCACAGCACTGTATCTTGTCTTGTGGGGAAAGGGACTGAAATCATGTGGACCAGTTAGGTTGGTTATTGTATACTCAAAGAAAATTTCAGTTGTCTACTTTAACATGTGAAGTTCTGAGACTGTTTGGATAAACAACTTCATTAAGCAGTTGTAGTTTAAGCGTATATTATATAAGTGCTTATGTATAAGCTATTTCTATTGCAAAAGATAAAACAAAGTTAAGTTGCCTTCAACTTTTCATGCAAGCTAAAAGCTCTTTTCATAAGCTATATTATGGAGAGCTTATTGAAATAAACTGAAAATAGCTTACGGGCATGTCATCAATTGTTTCCATAAGCTCTCTAAGCTCAAATAAGCCATCCAAACAGGCCCTAAATCTAACTATGTAATAGCTTATAAGTAATGCGGCATTGTGGCTGATGCTCAGTCACGTCGATCACTGATTTCCAGTTTTTCGTAGTCCAATTGAATCATTGATGTCATCCACCACCATTATGTAGCTACTTCTTGATCATGTTTGAATTTATTTATTGACTGGTTCTTGATTTGATGAGTAAATTATTTTTAATTTGTATATGAACTCATTGCAGTTATTGTTTTTATTATTAATTCAGAGCGATATTGGCCGAGTATTCGGGTGCTGTTCTTGGAGTACTCTCTGCAGTATTGTATGGGAGGAGAGGCCATCTGTGGAAAAAGGTAAAACTTCATATAGTCCTGTTCAATGATTGTAAATGATACCGTGATGAAACCGTATGCTCCAATCGAATTAGATACCTATTCTCCAATAGTAGGTTTTTCTGCAAATGTTTTTCTTCTTTATTTAACCTTCTTTGATGACATAATTCATGTTTAGGTTGTACAATGATATATCAATGATGTTATGTACCCTTCTGGTTAGACAAATGTTAGTATATTAGTTATTATGTAACTATTTTCTTCTTCACCAGAGTTTGAACCTCAGTCCTTCAACTGCTTCAACCCTTATGTACCCTCATCCCTCGTGATTGATGTGTTTGCAAGAAGTTTAGAATATTCTCTAATCCGGTGTGTACCTTATTTTTGTACCAGATAGGTGGCCTAATTGCCATGTGTGCATCATTTTACCTGCTATCTGAAGGATGGGCCACAGCGACATATTCTCCGTTCTATATCCTTACTCATTGTGTTATATTTTCTTTTTTGAATTGACTAATAATTCTACTGCTACCTGTGTTGTTAAATGGCAGCACCATTCCGCCATGGGCTGGCGGGTTTTTGGAAAACTGCTATAGGAAATTTGTGAAGGAATGTCCGCCATGGCAGCGCCATAGGCCGCAACGGCGTGTTGATATGGCGGATTTTTGGCCATCCGCCATCGACAACACAGACTGCTACAATATCTTTTGCTTGTTTGCTACATGTATTCCTTTTTGTTGTTTGTGAAGTCTTTCATCCTTTTTTATCTTTTCACAAACTGTTGTAATTTGTAAACTTAACTCAAATATACCATGGGAAGATAGAGATGAATCTGAGGCTCAGACGGAACAAGTTTTGGGCTTGAAGCAAATGTTAATTCCTATTATTGCCGGTATCCTATCAGCCCTTAGAAGAGTGATTGCAAGGCGTGTTTCGATCAAGGTAGTAACAAACATTCATGTCATTTGCAATAAGTATTTTCTGTTTGGTCTCCGGTGCTTTACGTGTGCCCTTATATCTGATCCGGATCATCTTTTGTTTTCAGAATCAACTAAAAAGGCGACTCCATGCTTTGACTATTGCTTCTGCGACATGTTTTATGTTTCCCATTGCCATGTGGGATGTGATCATCGTGAGTTCTATAATGGTGTTTTCCTTTTTAGGTCTAAATTAGGACATGCTTGTCTCTTTATGGATTTTTTTTCGCATTGCTGTGGTTTTCATATTGTTCTGTAATCATCTTCCTTTCCTGCGTTTGACTCCTTTAGGGATCACCTTCTGAAAGCAATGGGAAATTGCCGTTCTCGGCTTGGGCCTTCTTCAGTACTATTCTCTTTGGAAATATTGTGATATTCTATGCTGACAGTATTGCAGAGGAGAGGTATGCCATGATAGTATTGCCATTAGTAATGGTTAAGTGAGTAAAAGAAAGTTGTTTTTCGCATTTTGGCTATTAGGCTTCTGTTGCTTGTTGGATTATCGAACAAAGTTCCAAATGATAACTATCACTAGTTGCATTCTAGCAGCAACATTCTCTCACTAACAATTTAGTTTGAACTTGTGTACAGTGTACGCCGACACATGTAATACATTCAATTACTTCAATTTCTTACATTATTACGATTTACTGGTTTCTACGTTTCAATGGCAGTGTCGTGTGTTTGTGTCTGTGTCGATGCTTTATAGCATTCTCGTCATTCTTATTGGAAAATTGGCTTCGATTTTTAGTTTTGGTGAAATTGTAATTCCTTGTCCAAAAATTAGTCACATTTGTATAACTTTATGCAATGTATGAAAGATGCTTGGTTGTAATAAGGTCAAATTTAATCAGATTTGACCTGGTAAGATTCAAATTGTATTTGAAAGTTCTAAATTGTATAAATAACTTAATGCATGAGATTTGGTGATTCAAAACATATTATGGTTCATAAGATACTGAAATTTTTACCTTTCATTGTAGATTGCACATGGTTTTCTCGTCACCAAGGCATTTGATGGCGGCTAGTGCATGCATCATCGTCATGGAAATTGTGTACAAGATGGATTTTTCTCTTACAGGCTTCGTGATTTGCAGCTTAATATTAGGTTTTGGTATGTTTTAAATATTAAATATTCTTTTCAAAATTTATATTTCATGAATTGTTTGTTGTACTTCATTGTTAATTCATTGTAAAGCTTTTCATTCAAAAAGAGAAGAATCGAGTAATATAAATCCTTTTCAACTTTCTCGTTTTATTTTCTTTTAATAGTTAATGTTAAATGTTCTTTGTAATGGAATTATGTAGGGATATATGAAGCGACGTCATTGGAGCGCAATAAAAAAGATATCCGAAATTCAAAGTTATCAAGTGGAGAATTCGAAAATCCAATCGAGATGTCATCACTACCTACTTGAAGTACATGTATTATTCTCAACTTCTCATTTTGAAATGTGACTTTTCTGGAAATTGTTTACATTGTGTTTATGTGCTGCTATGTATTTATACTCTGAGCTTCTTGTTTAATTAACTTTATAGGTATGGTACATCTAATTGACACATGACACTAATCTTTTGCAATGGCCATTTAATATTCACCGTAAACGATAATCACATAAACATCAAATGTTGACACATGATTTTATTTTATACAGTGGAATGAATAAACTCAGTCATAATTTGGTTCTCTACATGGACTAATTTGGTGACAATTTTGTTTTTTTCTAGAGGCTCTTTTTGTGAAAAAATATATTTAGGAAAACTAATATGGTGAGATTTTAATGGTTCTTGGGAGTAAATACCCATTTTGGTCCCTAAAATTGTAGGATTGTGTCAACTTAATTTCTCAGATTATCAATATTCCAAAATGATCTCTATAATTACAAAATATTAATCAGATCCGTTCCTCTATTATCAAATGCATCCCTGGTATTATTATTTCGTTTCATTCGTCTCACTGACGTAATCAACTTAATGTCATTATGGTTACTGCAAATACCTAGAAATTTGATAGACATTTTGCAATTCTAGCATAATATCAAGATATTCTGAGATTTTATTTTATATGCTAACAATTTTATCTGAAGGAGTCTCAAGTTTTTTTGTCTAATTTTTGGCTGGCTGTTTTGGAACATCAAATGGATTCTACAGACACACATGTCTCCTTGCTATATCATGAGTTACACTTGGTTGGTCATTGGCAATTTCATTTTGTGCACTACTAGTTGCAAAACAAAGGTGATATCCACTGTGAAGATGTATTATCGACCGTTTCCGGGGACTTCCAGTGGCGAAATTGTTATAGCCGATCGATCTGATCTTTAGGGAGATTGAAGTTTGAACTTCACTTTTAAGCCTACAAAGTTCATTGTTTTGTCTTGTACAGGATCATTAATTAGTCTAGCAGTTCCTAGTTTAGTTTAGAAGAAATTATCTGTTTAAAAAAGAAGAAAACATCATTATTCATGATCCTGGTTAGAAAATTTCTTCAAATCTTTTATATGAGCTTACTACACATTTTAATGAAAATTTTGAATGCTAAAGAGTTGGTTATTCTTTGCTTCTTTTCTATTTCACCCTTTCTCTTTTTATTGTGTTTGATGTTTTTTTATAAGTGTGAATATCAGCTTTATACTTATTCAATTTTGTGCTATAGATAGAAAAATGCTTGAGTATAAGATGTTTGGCATATAAATTCATACATGTCTTTACACAAGTGATGTCTCATTTTCAATGACAGGTTTGGATGAAAATCAAGAGTTCATTTACTAAGAAAACTAAAAAAAAATGGTTTTTGGCAGACTCTAAATCTGACTTTTGTTTAGTCAAAATAATGATTACATATACATGTGATAAAACAAATAACTTATGATGAAATAATTTTGATTTGATTGAAAGAAATTCTATTGATATTTAAAAGTAACTTCAACTCAAACATGAATTTCTGATATTTTGATTGTGTAGGAGTTTACAAACAGGTTCCCTCTATAAATCATGTTTGTTTTCTTTGGTATTTTTAGTCGTTGCTTTGGTTATGACATGAGAAAGAATCCCAATAGGGCAAAAGAACAAGCAAAGAGAAACTGAATGCCTTGTCTCAATCTGATTCTCTTGACCATCTAGAAATACCTGCCTGCATTCATGTCCACAACACATGTAATTAGAATAAGGTTTAAATTTGTTTAATCATAAAAAATATTTCTCATGTTGACTTAGTCCATGTAAAGTAAAATGTGTCACATTTTAAGGACTAGAACCAACATTGTCTCCTAAGTGCAGTTCAGATAGTAAAATATGCAGTAACATTTTATGTGTTGGGGTCTCTTTCAATCCAAAAAAAGAAAATAAAATGTTGTCCACCTACTATAAGGACTGATATAGCATAAACCAAATAAAATAATGAATACTAAAGACAAAATAAGACAAAATGTTAAAATCTCTCTTTTATTAGTAATTTTATAAATCAAATGGATTAATAAAAGATACATTTAAGAACCAAATTAATTAATAAAAGACACGTTCAAAGACCAAAATTATAAACAAAATACATATTTAACTATATTTTTATATAAAAATTATTTAATAATTAATTTATCGTATGACATAACTTAAAGGAACTTAAAAAATTTGGGGCACCGTGGCACCTGCCGGTCCCCTTTCCCTCTGCCCCTGTTTTCATGGATTGCAAACAAAAATTATTTTGCAGAAACTAAGATCAGAAAGAAGAAAGTATATTTACACGGACTAAAAACATATTTATTCTTAATAATAACTGAGGAACGAGAAATCAATGTAATTAGAGAGGGTTTAGCAAAGAAAAGAAAAGAGGCAAAACCTTGCAGCAAAGAGATCAACAACAAGCAGATGAATCCATGCAGAGGCTAAAGTCATCTCACTGGAAAACATTTTTCCTATACTATTAAGCTGCACAAATTAAAAAAAAAAAAAAAAAGATATCATAGTCATATATAATATAATTATTTTGAAAAGGGAAACTTTTAATAATTTTATTGATGAATAAAATACACACCTCTGGTAGCAAATATTTACTTGCAAATATCAGTTCAACTGTTTCAGGGGTCCATGAAAGGTACAATAAATATGCATATAGAATTCCAAGCACTGCATATGGCACATTACTTTGCATAGATTTTTTAGTCTGCACTTTTGCATTCAAGGAAAATGAATTAGGCAATATTGAATCACAAATATCAAAAGCTAGTGCATGGTTTGAGAAGGAACAACATTAGAAGACTTAGAAGTTAGAACTCAACAAGCATACTTTTTTTACTGCAAAGAGAGTGTGATAGCATATATGCATATTTGCTTGAAACAATACTTTTATGCATATGATATCATATGTTCAGAGTCTCATGGTAGATTAGATATGATTTAGAAATGTGTTTATAAGTGATAGACACTTCGTATGTCTAAAATCCGTTGGGTCAAATTTTGGAAATGTGTTTATAAGTAAGTTTTGTAAGGCGAGAGGTCCAAATTTTAATATAGTATCAGAGTCTATCAAGATTTGTCGGGTCATGCATTATTAGGTTACTTAAGTCATGCTCCGGATGTCTGATCGTGGGCATGAGAGGAGTTTATTGAAAGTCTCACATTGGATGAGCCCGGAAATGTGTTTATAAATAAGAGTCTTACCTTACAAGTCGGTTTGGTACGCGTTAGTAAGGTCCAACTCAAATTTCTAAGATGGTATCAAAGTCTATTTAAGAATTGAGTTGTACGCTATAAGGTCACTTAAATTTCACTCTAGAAGTTTAGTTTTGAGTGTGAGAGTCTATTGAGAATCTTGCATAGGATGACGTTGCTTGAAAATGTGTTAGAGGTTGTTCTCACCTTACAAAATGGTTTTTTAAAATTGAGTTGGCACAAATTTTTAGAAGATATATACTTATTGACAAATATCAAGAACTGAAAAATTGAAGATTTTCACAAATATATAGTAAGAAACATACTAGCTCAGAATTTGGTGCTAGAACCATGAGTGTGTAAAATGGAAGCACTGCTGTTGTTCCAACTGTAAAGGCAATGCTAGCAAGTTGGGAACCAGGCAACACTGCAACATAAAGGCAGAGAAACATTAATATATAAAACTAAAAATGAGAACAAATCAAAATGGTGAAAACTTTATGAATAAATTTGGACCAACTTGTTAAAAGTAGCAAAGGTAGAACAGAAAAAGGATTACATGAAGCATATACTGGACCAGCTTTTCTAAAAGAAGCCATTCTCATAACTTTTTGTTTCACAACAATTCTTCTTGATCCTTCTCCTATGAAACTCCAATCTCTGATTAAGTTGACTTTACTTTTGATAGGGAATGAAAACTTTTGTCCCTTTAAGAAATAGAATCAAAATTATAAGCAAAACATTCACCAATTAAAGATACAAACATGTTATTTATACATTAGAATTTTAAGAATAGATTAACTCAACATGATTCTCTCTGCAGTACAATCGGGATCAAACCTACTCTCCAACCGACCAATTCCTAGTTTAACCAATTAAACCAATTGGTTTGGTCCCATTTTTAAAACCTTGATTTACAGAATGGTAAACAACTATTCCAAATATCATAAAATGCACAAAAACCCATTTTCATTTTTGAAGTTCAAAACTTTACACATTAAAACAATAACTAAAAAAACATAACTAGAAGATCTCAACTCAACAAAAAAAAAACATGACATAAAATAAGAAACACTAAGATCATATAAAACACAGAAACTGAAATAAGAAACACAAAAAGTATATCAAACACAGAAACAATACCTTCAATCCAAATAATGGAGAATGACAAAAGCAAGAAGAGAAAGCCATGGTTGAAACAACAAAAGAAAGGAACCAAATATTGGACTCAGAAACAATAGGCACTTCATGAATAATATAATGCAATGACAGGACTTTCCACTTAATAAGAAAACAAAATATTGAATGTCAGACCAAAAAAAAAAAGAGTATGTTTCCACTAACTGAAAAAAAGAGTTTGATTCTTATGGAAGACAGATAAATGCACTAAACTCCAAAAAGTTTGCTAAATACCATGATAACATTCATCTCTCCTCAACTTGCATTTTTTTTATATATTTATATTTATGGTGAGATATACTTATTTAAAAATTATTAACAATTATAATATAATTTTTGAAAATAAATGGTTCACGATCCTGTTCATCTTATAGATAAAACAATTACTTGAGATATATATTTATTTTCTTTTATTTTTATTGAATCGGTATCACATATTTAAAAATAATCATTAACATCTACTTTAAAGAGACAACATCTATGATTATTAAAATTTAAAAAAAAAAACTAAGTATTAATTTATAGTGCCATTTATTTATATGTATTCTTTTATTTGTATATCAATACAATTTTTTATTTGTATTGATCTATAGTATATCGTAGTCAATTTTAGTCTATAAATATATTTATTTTTTGGTTATATTTAAATTTCAAATTGACATATAGTGTTATATTTTTTTATGTTAAAATAACACTATTCAATATTTTGTAAGTACAATTTATATAATAATAGTTACATACATATTTAATTAATATGTTGCTATGCAAATTTAAATTTAAAAACGCTCTATTTTTTTATTTTTTTATAATCAGTATGTATAAATTTATTTAAAAAGAAAAAAAAATAACACTAGTCAATTGGTGGGACTCAATAGTGAACAACAATGATTTTGTAAAAAAAGTGGAAGACAGAGAATATACAGCATTTCCCCATCCAAGTTTAGAGTTGTTGTTTGTGGGTCTAATAATTCAGTTCTTTATTGGATAGTTAAGTCTCTTTGAATTGACTTGTGGAAGAAAGCAAAGAAGCAATTCATCACAAAAGGGGCCACTTTTTATCTCATTTCCTTTTATTTTGGAGTTGACTAGTGGACCATTTTGAGTGGGGGGTTTTAGTAGATAAATTGCATAATCATAATTATTATAAAAAAGAAACAATAACATTTTTTTTAAGGAGGACAATAATTATATATGTGTTATTTTGATAACAATGTGTGGATGTATTTTATTTTTTATTTATATTATTGATACAAAGTATCTATCAACTTTATCGATAATTAATTTGTAATGAAAAACTCAGTTGATCACCTTTAAAAGAATTATTTTCTCTTAATTACAATTTTTCTATTTATAAAGTTTAAACTCAAATTCTAATTTAAAATATTTAAGTTCAGTTTTGTTGAGACTAACCAAACGTTGATATATGTGTATGTATTTGATTACAACCACAATTGTTAATTTTTTAATATATTTTTTTAACATCTTTATTTGTTATTGATTCATTTTATGAAAAATACCAACACAATTTTCAAAATTTAATCTAGTCAAAAGATAATTAAATTAATATTTCAAAAAGTGAATAAAAAAAAAGAATAATTACCTATTGTTCTCCCGTTTAGTTTTCTTTCAACTATGTCTTTGAATTGTATTTCTTATAAAAATATAAAATGAAGTAATAATTTTTTAAATTTGACGATGGGTTATCGAAATTCACGATTAATGCAAATATACACAAAAATTAAGTATTTTTGCAAACGCAATATCTACTTAAATTGAGTTTCTATAAAATTTAGACAAATATTCAATTTAAAATTAAACTTTTACTTTTTAAACAAATGTTTGAAAACTCAAATCTAAAAACCAAACATGTACCAAGCTAGCCAAAAGCCAAGCCACAAATCATCTGGTAATAAAGTAAATGGAAAAACAAAATATATAAAACTTGAATAATTAATATACTTTTCTTTTCTTGTTGATAAAAATAAAAATTAAAAAACCCCCACCATGACACATAAAAGGTGCATATATCTCACTCAAATACAAGAGGGTACTTTTTTTCCCCACATTATATGAATCTTTAGAACAAATGGAAAATAAATCCAAAGAAACCAACAATTGAAATGATGAAGATAGAGTGAGGAGCATGGACATGAAAAGAGCTAGAAGGGTTATTAGAACTATTGGTTGATTTCACTTGACTGCAATCAAGACCTTCTTTCCCTTCTTTGCATTCATTAGCAAATAATCCAGGTGGATATTTTCCATAGATATTTATGTAACTAAACATAACTGTAGCACAATCAGTTGTCATGTCATTGATTTCATTTGAAAATGGACAAGCAAATTGTTTGAATGCTTCACAGCAAACCTTTGGGGGGTATTGTGGTCCTTTACATTGGCTTGTTAAGATTGTGTAGTTTTGGTTCTCAAAATCAACTCCACAAGCTGTACAATTTCAAAATAATAATAATAATAATAATAATAATAATAATAATAATAATAATAATAATAATAATAATAATAATAATAATCACTTATTGGGTCAATAATTGTAAACTATAAAACAAGTTTGGTATTGAAAGGATAAAAAAAAAATATAAAACAATGTTTATTTTAAGGTGAATTTGCATTATATATGTTTTCATTTTCGCATATGATGAGTGTTATTAATTTTTTTTTAATGTACATTTTTTGATTAATTAAAATTTAAATGAGTTTTATTAAATGATATAAGTCTTACATAAATTTAATTGAATCTATTTAAATTTCAACTAACTAAAATGTATATTGACTTATTGAGAAGAGGATTTGTTGTTAGCATAATTCTTCCATATACAAAATAAACATTAGAAAAAACATTTGAGGGGTTTTTAAATTGCATTTTGAAAATAGAATTAATGTTTTTTAAAAATATCAACTTTATTTTCAATATTTCAAAACATATTCTCTTTATCACAATTAAAAAAAAAAAACATAGTCCCGGCCACTAACTTACATAGTAAAAATTGAAAATATATTTAGAAAGTAAACCAACCCTATTTTTCTTTTTGTTTTCATTTTCAATTTGACACAATATTGTTGTGTTTGTTTTGATTTTTAAGTTTTTGTAAATAAGTGAAAAGAAAAAGGAAAAGAATTATAGTTTATGTATATTCTCAGCAATGGAAAGCTTATGTATGACAAATATGATTCGATCCTCAACAGCTCCTCTAAAACCTTTCTAATTTCTTAGACATGATTTAAAGTACTTTATTAATATGATTTCCACAATTCAATTAATTCAAAGGATTCCCATATTAAAGATGCATAAAAACCATAAAGATTTCATATATAAAATTTAAAAAAAAAAAAAAAAAAAAAAAAA
>JBBPBO010000003.1:4662859-4684246 GCA_037974295.1 Cicer cuneatum | reverse complement strand
AAAAAAAATTTAAAAAAAAAAAAAAAAAAGACAGGCATGAATAACAAAATTGTTAAATTACCTTTCTTAGCTTGTAGGAGGGCACGGCCAGTAGATGCCCCATTATCAAATATGTCATCTATGTCAACAAAAAAATTGCAACCAAATTAAACCAATCTTATAACAAATATGAATATCAAACATCCATGCTCATAATTAATTATCATATGATATATTATTTAAATTAATCATATTGTAAAATGTTGCAATAGCTTGAAAGAAAATAATGTACCAGAGAGGAATGGTGAAGAAGAAACCAATGTGACTAGGAAGAAAAAATAGAGAATGGAAGAGAAGAACGTGTATGAACCCATTTTCTCTTTCACTCTCACAATTTTTTTGTTTTTAAATTTTCTTTATTCCTTTGAAAGGGTAATGTTTCTTTTTTTTTTTTCTTTGTTCTTCTTCTTGGTTTTGGAGAGATGAAAGGGAAAAAGGTGACATTGCATGAATTGTGGTGGAAATGAAATTGGATTGTTTTGTTTGTTAGGTTTAGCAATGTTTAATTTCAATGGCTCTCCGCATGTTACCTTGGCTTTTGATAGTTATTGGTAATTTTTGCATGTATTAATAATACACAACTGTTATATATTAATTAATATTTATTTATAACAGTAAGTAAAGATATAAGAAAAACCAAAAAAGTATTTATTATTTGAGTTAAATAAGTTGTTGGATCTTTTAAAAGTTTCACTATTTTTTTAGTCTTTATAACAAAATTCGTCAATTTTAAAACTTCTAAAATTTATAGTTTTCATTTTTTTTTCTCTAATTTTTTAAATCAATTATTATATATCATCCGAATTTTTACAATAGTATTTAGAACATTAAAAGAAATTTCTCCAAAAAAATTAAAAATTGTTTAACAAGTGATAAATTGAATATGAATTTTTTTCTTAAAAATTTATATTTAATTCCTCATTTTTTAAAAATTTCTAAATTTTTGTAGAGAAAGTTATTAAATATGTCTTAAATAATATTGTAGAAAATCATTTAAAAATTTTAAAAATACACAAGACTTAATTTAAATTAAGGGACTAAAAAAGAAAACGAGAAACTTTAAGAACAAAAAGTTGGCGAATTTTTTAAAAATGACTAAAAACAAAATAGTGAAATTTTATAAGAACTAAATTTTATTTAACTTTTATGATAAAAAAGTAAAAATATGTATTTGATAATATTTTATATTATTAAACCACATGACTATTAAATGTTAATTTTTTATCTAATAAAACATCGTGAGTAAAAACAATCTAATAAAACATTGAATATTAAAAATACATAATCATAATGCTAGTTTCTAAACATTACACACGAAATGGAGTAGGAATATGTTATCTCAAGTGGGGTGTGAAGTTTTGATCAAATAAGCGGCTTAAAACATCTTATCTTATTATATGATTGTCTTCTAATCTTATCAAAATCACTAGAAGATGAGATTGAAAATATGATCAATTCCTTTTGGTGAAGATATCAATTGGACAAGGTGGGATAAACTCAGCTATGTGAATAAAGGAATTTAGAGGTTTGAGTTTTAGAAATTTGCATGGTTTTTTTTTTTTTTATTGAAAAGAGACTTGTATGGCTTTTAATCTTGCAATGTTGTAGAAATAAGGCTGGAAATTTTGTACCAACCCGAATGCTAAAAGAGATGATCTAAAAGTCTCAGATGATTGGCATTGCTTATGGTCTCTTCTAGTGAATGAAATGTCATAATTTTGCTAAAAGAAATAAATTTTTAAAAGATAAATGACCTTAAGTTACATAATATTTGATGTCACATATAAAATTAAAATTTATTTTATTAATTTGTAACTTACACACTCCCTCATGATATTATATAGTAATATGTAATAATGTTAATTTTATCTATTTCTATTTGAAAATATCTATTACTTTTTTTTTCTATTAATAGTAAATAGTAATTTTTAGGCTTGTTTCTATGTATTTGGACGTATGCATAGTGGATTGGCCTCAAAAGTGTGGAGCTGAGTAGGCTTCGGCCCGTATCAGGCCCAGTAAAGAACATGTTGGGAACCAAAAGATTTATTTACACCCCTCAAGTTAAGCCCTACACCCCAACAATTTTCATAAATTCTAATTTTGCCTTTTACATTTTCACAATAAATATTTGAAATGAATCAATTATTTCAAAAATTTTAAAAACTAAAAAGATTCAGAATATCGAATTTTTTACACTTCAGAAAAGCTGAAATGTAAATCTTTTTTTTTTTTAAATTGCATTGACCATGCTAAATATGAAAAAAATTCACTTTCATCATTAACCTTATTAATCCCCATCCCTTTAGGTTTCATATATTAAATTTTATAGTCCAACTCTGCATACTATTATCTCACTTATCATCAATTGTATAACCACTTCTAAACGAAATGAGACAAACTAAACCTCTTTTTCTTTGTCTTGAGCATGGAAAAGATATTAGTATTGGAGAACATTTGCTTTAAATCTGAACTTAAACACCCTTTTAATTAATAGGATTTATTTAAATATTACAAGAGTAAATAATATAATTTTATCATTTTCCTCAATTAAAATTCTTCTACTCCACTTCGATAAACCAAGTAGACCTTTAACATATGTATGTAAATTCTTTGGGGTTTTTTTTTTATTATTATATGTCTCTTTTTTTTTTTAAATTAATCAATATATCTTATATTGAAATTTATATGTTAAAATTGTCTTTTTTTTTTTAACTTTCAGGAGATCGCATCTCCGCCCTACGACCACCTGAATAATATATTTTTTGTTCCAATAGGAGGCCGCATCCCCGGGATGCAACCATCTACTAAACAATAAGAAAAAATAAATTAAAGTTTATAGATGGTTCGAGATGTTATCTCCTATTAAAAAATAAAAAAAATATTAAAATTTATAGATGGTCGCATCTCGGATACGAACTCCTACTCCAGAGTAAAAAATCATCCTTCATGTGGTTGTAGGGTGGGAATGGATCTTTTGAAGGTAAAAAAAATATGATATTTTGGTATATAAATTTGAACGTAAAGTATTTTGGAAAGTTTTTAAAAAAAGAGGGATATAAAAGAAGAAAAAAAATCAATTCTTCCTTAGAAAAAATCTGAGATAAATATCTCAATAATGTAGAACATTTTTTTGCATATGCTCGATAAATGGCCAAATAAAAATTACAATTTCACATATTAACAACAATTGGCAGAAAATTAAATATGAAAAACTTTTGACTATAATAATTAACTGAGTACATTAGAGTCTTCCTAACAACACTAATAAATATCAATCAGCCATCACCAAAGGGTTTACTAAATAAATAACAAACAATATTCATTAAAGTGGGTATTTCAAATTAACTCCAAGGTAAAAACTACAACACTATATATTAAAATTAAGTAGTAGAAATAACATGCTAAAATTATATATGTAAGTGAGTAAGTTTGCTGCAAAATAGCTGCCGAAAGCCAAAGCTTCATTCTATTACCCGCAAAACCAAGCTTTTTTCTTCTCCTCTTGTTCTTGATTGTGCATGGCACTGCCTCGTTTTCTTCCATTGTGCGGCACTGTTCACTCTTTATTTTATAATAAATACATGTATTCTTTTTTTCTTCTTTTCTTTTATTTCTTTAATAATAATAATAGTAAAAATTGACCAATTCCACGTAGAGAGTGAATCCATCGAACAAAATTTGACTAATATAAAGTGAATAAAATATTAAGGGGGAAAATAAATGGTGATTATTTTAACAAACTCATTATAATTTATTATTATACACATGTAATATTCACTCTTGACTTATTAGTCTTGATAATATTCATTTTCCACTCTAAAAGAAACTATTCACTTTAAAAGAGTTGAATCATACCTTGCTACCAATTTAGTATAACTCAATCGTTAATCCCTATTGCGTATGATGAAAAAAAGTTTGTAGGAAGAAGACAAGGTAAATAACATGTATTTAGATATTTAAATTAACTTAAATTTTTAGTTAAAAATTATTTCTTTTAAAATTTCTTCAAACTAAGTGTTGTTCACCGACTCTTTTATATTTAATTTAATTTACATACATTATTAAGAAAAAAAAGTTTTTATATATCAATTAATTACAACTATTAGATTATTAATAATATTTGACTTACACAATATCTTACTTATATAATTTGTCATGAGTGTAAAACTATTTATACTCTCTATACACAAAAATTAAACTCTTTTATATTTTATATAAAATATAATAACTCAAACTCACACACATGATATAAACATGAGTAGGAGGTTCCAAGATAAATCTCAATCAACCCAATTTTGTGTTCCCACTATAGATATAAACAATTTACATTATTCGTATAAAACATGACTATGGTCTAGTAATTGAATTTTTTAATAAAAAAATTGTAAAATAAAAGAAGAAACAACATATTTTGATTCTGCAATTATTTGTATATTAGAACCAATAGCAACTTTTTTTTCCTTTGGGTGAAAAACAAGATGAATATTCTTCTAATTCTTTTTTTGAATCAAGAGATAGGAAAAATTTTAATCAGTATTTAAGATTGATTATGTTTCAAGCTACGGTCATCAAGCCAAGAAATGATGTCATCAAGAACTTGAATTATTGTTTCATCAGGCTCACCCTCAATTAGAGCATGATAAGCATCTTTGTAAAGTTTAAGGTTCTTGTCTGAAGAACTTGCTTTTTCATACAATACTTTGCTTACTGATGGATCAGTCACTGTGTCAGCTTCACCATGAAGGATTAATAATGGTATAGTCACCTGTAAATATTCATCACATGATAAAAAATGAATAAATTTCATTACAATACTAAGATTTAAACCATAGTTATATAAAGAAACTCAATACCACAAAAGTCGCCTGTTGTACTTTTTATAAGAAACAATTGGATTAAAATTTGGTCAACAAAAATTTACGTATCTGATTTATAATATGGATCAAATATATCAACTTTTGTTGACTAAATTTTAACTCAACTATCTCTTATAAAAAGAACCGGAGGGAGTATTTGTTAAGAATCTCACGTTTTAGCGATAAGGTCTCACAAATGTATCTATAAGTGAGGACAGTTATCGACATACAAGTTGATTTTGTAGGGTTGGCCTAAGTCTATCTAAGATCTATTATACCATCTGCTATTGAGTCACTTAGGTCACGCTTCAGATATCCATTCCTAGGCGTGAGGGGTGGTATGTGTTAAAGCCTCAAAGCGTGATTTAAAACTGAAAGCAATTCTCACTTTACGAGTCAGTTTTGTATGATTGTATTAAAGCAAAAAATTCTCCACACCTTATACCTTTATTAGTTCAGAAATTCCATAATGACTAACTTAACATTAATAGAAATCAAATTATCAAGCATTTGTCTTTACATTCAAGACTATGCCTAAGAATCATCTCAAAAGAGTTTAGAGACTCACATAAAAAGTTAATTCAAATAGGATGGATTTGTTTAGACTTTAGACATATAACAAGAATGATAAATAGATAAGTAAGAAGCTGAGTACATACTTCTTTCAATTTTTGTTCGATTTCATCGGTAGTTTTAAGCAGTTCTACAGCACTCCGCAGGCGCGGTTTATCCTTGTAAGAAATGACATTATAGATCGTCTACAAAGACATTAGATAGGTGTCAGCGTAAGAAGTTCGAGAAAAAACGGAGCAAAAAAGAGGCACCGCCACATGAAGAAAGATATCTTAGAATTTAAGTTAGGCTTGTAGACCTGTTCCCTCTTTTTCGGATCTTTGAACGCCGCCTCTCCTATATCCTTTGTCGGAACTAACTTATTCTTCGGAAGAACATTCGACATAGCAATCAGCATATGAAAAACCAACTTTGGTGGAATCATGTTCTCTGAAATCTACAGAGTTTCATGTCAAAAAAATAAAAACAAATCATATTAGAACTCTTAGCATGATTGTGTTTTGATGAAAAGTACTTTACACATTGGTGCACAAAGAATGGCACCATTCCATGCTTTAGGTTGTTTCAAATGAATCTTTAATGCAACAGCTCCACCCATAGACTCTCCAAAGAGAAAACTTGGAAGAGAATTAAACTCTGGATTTTCTGCCATAGAAGAAAAACCAAATTTTTATCAATATTCCCTTAGTATAAGTTATTTAACTTGTTGCCAAAGTTTCCAAAGTTTAGAACAACATTCAATACACATTAAGGATTAAGGTATGTGTTAGAATAGCAAATCTGGTTCTAAAGAAAGCAGATAAATGTGCATGAACAGAATGATTGATAACAAAGTTCAGCCAATTGTGTCTATGTTTCCGACAACATAGCCGTTGTTGAACCTGACATAAGACACATTTGATTGAAACTGTGTCAGGTGTCCAACTTGAGTCACTATTCAACACTGACACATGTGATTACATTCAATAACTTTCATTTCTTGAAAATAATTATTTGTGCCTATGTATCAGTGTCGTGTCTGGTGTCCGTGTCCGTGTGAGTATCATAAGTACCTTTAATTTTGGAGTAATGTTCAATGACATCATCAACAAGCTTATCAAAACTTGGAATATAACCATGAAGACCTTCTGAAAGACCAAACCCAGGATAATCCATAGCAAAAACACCATATCCAGATAATGCAAGTTTTCTAGCTATTCCTGCAAAATGTTCCATTGCACAATTGAGTTGCAAATTCCACAACATAACTTAATTTAGTTTAGTTACTTATTTATAGCTATCAGTTATGAATACCAGTTACATGCCTTCAAAGAAAAAAGTGCAAGTGTCTCCATATCCATGACAAAAAAACACTGCTGCTTTTGGCTTTGATGCTTTTGGAAGCCAACTTTTACCAAAGATCTCTATCTCTCTTGAGTTCACCACATAAGACTGTTTTATAGCATACACATTATGTTATCATACCACATTGATATCAAAAAAGGACAATGGCATGATGGCCTTGGTTATTATCTATGAAGTAAGGACACGACTTTAATACTGCAACATAGATTTTGGTAAGACTTTTTTTTTTTAAAAGTAAAGTAATTAATGTAAGCATGTGTATCTGTGTCATATCACTGTCAAACATTAACAATGTTGGACACAATCACATTTTTAATCTAAAGTGTAAGTGCTATATACTGTCCAGACTTTGACACAAATACATAGATATTGGTAAGAATTTTTTTAAAAATGAAGTAATTGAATGTAAACATATGTGTTAGTATTGTGTCAATATCGAACATTCACATGTGTCAGACACCAAACAAGCAGACACGCTCTCAATCTATCTAAAGTGTCAACGCTGCATAAATGATTACTTCACAAAGCATGAAAAACCATTTCAAACAAAACTTCTTACCTCTTTCATTTCTAGTCCATCAACAGGAGTCTGCAAAACAGAAAAAGCATAAAATTATTGATACTAATATTTAAAGAAAATAAAATTTTGCAGTTAAATTCTCTTCCTAAAATATAAATAAATAAAAAATTTAAGTTAAGTTCTCTTCCTAAACTATAAATCAAAGAAAGTTGACTTATTATTGAGTGAATAGTATCTATATCCTTTAAAAAAATACTATAGTGTGTAGCAGGGAAACATGTCTATTGGATAAGAAGTGAGAAAAGAAAATGTGTGGTTGTTGGTAACATTTATTTATCTTCTTATAATAATGTATTGATACTGACCTATTAGATTTAAGGTAACATTCCTCTCAACTGTTTCAATAGGGTCCCGGAAGAAATTGCAACTTAGCTTAAAAATTCTAATATGGATTGAATTAATGATTAAAAATCATTCAAAATAATATAAATTAACAGTTCTATATACATTTATGTCTGTAATGGTAACTTATTAATATCAATATCGATTCGACGGATTAAATCTTAAGAGATATATTTATTCAGAAGTACACTTTCACAAACATGGGATGGTTAAAAACTATAATAGCCTGCATTAAAAATAATTACTTCCAATAGACAGAATAAATGAAAAACATTAAAAAAATTCTCTCTTTAAATTTCAACTACCCTCTAAGGAGGAATAGCCAACTAACTAGAATCTCAAAGTCAATGAATTAAATCTACCCCACGTAACCATATTGATGAAGCAGTTCACGAAACAACCTTGTACGAAACAATAAATGTACTCAGAACTAAAGAAAGAAGAAAAAAATACATAAAAAAAGTGTCAAATTTGTATAAAAAAACTATATAAAAACCAAATTTATTGCAACAAACATCACCAAATAGATGAAATCTTCCCAGAAACAAAAAAAATAAAAAAGAATAAAACTTTAACAAGAAGACCAAACCAAACAAACTTTTTAACAACAAAAAACAAACCAAAACCATAGACATAAATATTAAATTAAATACCTTAAACAATATATGGTCAATACCAAGCTGAATATCCTTAATAGCCTCACGAGCTTTTCTTCTAGCATCAACTTCATCCATTTTTGTATCCAAAATCTTTTGCAACTTATCATCAATATTTGGTAACCTATTCATCTTTGATAATTATTGATTCCTTCACCTTCACCCTTTCCCTCTCTCTCTCTCTCTCTAGAATTCTACACAATTCCAAACACTTGGATTTGGCTTTATTTCTAATAACCCAGAAACAAGAATCAAATTAAACTAAATCTCATACACCCCTTGAAAATATATAACTAAATTTAAAAAAATAAAAATTAAAAAGGTAATTGGAAAAGAATATTTTTTTATGCATAAATAAAAAAAAAAAGAAGAACAACTTTTGTTTTTTTCTTCTTTTAGCTTTTGAAATGTGCCAACCGTTTAGAAGGTGGCATCTATGAAGTTTCGTGGGTGCCAATATAGAATTTTAATCATTAGTATTTCAAAAACAACTCAGGATCCGAAAATTAAGGTAAATCTGACTCAGAAAAAAAAAAAGATAAAGACGAGAAAAATATATATTTTTTGGTCAAAGACATAAAAAATATAAAAAAGGAAAATGTGGTTAACAATATAGTTAACTAATTAAGTTAAATAATAAATTAAACTTTCCTTGTAAGTGTATATCAACACAAGGCACTGAGATCCTGAGCTGACGATATCAAATTAATTTAAGTTTTTTTAATCAACCGTTATTATTTTTACAATTTTCCATCCAAATTTTTTTTTTTCTATCCACACCCCTCAAATTTTTCATAAAAATGAAATGCTCAAAAGACCTTTACTTATTTATCTCATTCTATAATCTTCATTTGTCTCTTCTCGCCATCATTAACGTCATAACTCAAACATCACAATTCATTTATCAATTTGCCATCATAACTTATATTCATTCAAAACTCACTCACTCATAACTTATATCATATGAGTCTCATCTTCATATTATAATTAAAGTTACTCAACAAAGTATGTTTACTAATCTGTGTTTGAGTTCTTTTTTTTTTCCTCTTAAAATTTGGAGATTTTACGTGATCTTAATTTACGTACGTTGTTCAATTTAAAAAATCACATACACTATGGAGACACAGTTCACATACACCTACATGGTCAATCTCAGTTCATTTATGCAAACTTAGTTAACAATATTGAATCTATTGAAAATGTAGGAAGGAGAAGAGGGTGTGAGAAAAAGGGAATGTGAGAACAAAGATAAATATGAATAAGAGGTAAACTATAAAGATAGAAACAGAAATAAAAATTTACAAAATATTGATATAAATAAGTAAAAGGCATTATAGATATTTTATTTTTATAAAAAATTTGAAGACGTGGAAAAAGGAGGTGCAGAGTAACAAAATTGTTATGTTTATATGGTTGTAATTCTTTAAATTATGCAACTCATCATCTAACCCATCAAATCATTGTTATATTCCTATAACTTAATTTAAGTCAATGAGGTTAAAAGTGGCTTTTTGACGCATCTTTTTTAAAGTGGCCTTTGACGTCAAAAAAAAAAAGGTTAAAGTAGCTTTTTGGCAAAGGCTTAATGAAGATTAATCTCCAAAGTATACGTTTTTGACATGTTTGATTGTTATTGAATATAAGTGATTTAGACTCTAGAATTGATTCTAACTTTAAATTATGATTTGTAGTTTTTGAATCATAATATAATTTTTACAGTAAAATTTATTATTCAAGTTACTTTTACGTAAATATATTCAAATATAAATAACTTTATATTCAACCGACTTTTAACTAAAATTAATTTTATAAAATCAATTTACTCAAAATTAATTTTTGTCAGTACATAATCAAACATACACTAGTCATTGAAGAGTTGAAGGACCAAAGTTTGAAAATAATCTAAAGGGAAATTCTAAATAGGTGCTTCACTATGAATCGGTGTTTAAAATTTATTTGAAACTTTAATAACGATTAACAATATACTTTAAAAATATAAGTTAATGATATTCATCGTTTTTATGGATAACATGATGACTTGATTCGATTCTATTTAACATGTTTGATTTTAAAAGATATTTTTGTTTTTTATTTTTACCGAAGTACATCGATCAAGTCATTAAAAATTAAGAGGATGTTAATTTATATTTTTAAAAATATTATCGTTAAATTTTTTATCAATGATAAGGATTCGTGTAGAATTGACCACTTATTGCCCATCATATACGTCATGAACTATATATAGAATACTATATCAATACTCCACAGTTCCGAAAAATTGGAACAAGTTTTTTATAATTAATATGCATTTAAAAAATTTGAACTATCAAGTTTTTTTCGTAAACATTAAGTCAAAAGAAAAAAATTTGTAAACAAATACGTATCTTAAGAATTACATAATAGTTATACTTATTCAATAATATTATATCAGATGACTATTTTTTAAAATTAATTATTAAATTGAATTTTTTATGAAATAAATTGAAAGTTGATATATAAATTATATCTGCAAATTTTGATATTAATTCATAATTATTTTTTATATAAACAAGATCTGTCACGATTAACATAAATTGTAGCTAAACTCACATTTAAAGTGTATAAAAATGAAAAAATTTGAGTTCAAACACAATCGTCTTATATATCAATATCAAATAAGTTGTATTTATGATACAATATTGAGATCTTTTGAACCATAAATACTGAATTATGATAGTTTTTTTTTTATTTAGTTCATTTAACTTAACTTATTGAGGTTGAAAAAACTTTTTCATTATGATTAATATAAGTTGTCAAGTATAATTATTTTTCTCCTCTCACTAGTTGTAATTTGGCTTTAAATTTGAAACTCTTCTATTTGTAAACTTTGATTGAGATTGATAGTTTTCTTATGCCTTACCTATTTTATTATAAAAAGTTATTTTTTAATTTTTATCTCTAGTATTTAATTTATATACATTGTTAGTGTAAAAAAATTACGCAGTGTAAAAATTTTTTATAGTTAAATCATTAAAGATAATTTAACTTTTATCAAAACTATATATAAAATCATACTCATAAATAAATATGATTTTCAGTGTAAAAATTTTTACGCCGTCGATGCATAACAATTAAACTTTAATTGCTAAACAAAAACAAAAAAATTTTAAATGAAACAAGAAAAAAAGAACAATTACTTTCATTTTCCCTTTTCTAATTCTAGCATGACAATTTAGTATATATAACTTGTAATTAATGGTCGCTGAATATAAGTTTCTATCGTAAATTTCATTTTTTATTAAAAATGGTTGGTAGTAGAGTTAGTTTGTTTATTTTATATAGAAAAATGAATAAAATGTCTCAGGTATATTGATATATTCAATAATAATTTTTTCATATTTCAAAATAAATTAGTAATATCAATTAAAGTTATATTTTAAAAAATAATAATAAATATATCTAATAAATTAAAAAAAAACTTATATTTAGAAATAATTATTTTATCAATCACGATTTATAATTTCGGATATATGTGTTTATATTTGACTGATTTGAAAAGAGAAAAGTATACTAACAAAAAATTAAAAGAAAAATAAAAGTATTCCTCCTAACTTATTTTGCTATTACTTTATAAGAAAAATGCATTTATGTGGAGATTAGTCTCATAATCCATTTTGATTAAAAGACCAAAGATATGCTTTTTCCAAACCTCATATGTGAATGAACGTTCTTACTCTAATTTTTCATTATAAAAAGAAACTTATTTTTTGTTCTTATAATTTAAAATAAGTAAATAAAAATAACTTTTTCGAAATGGCATAAGAAACTGAAAAACGACAAGTATTTACTCTGGTTTCTCATTTCTTAGCACTATAGCATCAAAATTTATTATAGCTTATATTTGACTAAGTGTTTTTTTTTTTACTCAATATATTTGACTAAAGTTAGAAAGAGAAAAGTATTCCCTCCTAACTTATTTTATTTTATTTTATACGAAAAATCTTTTTTGTATTTATTTATAAAAAAAATTATTTTTGTGTAATCACAATTAAAAAAATTACAAAGACATATGATAAAAAATTATTATTACTTCAACATATGATAATATTTACTTTATATTTCAAAGTAAATATTTTAAGAAATATAAAATTATTACACGACTCTACCGCCTAACATTTTAATAATAGTATTATACATAACTTATATTTGACTAAGATTATGAAAAGAAAAGTATTCCCTCGTAACATATTTTATTATTATTTTATAAATAAATAAAAACTTTTAATTTATATATTTATTATTTTAAAATTTTAAAGTAATAGTAATTATTATTTATCAGTCATATTATAATATATTTAATTAGTAAAACATTATTAAAAAATTATATGTCAAAAAACTAATATGCACACAAATATTAAATGAGCTTTTATCTTTATATCTTATTTTCAATAACATTTAAAATGGAATGAGGTATATTTTATGTTTGGTTTTCTTAACATGGAAGTCGATTTTCTTTTTAAAAGGCCAAAAAGATGTTATTAAAAATGAAATAGGCACAAGTAATGTCAAATGACAATTATATAAAAACATGAAAGTTGATTAGGGAATTCTAAAGTTGGGAAACTTGTTTGTTTTCATGACTTTTATTTTTATTTGAATACGTCACACTTTTTTAATCAAATTTGAACACGTTATCTTTTTGAGTTGAGGAGTTTAAAAAGAGTTGGTGACATGTGCACAACAAATGTCCAAGGAATAAATTATCAACATACGATATTTATAAAGCAAAAGTTAATCTAAAACATATTAATTATCTCAATTAAGTTTGCACCACAAAATTCAACAGAAGAAATACAAGCAAATATATTGATAAAGAAAAAATAAAAATAATAATAAATTATGTGGTGATATAAACGTGACATGGGATAAAGAAGTAAATCAAATCATTGATGGAAAAAATTTGGACTAATAAAGAAGAGAATGAAATCAATCAATTAATCAATTTTACTACAAATCCAATAAAAAAAAAAACCTCATTTTGTCAAAAAAAAAAAAGTTTTAAGCGAACAACAGTATTATAACTCTCCAAGTGCTCCTACTTTTTCAAATCATAAACATTTGAAGAAACCAATTTCCTAATGGATTGCAAAGTTTTAATAACTTTCTTCACAAATTATAACAAGTATTAAATATATTTTTTTAAATAAAAAATATTATATTGTCACCACCACCATTTCAGATGTGTATATGAGAATCATAACAAGTATTTCTCTCTATTTGAGAAGTGTATTTAAAAATATTGATTCAAAACAAAAAACTAGTTACATCAAGAAAGTTAAGATTCCCTCTATTTATTTTCCTCTATTTATGATCTATTTAAAGAAGGATAAACACATAAAAATTAAAAAAATTAGTGACACTTAGATCTATTTAGTAGTACAATATAGTAATTATTTTTTGTGTCTATTTCTCTTCAAATAAACCATAAATAGAGATAGAAGAAATGAAGAGGATGTTAACTGATCAAATAGTTAATAGTCGCAATTAAGACTACACCATTTTGGAACAAATCCATGTTAGATGAACCCAAACCTAAAAAAAATAAAACAAAAGCCAACCTAACATGTTGGGCAACACATAATACAAGGAAATTGGGTATGTGTGGGACACTCTAAAAGGCCCCATCCTCTTGTAGTTTTCATTTTGTATAATGGGCCTTTTCCTCCATTTTCAGTCCAGCTTTTGCAATTTTATTTATTTTTTTGATTTTGTTTATTATTTATTTTTATTGTTTCTTCTCTCACTTTTAATGTTCTCAAATATACAAAAAATATTTTGAATTTACTAATTTAGATGTGTAAAATACACCTCTAAATTAGCTGGTCCAGACAAAGTACAAGAGTTTTTTACAAAATTTAGAGATGAGAAAAGAAACTTCATTTATTTTTCATTTAATTTATTTCATTAAGTGACAAATTTAATGATTGAATTATTCTAATGTACCTGTTAATTTAAATAAATTATTTAAATATTATTTATTAGTTTTTATGCAACAGCTACGATATCTTACCAGCTTTATTTTAATTTTTTTGACTGAACCTTTATTATAGTTGAATCTTTGTAGTAAGATTTTTAAATAGGTGACTGATTTTTTAGACTGAATAGGTAAATTGATTCCCAAAAGGCCAAAATTGTAATACACGTTAAATTAATTTCTAAATTTTGTAGTATGATAAATATATTTCTAAAATTATAAATTTTGGTTAAAATAATATTTATATAAAAAAAATTCATTAGATATTGTGATGTGATAAGTTAATTGAATATGTGATTTATCTACAATAATGATATTGATATGAGATCAACAGAGAAGAATCACATATTCAATTATAATGTTATATAATAATTTTTTATGTACAAATTTAAATACGAACTTCTTTTTATTGACTTTTACGATTTTAGAAATAAATTTATCGGTTAACAAAATTTAAAGACTAATTTGATCGATAATTATAAATTCAAGAACCAATTTGTTTCTTCACTCAATTTTTTTATGGAATATAGCTCTATAAACATAAAATAAATTAATGGAGCGATAAATATATAAATATTATATATTAAAATGAAAATATAATATATTAATAATAATAAAATCATAATAGCATATATTATTGTGTTATTTATATTTATTAATTTGAATCGATTTTTTCGGTTTTAAGAACTTTTTAAATTACTAACAAGTTTATGTAAAAAATACCAATTCTTTTTTGCCAAATTTAAAAAAAAAAAGTTATTTAACTTGTTTATACCACAAATATATTAGAATAGACAGGAGTGGCCCGATGGTGTACGAAGGTGGGACCACACATTCTCTAATTTCTTTAGGCACCAAAATATTTTTGACGTAATCTATATATATATATATATATATATATATATATTATTTTTTATAAGTAATAATAGCTTATTAAAATAATAGTAATAAAATTATTAAAATAGTTTTAAATTTAAAAAAACTTATTTTATTTGGATTGTTTCTCTCCTCTTTTCTATTTGCTTCGGTCTTTTTTACGTGCTCCTGATTTTCTCTGTCTCCCCTTTCAAGCCTTCTCCTCTCGTTTGCGGCCTTCTTTCGTCTCCCCTCTTAGTCTTCTCGTCTAATTCGCACCGCGGCCTTCTCTCGTCTCCCCTTTCAGCCCTCTCCTCTCGTATACGGCCGCCAACCGATCTCCACACGACGTCAATGTAAATGTCTCTTTTCATAGATTATATTTTTATTTTGTGTTAATGGTATATTGAATCTTTAATAAAACTATATGACTTTTATAAATTTCAATTATAATATTTTAAATAATATTTATGTTCTCTCAATATTTTGTGTAAGATCCGTTATTGTATATATCTATATCAATTCAAATTAAAAGTGAAATAATTATAATTCGATTTAGTAACATCTCGTAAATATTCATATTTAGTCAAATGTGCCGAATCACTTCTCGTTCCACTCCAATTTGATAACAATAAAAAAAATTTAATAGGTTTGTATATAATTAAAAATATGATCGATCAATATTCAATCCAAAATAAATATCGATTACTCATTATTATTTTTTATAAACCAAAAGCATGCAAATGCATTATTATAGAGGAGTGAAATTCTAGGTTGGCACCTCAAACCCCTAACAATCATGTGCAACACACTTCAAAAAACTATATTAAACCTAAAATAAAATAAAATTAGGGGCACAAACCAAACCTAATTAAACAAATTAAGTATAAAGTTTGGCAATCCTAACAAATCTCTAGAAAAAACTGGCCTAATGAAATCCGGCCTCCATGACCATTATAAGCTTGAGCCAATTTGGAAATTTAGAATTATAATGGGCCTAACTTTTGCATATACCATTGGAAATAAAAATTAATTTGTTTGTGTTTTTTTTTTCTTCTTTAAAAAGTTTACACTTCTTGAATTTTGAAATCTGAAACTCTTGTTTATTGACTTCTAAATTCTCTTTTTGCCTTGTTGGAAAGTTATTTTTGTGAGATAATATCATACCGATTTACTAAATAGACTAGAGAACAAACATTCATTTAATATTATTTTATTTGTGTGACTACTTTTCTTTTCTTTTTTTACCAAAGAGGACCAAATGCTCAACAAAAAATTAAAAATTAGTCGAACAATGTTAGACATACAAGTCTCAGAAGTATTATTAAAAAAATTATTGAACTAATTTGGAGGTTCGACAATAGTAAAATTCAACGATTTTAGATATGTAATAAAGTTAGCTAATCAATCAGCACAATTATTCTCATTTTATGTATGCCCAAACTAGACACCCAATTCAAAATTAAAAGATTGTGAATATGTCATACTAATGTGTAGCTACTTTCTACTGATAAGATGTATGTTTCACGGTTTTTGTTGTAAAGTTACAATGGTTATTTATTTTCTCATCTCTCTCTTAATTTTTATAAGAAGAAAATTAAAAACTCTCTCACACAATTTTGCTCGAAAAATTGTAAATTCTCTTAAATATACACAATTGTCTAAGCCCCAATTGTTGTTGTGAAAAAAATTTATACTAACTCTTCATATTTGTAATAATTATCTTTTTTTTTCATTTATAATACTGGATGTAGGACTTGAATGAGTATTCACTTTAACACCAAAGTCTCACATTTTTTTCACTTTGTCGTCAACTTCTCCCTCACATAGTAAGAGAATATTCTCGTGACTAACCACGTTTGCAGATAACTTATATGTGACCAAGCTCTTCACAATAATGATAATTGACAAAACTCATATTTTTTTTCATTTGGGAGTCTGGTGAGTGTCTGGAGAAACAACAGGCCAAATGTTTCAAGACCATAAAAGACTTTGACACCACATCTCAATCCAAAACTTTAAGACATCAGGTATATGAGTCACTTCTCTTGTATATCCAACATTTAACTCATTCACGGATGTAAAACTTAACCACTTACACTTGAACCCAAAAAATATTCTACCATGTTGATCCTTATACTTCTTCTTCCCTTGCTCACCTTTAGTTACTAGTATTTAATTGTCTTCAATATATTTATTACCATTCATTTCTTGACTCTCCTTTAATAATTTTATTCCATCATCTAGTTGTAGTGTACTCTTCACTACAAACATTGATTATCCTAGTGGTTTATAAGATTTGGGTAATGAAACCTACACAAGTATGTTTTCTCCTCATCTTTGATACTTTTCCTTGCATTCATAAGCTTCTCTTCAAAACAACTACATAATGCACTACAATATTTCCCTTTATCCCTAGAGCTCTAATGTTATTCCCTAATAATAGAAAATTTTCATAAAAGCGGAAGCGCACTCACATTAAAAACAAAGAGAAACAAAAAAAGCAATTAATAAATTTAATGTGGTTCGGCACTCCTTAGATACATCCACAAAATCTCAAAATATTTTATTAGTTAACTTTCAACGGTTACAAAGAGAAAATTACAAACCCTTCACAATTTTGCAAGAAAAAAAATTACAAATTCTCTAAAATACACACAATTATACCCAAGTCCTCGACATGTCAAAAAGACTAGAATTATCATGGTGAAATAATGCAAACTATCTCTTTGATTAGCAATAAGTGTCTACGAATTTCTTTTTCATACTACTTGATGTGAAACTTTGTTGAGTACTCACAATGAGGTCCACTACTATGAATTGTTTGGACTAAAAATGATATTCATTTATTCAAATCGGTATAAATTATATTGATCGATAATAATACAATTCAAAATTACTAAGAACAAAAAGGATGGATCTACTAACAAACTCACAAGATTTAGGTTAATAGTATTAAATGAAAAAAATGCCTACAAATAGGATAAAATTGAAGTTTGTATAATACCAATTTCTTTGAGTTGTAACGTTAACGACACTAAAATCATTTATTGAATTTGCATTTGATCAAAATTAATTTGTCAATCTAAACCAATGAGCACCATAACAAGTTGAGAACTCGAAACAACGTATATTACTAGAAATTAAGGTTATACCTGCGGAAATTAAGGTTATGTAACACCAAAATGACAAACAAAATAACATCGTACAAAGACGATGAAATCACGAAAAAAAATAAAATTAAATAAAAATTAAATATATAAAAATTACTTATTTAAATAAAGAAAATAATAATAATTTAGAACGATGATTTTATACCAAAATTGACCCTAAGAGAAGAAAATAAGGAGGCTGTGACTTCTTTTTCACTACAGCGCCTAATTCAGAGTTACGTTTGCATTCTTAGACATTACTGTGTGTATTATTTGTTTTTTCTTAAAATCTTCTCTTTTATAAGCATAAAAATAAAACATGTATATTATATAAATTTTAAAATAAAAATTACCTAAGATATAAAAATATATGGTTTAATTGTCTAAAAAATATATGGTTCAATTTGTTCTTTTTTAAGTATTATTTGTTTGCCTTAAGTATTCAATGTTAATTACTTTGGTATATATCATATCAACACACATTTATTTAATTATTATTATATCATTGTTAGATACTCCAAATAGCACAAATTTGAACTTGTCTATATTCTGATAGTCTTTAGTTTGATATTTTATATTTTGAAATAGTGTTAATCTCATTAAAATACAATTTTTTTTAATAAATGAAAACATTTTGTTTGATGGACCTAATTTTTCATATTGGTTAGATTCCTATTAAAAAATGAATGGTAAATGATGATCCGTCCTCTGATTTTGTTTCTACACCCTAAATCCCTAAATACATTATTAGAAGTTATAATTTGATAGTATATTTTACACTATAAAAAATTAAAATCCAGAAAAAAAAATAAAAAATTTGGGAGTTAATTAAACATTCATCTAAGTGAATAAAGTTGAAATAAATGAATAAATTAGCATATTGTAGTGCTTTGTATTTTTGGTCTTGGATGACTTGCAAGTACATATTTGAGAGTTATCTGCAACTCTCTTCATAAAATGTGGATAGACTTATTCTTCTATGATATTGGGCCTAGATCGATTTTAGTTGAAATAATTGGAATATAAATAAGTACATACTTACTTGTGTGGGAAAAATTTCTTACCATGTATACCTTAATGTCTTTTTTGGCAAAGACGTGTCACCACAAATGTTTTTCGACTTTTGTTAATTTAAGTTTTAGCAATTTGTTAATTTGTTATAACAAGCAATAATAATTAAATAAAAAATAATAATAAATTAACATAATCTATTTTCTCACAGAAGTTTCCGTGCATAATTTTATTTAAATATTCGATAAGTAAGTTCTTATAATAGATAAAAATAATAATTTAGTTCTTTTCAATAATTAAAAATATATTTTAGTATTTACATTATTTAAATATTCTTTAAATTTAATATCTTTTTAAATAATTTTATCTCATTTTTGTATTAGCATATGTTTTTGTTTTGTTGGGTTGTGTTACAATGTTTTGGATATAATAGCTTAGAATTATCAAGTAGGATTGATATTTAATTAAATAATCATTGTCATATCTCGTACAATTCAGTTGGTTGCTACAAGTATGTTGATACCTAAGAGTTTAGATTTTGATACAATTTTTTTTTATATATATATTTTATGTGTGAGAATCTAATAACTAAATTACTTGACTAAAAATTAAATAATCAGTGTCGTTGAATAACTTTGTTTAAAGGTTAAGGAAAAAAATATATATGTAAAAAAGGACTTATCAAATAATAAATTAGTTAACATATTATTTTTTTCTTAATTATTGTCAGAAATTTAACATACTTTTTCTGAGAGTAATTTTAGTAAGGACTAAATTATTCTTAATTTATTTTCTGAAAGATTAACAATTACTTTTATTTTTTTTATGACCGACTGAGATCTAATGATTTTTCTTTGAATAAATAATCATTTTGATCGTTGTATGTGTGAGTTGTTGTTACATCTTCAATATTTCTTTTATCAATAATTTTATTTGCTAAAATGACCAATAAAAAATACATTTAAAAATTAAATTAACTTAAAATCATATTCAAAGATCTAAATAATTGTTTAGTCATTTTTCTTTTCTCATTTCATTTTGATGAAAAAGTCAAAAGGAAAATATGGGTTTCATGGAGGCCAGCTTTGATGTTTAGGTTTTTGTCTATTAAATGAAACGAAACGTGTTCATTTAACATATATATTTTTTGAAAGACTAACTTTACAAATTAGAAATCATCATCACTCTACTTATTCTTGAAAAGTTAATTGGTCTTTTTGTTTCTTACAATTGAAATTCTATTCAACCGATCACCATTAGTGTATTTGGTTTTTCTACAAAATATCTATTTTGATATAATTTTAAAAACACTATCCAACAAAAATTTGAGTATAATATGATTCATTCATAATAATTAAAGTTGTATTACCTTCTCTCTTCTTATACAAGATTCATGTGATCAATTTATAAGAATAAAAAGACACTTTTTATATTATATTTATGAATGATGTAAATTACTTTTTTAAAATTATCATTTAATTATTAAGAGAAATAAGTAGTTAATCTTTTATATTCAATTATAATTATTTTTATGAAAAACTAATTAATTTGAAGTTGATCTTATATAATTTATAAAGAGACACATCTTTTTTACAAGAGAGTCTTATATATAAGAACAAATGTAATAATATTTTACAACTAACTTCTATTTTATTTATTTTAAGTTTTTTAATTAAAAAAAGTGTGTTTTTAATATACTTTACTTCAACCTAGTTTATTATCCCGACGTTGTCTAGATTAGACATAAAAAAATTATTTAATTTACTGCTACGCCTATATACCGATTAAATATAAATTAAAACATTCAGTTATAAAAAATGTATACATCTTCATTTAAAAAAAAATGTATACATCTCTGAATTAATAAAAGAATATGAAAACTCAAATTATAATGTTCAATTCATTGAAAGAGCTATAAATTTGGCATAAAATAGAAAAATAAATAAACATTAATTGTCTAATA
>JBBPBO010000003.1:4636299-4662758 GCA_037974295.1 Cicer cuneatum | reverse complement strand
AAATTAAGATGGACAGAAAATAATACAATGGTTAAAATTCAAAAAATTAAAATTCTGACTAGAAAATAAAAATAAAAAGATGCAAAAATATTATAATTTTAAGAGTAAAATATCAAGAAAAATTAGTATAAAAGAATGAAATAAATAGAGTTAACACAAATGAATTATCTATTAAATTTGATAAAAGTTATATTGATTTTTTCAAAATTGAAAAAGAAAAATTATTATTAATATAACTGTCGTTTTATAACTGTCATATATGAAATTTGATCTTTATCTTTTTAGTTTACAAAGTCAGCTTTTACTACTGAGTTGACACTTATTTTTGAATTAAATTTATGACTCTAATTTTATAAAAGAGAAAATTGAGAAGAAAATAACTAAATAATTTGAATTCAAATAAATAAAGAAGAATTATGTGGTACCTATAAGAAAAATATGAGTACCGATGTTCAGAAGACAAAATAAATAAGTTATATTGCTGAAAAAAATAATTAAAGACAAAGAAGTATCCTGACTTTAAATGATTTTTTGTTATATATTCTCTTAGGGTATGAGAGTTCACAACTTAAATTAAATAATCTTAAATTTAAATTCCAAAATAATTAAGTATAATGAAACAAATTGTATATAAAAAAAAATTAGAAATTAACTCAAAGAATAGATATGTGTAGTTTGTTGAGATATATTTTGAGATAAAATAAATATATTTAAATTAATATGACAGCGACACATAAATATAAAAAAAATTACTTTATATATAGAATTTATACTGATTGGTTGACTATCAATTAAATAAATGGATGTTTTTTCTATAAAAATATTTCTTTAATTTTAATTAAAAACTAATTATATTATATTGAAATAAAATTAAAATTTTAAATTAATTGAAGAAGAAAAAATTATTATGATTAATGGTGTCACTAATGATTAATGTATACCACATTTGAATCATGTCTTTTGACGTAAGAATACAAAACTATTATCTAAAATTGACATCTCGATGACAAATAAAATAAAATTAAAAATAGATAAAAAGGAGATTAATAAGATGTATAATTTGTTAAAATATTTTTTCTAAATTAAATAAATCTATTTAAAATGAATGTAAGAGTAACACATAATTTAATCAAATTACCGTAAAAAAATGTGATTTTGTAAAAACTACGACTAATAATTTTTTATAGTATGTTATGTTCCATTTTCTAAAAGTAAATTAAATAATAAATGTAAATGAAAATTATGTTTGGATCGCGAGTCTATTCATACTTAGGTGGAACTTGTTACTCAAGTTAGAGTTTTATGTTCAATTCAAGTTTTTACTTACCAAGTATTAAAAAGTGAATGCTAGAAAATGTATGTTGAAAACAAAAATAAGTTTTTTTTGGGTGAAGTAATTGAATATATATATATATATATATATATATATATATATATTTATATATATATATATTTATATATATATATATATATGGAATTGAATATTTTTAAGTTTAGAACAGAACTTTCAATAATTTTAAGACAACTCTGAACTAAATACATTAATTTTTGTAGACTAAATTATAATTTAAACGTTTATTATTAAAAAATTGGAAGAAATAATTTATAATAAAAATTACAAAAACAACTACTATACTTATAAAATAAAATAAAAATTTCAAACTAATTTTTAATTATTAAAAATGTCAACCAAAATTTAATTTACTACATCTCTTTAATATATTTTTGTATATTTACAACTTAAAATTCTTATATATAATATTATACTTTTTATTTATCTATTAAAATTTAAAAAATTTGACCACCCTAATGTTTTAGTTCAAGATCCGCCATTGAGCTTTGTAAACTAAAATAGTTGGTGGGTTGTGTGTAATGATGAAAGTAACGTATTTGAAGATTGTTGAATTTACTATTGGCTTTACCTATGTATTTGAAGTTTATTGAATTTATTCATGTATTTGAAGATTGTTGAATTTATTTATTTTTGTAAGAGGTTGTTGGCTTTTTTAAATAATTGAATGATATGATTGAAATTTTATAGTTTTTGAGACATTCAAGTATTAAATATATTTTCATTCAATTAAATTATTATTGTTGTTACTTATGTTTCTCCCGTAAAATAAAAAACAGGTTAGCATTTATGTATAACCCGTCAACTCAACTCGTTCTTGGTCGGATCGGTTCATGTTAAATGAAAAAAATACAGATTTAGAACTTAATCCAACTCCAAAATAATTGATCGGTTGGAGTATCAGATTTTATCAAAATCGGCCCAACCCAACCCGCGTATAGGGGTGTACATGGGTACGAGAAAACCCGCAAACCCGATCACCTAATTCAATTCAACCCGCATTTTAACCCAACCATTTAAGTTCGGGTCTAACTCGAAACAACCAATTGAAACCCAATTATGTTCGATTCGAGTATCGGATTTAACTTTTTGAACCAATGAACCCACGAACTCAACCCTTATTTTTTTACTATTGATGTATAGTTAAAATTTAGTTGTTGGACTGTGATTAAAAATTTATTACTAATTTAATCAATTTAAATATTTTGTTGTATTTGTAGATGTATTTTAAATATTAAATAATATATTATAATATATTTTTATTATTATTTAAATTTTAAATATTTAAGTTTAATTATATTTTTTTAAAATAAAATAAAAATATTTTTCTTTACTATCTGTGGACCCAACTCAACTTATCTTTGTTGTTTATGATTGTATATATTTCTCTACCGAAAATCCCTATCATTAATAGCTCTGATCCCAACAAATTTGTAAGATCATTATATATTTTTCAATACATCATTAGAACTGCCAATCCACTTATGTACTACTTGATTTTCTATGCAATAGATGTTGGTTCATTTATCTGCTCCATGTCATATAGTTCACAATGGTAAGTTTCATGTTTCTTGACCGTTTCATTCATAATTTTACACAACTCCTAGCATCATGTCGATGACACACACATGCAATACAAATGATATAAATCCCTACATATTCCACCATATACCAATGATCTTTTAAGCAGCCATTTCTTACGACATATATACATAAATCTACTTCTTTTCATTCCTAAAGTGTTATTGTACACGATCAATGACTTATTAATTGTTGAAGTTGTTGCTAGAAATGTAGTAAATTAAATTCAATTTTGAGAATATAATATTATTTCTGTTCTTTTTTATAATAGACATTTAAACTAGTATATCGATTTTTATTGATCCAAATGTCTCTTATAAAAAGAAAATGATGTAGTAAATACCACAATGTGCTATCTATCTTTGTATTTGACAAGACAAAGAATGAATTTCATTAATATAAAAAATCGTCTAAAGACACTTAACCAAAATTTGCTATCCACATCTCATAGCTTCTCTAGTGTCTTATTTAACTTGTTCTATCCCAGATTTCTCCTTTAGCTTGATGACTAAGGCATCTTGCCATGATTATAGAGTTATGGAAACACATCTTCATCAAAAAATGTTTTTGAAAAAACTTATTATAATTATTGAGTTCAATATTGTTGGAGTATAAGAGCAAACCACATAGAAAGTAATAAAGAATATACTGATTTACATGGTTCGACACCTCTTATTTACATTTCATTCATCATCTTAAATAAGATTACAACAATTTGTAAGTCAATTCAATATATGTATCACCTACTTTACTTTTTCACTCTAAGATTTAAAAGGAATGATAGCCTACACCCTCATCTCTTACGGACATAGTTTTAGATACCTCAACTCTCCACAGGATCAGATAGAGTTTCTTCAACTTTTAACTTGATCACCAAAATTTAAGAATATTTCACCTCTTCACAAGTCTTATCCCAAAAATTTAAGAAAATTTAAGAAAAGATAATTTGACTTATCCCAAAAAGATATTAATAATTTACAATTACAACTAAATTCTAAAAACTCTTAATTCATTCTTTTAAATTAAATGTGCAAGTTTCAATGATCAAATTCCAATATCTTGAAATATTCATAAAGAAGACTATGGTAAGTCCACCAAGGTTGCATAATTTGGGTAATAAATAGAAAATTTTCAACACTGATAGAGACTAAACGACGTCGTTTTTTCCCTTTTCTTCTTACACTAACTAACTAAAACAACATTGTAGTATAGTATAGTGTTGTCTCTCTACTATATAAATTGAATCAAGGTTCCATTTTTTCTTTTCCTCTCCTTTCTCTGTAGCAGCCAGCTACTTTGTTGTTTCATCTCTTCTCAAGGTCTCTCTCTAGCATCTCTTTGCTTTAGATCTCACCTTGTTTGTAACATTTTTTTTGTTGTTTAAGAATTTGGATTGACAAACATAACATGTTTGCTAGGATAGATCTGTTGAAATGTTTGTTCTACCATATTGTCTTGTTTTTTTAATTTTGAAAAAAAAGTTTCTTTTTTAATTTTATGTGATTTTGGGTGGTAATTGAGGATCTGTTTAAATAAAACCCAACAAATGTTTTTTTTTGGGAAATTGAGAATTTGGATTTTACGTGGGTTGATTTGATTTGAACCTAAAGGTGTAAATTTTGGAGCGTGTTTTTTTCATGACCCAGATGAAAAGTTTGAGAATTTTTTAAGGTTTGAGGTTAGATCTGTTGTTGATTTGTGAAAATTGATTAACCCTTTTATGTATTTTTTGAAAATTTGTTAAATGAGTGAAATGGGTTGTGGAATTTTTCTTCAAAGTTTAGTTTTTTTTTTGTGTTGAAGTGTGGAATTTATCATTACTTTTCTCTTTAGGTTTTGGAAATTCAAGAAATTGTTTGTGTTTTTTGAGATTAGATTCATCTATTATAAAATTGGAATTGTGGTGTTACACGATTTATTTGATTATGCTATCAATGTATGTGTGTGACATTTTCTGAGAATAATTTTTTTATTTTTTATATCTATATAAATATATATACACATTTTCTGCGTAAAATTGGAATTGTGGTTTTACACAATTTATATGAATATTTCTATCAATTATATGTAAGTATGTGACATTTTCTGACTATAATTTTGTTTATATGTGTGTGTGTGTGTATATATATATATATATGTTATTTTCTGTGTATAATTTTGTTGAATTTTGTGTTCTTAGGCGTTCTTCTGTGGAATAAGAACCGGATTTTGAAGATGAACTGTTACAGTCTTCAGCAGAACGCCTTTGCAGCTTGTGAAGAGATGAGAGGCTCAGTTACCATTACTGATCACAAGGAGCCTCTCATTTGCCCTAAGCCACGTCGAGTCGGGGTCTTATCAAACGTTCCTATGCGACAATTGCGTTGGCATTTCAAGTAACTAATAATTATCAATTGCTTGCCTTTTAAGTTCTGATGAAATTGAATTTTGTTTTGGAGGATTTTAATGATCTGATCTTTTATTTGTTTCGATTTTTATTTTTTCGTAGTCAACAAGCTGAGGGTTCTGATTCGAAAGCTGCTGCTGAGCTACTTGACATTATTTTCGAGAAGGTAATTTATACATTCTTTACAATTTGTTGATAAATCAATGTCTGTTATGATAATCTTAGCATCCTAGTAATATATGAATCAATGTTGTCAAATAATGGTTATAGCAGTGCTGTAGCATAGCGGAATTTGAACATTTTGTTATTGTTCTGTGATACGCTATATAGTGTTGTTATTGTCTGCGATTGACATTGGTATTAATTTTAATGGAAAATGCTATCTGTTATGAATGATGATTGAAAGAATCTTGCATGAGTTTATATGACTTTTTCTGTCGCATTTTCATTTACGCACTTTCCATGCATTATTGCAATTACATGTTTTGATTAGTTATCTTTATATTGAACTGTTTTCGCGCCATTTTCTTTCATTAAAAAGACGCGCGCCTTGATTTTTGATTGGTCATCTTTATATTGTACTGTTTTCGCGCCATTTTCCTTCGTTTAAAAGACGCGCACTTTATATCTTTGGTTTGAATTTTTTTTGATATATTTGGAATTTATTGAACATGGTTTTGGTCTCTTAGGCAACCTTTGTTACTTGTTCTGAAAATAATTGGATTCTCCTATTTATAGGGGATCTAAATCTATCATTTTGTTATTTTAATGTTTTGATCTGTTATATTTCTAATATTTCTGTACTGTTTTCGCGCCATTTTCCTATGTTTAAAAGAGGCGCGCTTTATTTCTTTGGTTTGATTTTTTTTGGATATATTTGGAATTTATGGAATACGGTTTTGGTCTCTTAGGCAACCTTTGTTACTTGTTCTGAAAATAATTGGATTCTCCTTTTTATAGGGGATCTAAATCTATCATTTTGTTATTTTAATGTTCTGATCTGTTATATTTCTAATATTTACACCGATGATAAAATAAAACTCATACTTTATCCTAATGTATCTATCCAACATAACCTTATGAGTCATGATTGTTTCTTACACGAGTGCATGTTTGGATGCATGTTTTGGAATGTGAAAAGTGATTTTCTTTTTGGAACTGTAATTTTGGTATGTTTGATTATTGTCTTTCAAAATTGATTTTTGTCTCCAAATCTCTTTTTGACTAGAAGTGATAAAAAGTTGCTTTTGCGTTTCGTTAAAGACTTTACACTAAATTTTACATCAAACTTGCTTTAGAATAATAACATTTTTTCTTTCTTAACATAAATCTTTCATTTCGATTTTTCAAACTCAATTTTACAGAGTCAGTTTTATAAGATCAGCTTCATTCAAAATCATGCTCGTCAAATGCTCATCCAAACATTTATCAAAATTTTAGAACAATGAACGAATTATTATTTGCAACTTCGATTAATTAATTGTTATCTTTTATTTCAACAGGAGAGTCACGGAGAAGAGTTTGCAAACCAGGTAGCCTCATCTCCACCCTATTTTTGCGGGTCCCCTCCAGTCAGGGCTGCAAACCCTTTGGTCCAGGACGCCCGATTCGGAGACGAGATGAACGCTGCTATCATATCGCCATCAGGTTTGCCATCTCCAACTTCCACATCCCGCAAAGGAGGATGCGTTAGAGTAAGTTTTGGACTTAAACCGGCTGCGGTTAGAGTAGAAGGATTCGATTGCCTCAACAGGGATCGCCAGAATTCGAGCGTCCCCGCTGTTGCTTAAACATTCCATTCAGAGAAGTGTATATAAAGACGGAGCTGAGTGCGATCACATGTTAAGTAAAAAAATGACTTTAACTTAACTAGAAAGAAGAAAATATCTTGAGTAGTTTAAGGGTAAAAATGATGTTGAAGAAACAAAAACAAAACCTTGTGTTCTTGAGAAGGTTTAATGTAAAAAAAGCATGTTTTTTTTATGTAATATAAGTATAAGGATATTTTGATATAAGTATCTTTTAAAAAAATTTAGGTTATCACCATGAGAATATCATGTATAGAGAGTTGGTGATTTTGGTTATATTATGTGTAAATATATTTAGCTAAATTTATAAGTATGTTTATTATATTTAATGGATTAATTTTAAGTGATATTTTTAATGTGAAATGCCATTTGTATGTCCTATTGGTTTATGGGGTCAGTTTTGATTTTTGGTTTGGAATATGATTGGCAGTTCGTAAGGACATTGATGCGTAGGGTCTAGAGTTCTAATTTGTAATTCTCCATTTTTCACACTTAAAAGGTGTGTGAATTTAGCCTTTATGCTATTTGATAAAATAAATATCTAGATTAATTTTTATTTAATGAATTAAGATGGCATTTTAAATGTGAAATTGCATTTGTATGACTTATTGGTTTATGGTGTCATTTTTTATGTTTGGTGTGAAATAGGATTCATTGGAATTGTTGATAAATATTTCTACCAATTTTTTATATTTAAAAGAATAATTTGATAGTTGATTTTTGTTGTTGTGGGTTACAACTTACAAGTGATTTATAATTTTGTTCAGTTTCGAATGATATAATAACAAAAAGGATCTGAAAAGAAAAATAGAATAATGTTTGTTGTCAAGATTATACTTGAATGCATTTTGAGTGAAATTTTTATTGCAAGATGAATAAAGGATCTAAATGTCTGATAGCCTAATGTATTCTCTGACCTAACAAGCTATAAATAAAATATAAATTTAATTGTTATGAACATTTATTATATAACTTTAGACTGATTTTTATTTATAAATTATTATATAGAATTTTTGACCGAATTAATCTTTTTTTTAAAGATCTGAAAAAATATATTTCACTAAACTATTCACTGCACAATCTGTACCAAAAATAGACTATATTTGACCAAATTAATAATTACTATATACTTTTAGTTAATTTATTTTATTTTTGGCAGGTGACTTTTATTTATTATAATTATAGATATAGATATTTGTGTGTGTGTATATATATATATTAATAATACTTTAATTTTGATACATTGTAATTTTTAAAGCATTTTCAACCAATAAGGAAATAAATTAAAGCGTGATATCATTTTGAGAAACGTTAGTGTAAATATCTTTATACGATCAATCAATTAATGCATAGTAAGTAGTTCGTGACTTATAAGGAAAATCCAATATTTGTATTGCACTTACGATTTTTATTTTCTTATTTGTTAATAATAAATGAAAATAAGATTTCATTCGATGTTTTGTGACTTTTTTTTTTTACAAAAGAAAAAAAGGTGCAATTATCAATTAATGCATAGTAAGTAGTTCATGACTCACCCATTTGAAGCACCATTATTTTACTACTGCTTCAAATTTCAGCAATGTTGCATTATTTTTTACAAGTAAAAAAAAATTGTGTTAATCTATAATATAAAAGGGAATAATGCAAAGGGAGATGTTGGTGGTAAATAATGAAAATGTAACTACTGCAATTTTGGATACAATCACTTATATATACTCTAATATTTGGTGAAATTTGTAGAAGTATTAAGTTGTAAAAATTCCACCAAACAATAGACTAAAATATAAGTTTTAAAGTATATATTCGACTCGTTTACACTCAAAATGAAACAATATACTTTGATTATTGCTCAAGTAAAATTCTTATAACTATGGTGAAAAGCATGTATTTTACTAAATTTTATTTTCAATATTTTAATCAAACAAAATGGTGAATGCATGTGATATCTAAATTCCATAAAGATATTTGTAATTCATTCTTCCATTTGACGATGAATTTTTTTTATCAATTAAAAAAATATAAAAGAAAACACGAAATTTCAAAAGGGCCATTAGAGGTAATGAGTCCCATGATCATAACTATTAAAAATAATTTTCTTAGACGAGGCACATGCTTTGTGTACTTGACAATTGAGATGGACTAAAGTCCCTTTTGAATAAAGAGTTTTTCTTTTTTAACCCTTTAATATTCAAAGAAAATCAGCTTTTAGTAAATTGAGAATATGATGAAAGATAAACAAAGTCTGTCTAAAAATTATTTTAGTTAAAATTAAAATTAAAATTAACTAAAGTACTTATTATGTAAGTGTTTTTATATTAATTATTTTTATAATAAAAAATAAAATAAAATTATTTTTATATAAACTAATTTATGCAAGTGTTTTTATATTAATTATTTTTATAATAAAAAATAAAATAAAATAAAATTATTTTTATATAAACTAATTTCATAATTTATTTTGGAGAATTTATGAACATCCTTAAAAAACATAAGTAGTTATTTTTCAGAAATGTGGAGTGAAAAAATTCCTCGGTAAACTCAAAAGTTAAAACCATGAAAGTTGTTACTTGAAGCCTTGATCAATGAGCGTGGTTGGCCAATGAGAGGGATCTATGTTGATTTAATTGGGGTTTTTTTTATTGAAGATTTAATGGGAGTTGTTGTTCCAGTAACTTATTAGTATTTATTTTGTTATAAGTTGTTGATTACTTATTTTTTTTTGGGATAAAATAGTAAAAAAAATTAGTATAACTGCGAAATCTTGAAAAGTTTTATTTTTACCACTATTAAAAATGAAGTGTTGTCCCCACAAAAAATAGTTAATACATTTTTTTTTAAGAATCACCAAATATAAAACAATGTGAGAGATAAATTATGAATGGTTTTTTGGTCACTACAAAGAAAAAATATTTTTGATCATCTTGAATGTAAAATAACATATTTTTGTAACCTTTAACTTTTTTATTAATGATAATAATTAAATTATACTATTATTAATTTTTGAATTAAATATATTTTTAATATTATATTATTATTAATTTTAATATTTCTTTTTTAGTGTACATAAATTTACCTTTTTGATTTTTAATCTCCACATTAATATTTTTCATCAATTGTTTTAGTTTTATAAAATTAAAATAAATCAATGTTTTATCGAAATACTATCTGACTTTGTAGATATATATCTTATGATATGATATAAATATCTCAAAGAATAAGTTCAGATTCCAATTTTTTATCCAGATTTGTATTCTTTTGGTTTATTGGATTTTCGGTGCTTAAGTATTCAAATTTAATTCATTCAATGATTATATAATTATAAATTTTTATGTCAAAATTTTTTATAATATTTTAAATGCATATGTAAAAATTATTTAAAAAGTTAAAAGATATTAAAAAAAATTTTAAAAAAATATTGTAAGACTAAAAAGTTAAAACTTAAAATTTTATTGTAACTAAAAACATATTTCATCTTTAATTTTGTTGAAAAAATTATAATATCATTTTTTATAGAAAAGTAATATGTCATTAATAAAAAAACAATACACCATTACAAAGATAAGAAAGCACCGTACTATACCTAGTCAAAATCTAGGTCTTATAATCCCACCAGGGATGAACCTACACTATAACATTTGTAGACACCAGTCTACACTTGGGAGAAAAAATTAATATTTTACTAATATAGTATATAATGAAAGAAAAGATTAGAGAGAGAATACAATTAAACTTTACTAATATTAGCCCACAAATCAAACAAAATATGGTTCAAATCCCTTCCATTATTGTATGTGTATGAGAGAGTTAAGTATCACTTCTTCTAGCTTTTTATTTTAGTATATTTAATGGTATAAATTTATATATATGTTTGCTGTCACTATTTAAAATTCTTTGGTCCGTCTTTGAATTTAACTATACAAATTTTTCCATACATAACCAAACCCATCTCTTTAGATTGAGATTCTATAATCTTTATATTTATCTTGACTATATGTGAGTTAACCATAAATCTCATAGTTTTTTATGAGGGAAAACGATGCTAATAATCTGAGGACGCCGCATCAAGGTTAGAAAACAAACAACACTAAATCAAGATACCACATTTAGACAAAGAAATAATAGATAAAAAAAAAACTATAGGTCTATTAGGGGTGGTTGCGATTTACTTTTTTAGTCTTGAAAATCAATTTCAAAACCAAAAACATGTTTGTGTAAAATGGGGTTAAATTAATTTTTTATTGAATTTCAAAACAGTTTTTTCCAGAAACTCAAAACCAAAACATAGGTTTAAATTCTTGTTTTTGTTTTCAAATTCATGCAACCAATTAGTTGATGTTAGCACCCCAAAAACAACAACCACCAACCACCGCAACACCACTAGCCATCATCTCCAACCACCGCCACCACCTTCGACTACCACCGATCACCCACTTTCGATCATTGCCAACACCACCATTGATCACCTACTTCCGACAATTGCAAACCACCACCTCCAACCACCATATTCGACCATTGCCGCCACCACCGTTCACCACTTCGACCATCATCGGTCATACTCCGACCACTATCTCGGACCATCGACCACCACCACCACCCCCATCATCCACCTATTTTCGACAACTGCTGACCACCATATCCGATCATTGCTATCACCATCGACGACCTACTTCCAATAACAGCCAACCACCACCATTGTCCACCACTTAGACCATCGTTGATCACACTTTGATCACCATCTTGGAAGGCCAACTATCTCTTTCAACTATTACATCCACATTTGACAACTGATCACTGCTGTGATAATTACTTTGGGCAACTACCACTTTCAACCATTATTATTAAAATTATTATAAATAAATAATAATTTATAATATTTTAATTATTTTTATATAACAATCTTGTTTATATTAGACGAATTAATAATGAAACGAGATAAAAAAAAAGTTATTTAATTAAAAAAACTGAAACTCAATTCAGAACTAAAACTGAAAATTGATTTTAATTTTTAAAAATTTTAAAACATAAAACCAAAAATCTCCCTCAACAAACCCTAAATCATTGTAAAAATCATTTATTTAAATAAAAAAAGAACAAAATGATTTGAAGAATTAATTCTTAACCTAAAAAATGTCATAAATTAATTTTTTGATAGATAAAAAAGAAGTGAGGAAGCTAATTTTTTTATGAAGGTGATTCGGGACAAAAAAAAAAAAGAAATGCTCTTAAATTATTACTATTTTATTATTTATATTAATATTTATTATTATATTATTTTTTATAATGATATTACCCCACTAACAAATTTTTTTTGGATCTATATATGGTTCGCCTTTATAACAAGCTAGACCTATATGAAGAGTCACTACACCCCTTAAAACGTAACTTTGCCATTAATATTGATATACGTTGAATTGACTGAAAAATTGAAAAAGTGTTCTTCATTTCCCCATTTCTCTCCTTCATTAGTTTGTTCCCATTCACACCGCTTCTGAGCCAAACACAAACAATTCAGTCATTTTCTTACATCACTATTCATAATGGCCCCTAAATTTTATTTTGTTTTGTTTAGGTCACAACTCACAACTCATGCATGTGGCCATGCCTTGCCACTTCACTTATGTTGTTTGTCAGAAGTTTTTGTCATACATTTTAGAGCTAAGCTAAACAAGATACTCCATCTCTCAGCTGGTTTAAAAATTAATCAATAAAAGATGATATATCAGAGTTATTGAGTTAAATATAATCTTTGTTATTTATTTTTTATTTAATATTTGTTTTAATTTTTTATTTTTTTTATTAATTTTTTGTTATTTATCTTTTATAATTGAATTTTTTTCATTTTTACATTCATCATTTGCAAAAAAAAAAAGAATTAATGATAAGAATGAATTAAAAATAAAAAATAAAAATTGTATTTAAATTTAATGTATTAGAGAGTAATGTTATGGTCCACTAAAACCACATTATCTGGATAATAGAGATAAACAACATATTTGTCTAGTATGTTTGAGTGCTATGGTGAAGATAATTGCTTTAATTTCCTTATGAAAATAACTTACTTCATCCGTCTTTTATCTTTGGTCTTTTAAAAATTTTATTTTTGTCATAAAATTTTGGTTATTTTAGAAAATCAAGATGTAATTAATGATGTTTTTTTTGTACTTTTAAAAACTAAAAAATATGCATTAAATAAATTTTATTTTTACTTAATGAATGAATGATAAAAAAGACTAAATCAACATAAATTTATTATTTCTCAATACATGTGTCTAATGCTAAAATGATCAAAATTTAGAGACAAAAAAAATAATTAAGAGTTAAATTTATATCAAATTAAAAATAGACTTGTGTAACATGCGAGATCATATTAGTTTTTTCCTCTTCTTTTGAGAGGATATTAGAATTTAATATACTTAATTAAATATTATAAGAAATTGAAGTACGGTATGATATGAAAAAAAATATTATCAATACAAAATCACACTATAATTTATATAAAAAAGACATTTAAATATATTTTTATTAGGTTTTATTTCATATACATAGTGATGTAGTTGACAAAGAAGCACTAAATTAACCTAAGTTAAAAGTGGTGTCCCACCTCTTTTATTTCTTTGCATCTTTTTCTTATTTATCTAGTGAAGGAGTGATTTAAAATCATTCTTTGTCTCCTTTTATTTAAATAGGTGGTTTCTATATATATTTAATAAATAAAAAATGATTATTGATGTTTGAATAAATGTATGATGTGCTATTATGAGTAATGGAGTTGAAACTTCGCATCTATTCTTTATCTTTGAGTGGCCTTTTTCACAAATGTACCTATCTAAAGGGTCCACTCTAAATATTAATTCAACCTAAAAGGTTACCTATCATTAGTCATGCTTCACAACAGCTAGATGACTTTATCCATGACTACCAACAAGTTGCAAACAAAAAATAGTCAAGTGAAACATCTTTTGTATTTTAGGGAAATGAATCATGTTGAGATTATGTATTTCTCTTGGATAAGAATCTGTATATGCCTTTGGATTCTGGAAATTCTAAAAACAATTATACTCTTTGGGCAGCACCATACTAGATCCAATCCAATTGTGCTTAAATTTGTATAGTTTCGAAAATATAATTTTTAATAAATTGGAATGATTTGATTGAGAAATAGGACAAAAAAAAAATATACAATAATAGTTGATGAAGGTTGATTCAGTTGATAAAGAGTTGACTCTTATCTCATAAAATTGTGGGTTCAACTCTCACTTTTAATATAAGTATCTAGTTGGTCGATAATTTAAAAATACCTATGTCAGACACTCTTTGATCCTTGAAGTATGTCTTAACTTTAATGAAGCCCACTCAACTTATCTAAACTTAATTAAAAAAATACAATGATGCCAATTAGTGTTATCATATACCAATTGCCTCAAAAAGAATGTTTAAGAAACCAACATATATAACCTTTATAACTCTTTCTTGGCATATCATATACTAATTGATTGTGTATGTGTGTTTTTTTTAATTCAAAATTCGACCCAAAGGCATTTAAATTATGTTCAAAGATTTCATACAGAATTCGAACTTAAATTTATTTACTTTTATTTATTTTTGTTTTAAAAAAATAATAGACTAATTAATATACCTCATTTAATTTAAAGATCTCATTTAAGAAATTACGATAAATAACGTCAACAATCAATAAATATATCAATATAGTTAATTTAATTACATGCACATGTACTACCCAATTCATATTTGGTTTGAGATGTTAACATTGTTAAGTTGCTTCATCTCAACATCAATGCAAGATATTACTCAATAGATTGACAATAAATTGTGTAATACCACAAATAACAAAGCTTTCAAACGCGATTCCAATTGTAACCATTAAGTAATTGATTATGAAGTTTCCCTAACTGTATCATAACTACAATCACCGATACATCAATTGTACTTGACCACAATATTTCACAATATAAAAAAAATCACAACACAAACACGATTTGAAACGTTGTTAAAAACTTCTATTTTGTAAAACTTTCAACCCAATAGAGGGAAATTAAAGGATATTTAGTAATAGGTTATTTGAAGCAATAATTTGAAAACACAACAACATAGTTTATTATTATTGATAGTTCTCTTCCATTCATAATTTCCACAGAAAATTCGAATGCATAAACAAAAAATACAACATGATGACGATGATGAAACATAAAAAAAAAATGAAAAAATGTTCTTACATATAGTTATGTACAAAGTAGGGTTATAAACCGAGTTGCAAATATCAAATTTAGTAGTTTTCTAGCGTGTGTGCAATGAAATTAATACATTGCACTTGACGAACATTGTCAAATTCAATTATTCGAATAAAAGCACTTGGGTAAGTTTTTTTAATCTCTTGAAATTCCTTCAAAACTTGAGAAGAATCACTTGCATTCAAACATAGACAATTTCCACATTGTCCAATAACGTCCATCATAGTATCCAGGTGAACTTTTGTGCCCTCGGTACACAAATCCATGCTATTATATAACACAGACACCAAATGAAACAACAACCACGTCAATCCTAAAAAAATCATAATATAAAACACTATAAAATGATAGTTAGAATGCTAACAACACACTTTCCAACACATATTTTTTAGTACATTCTCTTTAATTGATTAAAATTCACATAGATCCCACCAAATCATGCGAGTTCTATATGAATACGGTGTGAAACTCATGTGAATTTTAACGAATTAAAGAGAATGTGTGAGAAAATTTGTGTTAAAGAGTGTGCTGCTAGTTTACAAAATTTAGGTGTTTTTAGTCACTATAGAATCACTAAATTTCAAATTTGTGCATTCTTTTAATTTTTTTAAAAACAAAATGAATGCTTGTAATCCCTCAAAATAGTCTATATAAAAAGTAAATTTAGAACTAAATTAAAATGAATAATTTTTTTATAGATAAAATTTGAAATGTCGTAATTTTATAGAAATTAAATATATTTAACATAAAAAAACTATGCATCTACAATTTTAAATTTTTTTCACGGTCAACCAATCAGATTTGACCATATAAATCTTGGTTGAAATGGTTTTTAACAAAATTGCATTATGATAATCTTATATAAAAATATTTTAGGTTGACGTTTTCAAACTCGTAAAAATAATAAAAAAAAAGATGTTGCAAGAGGAAAAATTTACCTCGGTCTCAAATTCCAAGCAAGGAATCCATCCCTTCCTTAGAAGGTATTCTACTTCCTTAGCCAAACTCTTGATAGAGGTGGAAGGTATGAAAGTGTCTCAAACTTCTTCTTGCCAATTGATGGTCACACCTAACAAAAGTATACAAAAAATTAAGTAAAGGGGTTAACAAATTAAATTTGACGATTTCACTTTTTGACAATTTTGGTATACATTAAAATTTGTCTAGAATCATAGTCCAATTGTGTCAATTTAAGTAACCTTAAGCTACATAAACATGTAACATAACATGAAATCCAATTAATTTTTTATCCTTAAAAAAAAAATTGTTTATAATGTCTTAATGTGTCTGCTTAGTAGTAGAATTTAATTATGTAACCTCAAGAAATATTATTAAAATTCATACAAGACAATTATAAAATAGTAATTAGTGTTAATTTATTAATAATAATTTCTCTTTCCTTGATTTTATAAAAAAAAAAGTATAAATTATTTCTTGTTAAATGTGTTACCTGCATACAATTAACGTTATATAAAATGAATTTTTTTAGCAATTAAATTTTTCAGATGACAGTTAGAGATCAAACTCTTGATCTCCTATTTAAAAGATCTGAATCTCTTACTACTCAGACGAATTTATTATAATTGGTGGAAGTGAAAGTTAAACAAATAAACGAGACATTCTTGAAAAGGAAAAAATTTAATAAAATCATGCAAATTAGACTTATGTTTTGTAGCTGAAATAGGATTTCTATCTTCACTATTTCATGCCACCAATCTTTTTAGTATCAATATTAAAACAATAATTTTCATTAGCTTTGTTTAAATTTTGTTAGATTTTGTTTAGAAATTACAATGTCAAAGTAGATAAGCAAAATGTTCACATAAGATAAGAGATGGTAGGGAAAAAGATGGGGCTTATGATGCTTGGTTAATTAGCAGTGAAACCTAAATGTTGAACTTATATGATCCACACATGACATGAGGTTATAAACTCATCATTAATTGATACATTTAATCAAACAATACACAAAACCTTATCTTAAAATTGCATTATATATGGGATAACAATTATAAAGCATAAAAATCACAAGTCATAATGTATTACTCAAAAGTTAATAATTTCAAATGTGCCTCTCAATCTTACAAGAGTAGACCAATGCTGAGAGAGGAAAATAGGCAATAAATTTTATATATGAAAATTCACAAGTGAGATGTTGTTAATGTTTTTACAATTTAGTAAGTCATTAATTAAACACTTGTTCTAAAGGAAAGGAAGACAACAAAGCATGTATAAAAAATAAACTAATTAAGATGAACGTATCAAAAGAATTATAATTTCCAATTCAATCAATCCCCCCAAAACAAATCCTCCCTTCATATTATAGAATTTGGATTCTACGTACGTAGCATGCTTTTACTAGATTTATTTATTTATTAACAAATTCATTATCTTTATAAATTATGTTTTTGGGATAGTTACTTCTTATTAGAGCTGATTAAATCGCATATTAATTGTTTAATTGTTGTTGCCTTTCTTTTGATAAAAATGTTAAATTTTAGAATAAGGTAGATTTTTTTTTTTGGATAAAGTTTATGCCCTCCAACTTTTTAGTTTTCCTTTTCCTTAATGAATTTCTTTTTAGATTAAAAAAATTGACTACTTTTAAAAATTGTAATAATGTAATCAAGTTTGTAACTCTATCTAAATTTATTATCAAATACACCTCTAACGTATTTATTGAATTTCAAATTTATTCTGAAAAATTGCTTATATGGACAAGAATAATAACTTAAGGTGAAGATGGATCACATGTATGCCAATACTACAAAATATATTTACTGGTCCGGCCCATCAGAATAAGACAAATGATTGAAACAATATTGTTTCACAAAATGATCACAATAGTTAATAGTCATCTACAATGTGAAAATATTTTTTTATTTTATTTTTTAAAGCGTGCGTTCATTTATTTTGATGAGAGATTTTAGAAGTAAACTATTATCGTGGAGATAAAATAAAATGTTGTTTAATGAAGATGCATTTTTAGAAATAATGAAAATAATTTTTTTGACATTTTTATTGTTTTTAAAAATTTATATAATTGTCAATTCAAAAAGTTTTTTTACCTTTTTATTAATGAGAAAAATTAACACAAATTTTAATAAATAAAATAGAAATTATTTTTACAAAGTAAAGAACTATGTGAAAAATTATAAAATGAAAAAACAGATTATGCACCGTAAATAAATTTTACACCAATAGTGAATAAGAACTTTTGATTTTATTATCGGTTGTTTTTTGGTTTCGAAAAACTATTTCAAAACAAATTTATGTCACCGAATATATTACTGGATTGAGTCGCGGACTAAGTCGCTCTCTTTAAGACGTTTCGCGGCACTGCCCAAATTGTGCAAGATAGATTATCAACCACGAAGTCCCTAGGATGAAATAGCCTAGATACACTGTGGTATTAGGACCACTCAAAATCGAAGGGACTACGACATAAAAACCGCTCAAAAAAGATGTATTAGGACCACTCAAAATCGATGTATTAGGACCACTCAAAATCGAAGGGACTACAATACAAAAATCGCTCTCAAACAACGAAAGGTCTGTGGTATAAATTGCGCTCTCAAACAACAAAGGGTTTACAGTATAAACCGCTCTGATGCATTAGAGCCACTCAAAATTCGAAGAAACTGAAAGAAAAGGATAAATACTTCGGAAATATATCGAGCAGAATAAAAAAGGAAGAAAAGAGAAAGTTGAGAAACGCACTCCACTTTGGTGTACTTTTTACAAGAGTTTGAAACTCATTTATACACTGATGAAAGCAAACTCACATGTTTTCTATCCAATGTGGGACTTTAGAATTTATAAAGTTGAAAATTACTCAACATATGATAGTTTTCCAATGTAGGACTTCAACAACTTTTAAATTCACACACTAACATATTTTATGTTCCAACATTATCTTACAAGATAATTATAACTAACATCGTTAAATAATCATCCAATTAACTGTTTGTTAAACCCATATAAACATATAATATTTTTATATTATTTATGTATTATCATCATCATCATCAACATCATCATCATCATCATTATTATTATTATTATTATTATTATTATTATTATTATTATTATTATTATTATTATTATTATTTTTATTATTATTATTATTATTTGATTCAATTCATGTACTATTAGACAAAAGTTCTGGAGTTGCTTTGGTTAAATAAAGAGTTTAAATAGAAAACATAATATATATATATATATATATATAAAGTTTTCACACATTTAATATTATCATCATTATTATTATTAAAATATTAAATGTAATATTTTTGGAAGGGCTCAATGTATATGTATTGTCATTATCACTGTAAAAATGTTTTAGATATAAAACTAAAAATCACATAGATATAAAAAAAAAATCATATCAAACCAAAAGTAAAATAGAATTTTAATAAAAATAGTTATATATGTATTTATCAACCCAAATATGTAATATTAACATTCAATACTAACTACAATATATATCCACATATCAATATTTAAATATCATTCTTCTTACATTTTTATTATAATATAATTAAATAAAAGTATGTATTCATGTAATAATATTGAAATAAAATAATTAAATAAAATATTTAATAAAATGTTTCAATTTGCTAAACTTATAAAAGCGCTTTTATAATTTTGACCATTGATGAAAATTATAATGAAAGTCTTTCATCTTAGCTTTAATCCAAGCTCAGAAGAAGAATTTAATAGCTTCATAGGCTGCAGTTCCTATTGAGGAAGCTTCGAGGTGTGCGATTGTACATGACTCTAAATATATAGGGGCATGATTTTACTTTATTTTTGCAAAGTATATATAATTAACATAATCAACTTTTGGGTCAAAGTATTTAATAAAAAAAGTTATATTGTTATATTAAAATAATTTTAAATAAAAAGTATTTTTTCATCTTATGGTATAGTATTTTTTTGTTCAATCTAAATTGAACTTCTAATCTTTTTAATTCACTATAATGTTTCAACTCAAATTTCAAACATTCTAAAAAGGAATTCTAAAGAGAAATAAAAGCATTAACTCACCATCTTTCAAAGGTAAGAGATAAATTTGTTACTTCTTTTAGTAGAAAATCTCTCTAAATTGACACAATTAAACCTTGAGTCTGTTCTTTTAGGATTTATTAATTTTTATATATTGTAGATCAAGTAATTGACTCACGTAATAAAATATTCAAACAATATAACACATACGAACATATTTTTGGATTTGAGTATAGTATTGAAAGACTTGGATCATTTTCTAATTAAACGTTGAAATTATGTTACAAAAATATTGTAAATTATGTGAAACACAATAATTCTTTTGATCTTGATGTGAAATTCTATTTGAAGAATTAAAAGTTATCAGATATATTTTAACAATTGAACCAAAATCAAGTTTTATGATATTAGTTCTTTTAAAAATTTTCATTGTTTTTCTCATGCATGCATAGCTTATATAATAATATTAACTATTCATGTTACAATTGCATCTACTAAGAGAAGTTTTAGAAATTCAAATTGTTAAAATATTATTTGCGATCTACAAAGTAGCATAATAGATTAAATAGTTTTGTCTTAACTTCCATTGAAAATAAATTTTTAAAGAATTTTGATTGTATACAAATTATTAAAGATTTTGTAGCAAAAAAAATGTAAGGAACATGATATTCAAAGATTAATATGTGGATGAATGTTGTTGTCAATGTTGAATGTTACTACTATATATTCGGATTATTAGATACATATATAATTAACTTTGCTATAATTCTATTTTGGTTTGTGTTTGGTATGAACATTTTCAATGTTTATGTAGTTTTTTGTTTTTATGTTGAAAACTATTTATGTCTGATCATCAATGTTTGTATATGTATATGGGAAATGATAGAATACACCCAGTAGCTTTGATGAAGGAGTATTTTAGTAGAATTTGGATCATCCAAAGTGAGAAGTTGATAAATGAGTGAATCAACGGTTGATATTATAATCACTCATGATTGGTCATGCATGTGCACATAATACCAACGATTCATTTAATCATCAATGATTTATGTTACTTCCTTTATTCTCTAAGTTAAATTATTCACTTTAGAAGAGTCAAATCAATGTTAATAACATGCACCTTGTATTCAACCATTTTTTAGTTATAACTAGCTAACATACTTCTTCTGAAAAAGTAGTAGATATATTCTAGTAAATGCAAGTGGGAATTGCTAAATACATCCATATTTTTTAAGGAGTATTTTAGCAACATATGTTATTTGTTATAGCCCGTGATTCAAGTTAGTTGTGGATATGCTAGAAAACAAAGTCACCTTCTTCAACAAACCAAATGCTCACACTCACATTTATTTTGGTGAGTGAGTAAAAAAATTCCTCTTCTATTTGTGGGTTTTATTTTGTCGCCGCCACTATTGCTAGTGAATCTGCCAAAGTGGTTATCACTTAAAACTCCAATCAAGGCTATGGAAGATTTCGACATGGAGAATTGCATGTGTGCTTGACATTTACTATGGAATATGGAAGTGAAATTTTGGCTAAACAAAACCGAGGAACAAATAAAGAAGAGAGGATTAATCCAAAGTTTTTCCATGTAGTGTCTCTAAGTAGCGTCTCTAATTACGCTGAAAATTTGCTTGTTGTTTAAAATAAAATGTCACTCTTTTTGTAGTTGTCCCAAGAGTGTCATTTTAAACATCGTTTTAAATAATAGTTTTATCGCTTCAAATAATGACAATTTCAATTGTCGCTTTATCCTTTTTAAAAATAAATTCAACTTATTTATACTTCATTCTTAATATGTATCTTAAGAATTTTGTTAGTGACATATAAACTATTTATCAATGAGTTTTAAGATGAAATAATGTTTTGTGAGTACTATTAATAGTAAAGATAAAGAAAATAACTTAAACATAAATTTTAGACTAAATAGCACCGGTGGTCCCAAAAATTAACTCATACAAAAATTTCATCAAATTTCATTCTTTATTTGATGTTGTTAGAGATGGAAATATGAGTTTATTTGAAGATTTGAGTTTCGAATTTGATGAAATTTGTATTATATTGAAGAATATAATTAATTTTATGGGTTTTGGTAAAAAATTTTGATGAATTTTTTGAATTTTTGTAAAAAAGAAAAAGAATAACATTGTTGACATTTTAAAACATATAAGATCAAATTGTCACTTAAAATTAAAATAAAAGACAAAATCGGGAAAAAAAGATAAATGACTAAAACGTTAACTGAAATTATGTTAAATGACCACATGTACTATTTAACCTAAATTTTAATATAAAAAAGATTAAAAAACAAATATTATTTACAATGATGTAACACTTGTATATACGGTAATAGTATATGTAAACTAAAATTCTTCATTACAAAAAAAACTAAAATTAAAGTTTTTTTTTGTCTTTATATTTTCATTCGTGTAATTTAGATTTTTTTTTTACTTTTTACTTTTGATCCGTATGTTTTGTTTTGATTTTTCTCTCTTTTATGAAGTAGTCACTCATTGGATGCTGACGAAGTAACTTAGTGTCATGTGGCACCAAAATCCAATGGTACATGTCATATTATCTGATTATGTCCATGTCGGCATAGTTTAAATGACATGTCCAAATGGATGATTAAAACCCAAAAAATCTCATATTGTGGGCATTGGTTCAAATGGCTAAAATCAAAATTTGTTCAAATAACATAAACTAAAATTACAATTAACTCTATTAATATGCAAATATTAATTTTTAAGGTTGCTAGATATAATACAGAAGATTAATATATATATATATATATAAACATGTTTCTAAAAATACGATTGCTTCTGGCAATGTCGAATAACAAAAAACGAATAAAGATATTCAAGATAACAATACTCATTGAGTTGTTAACTCTATGTATGTTGACCATATCTCCAATAGTGATCTTGCAGACAACACTGTTATTCAAAAAAATTATCCCATCGATCAGAGAAAAAAAAATTAGCAAGATTCAATTGATTTTTTGGAATCGAAAATCATTCCAAAAACTCTTTAGGAATATGAGGTTTAGGTTACACATACTACATTTCATCCTAAATATATAATTCACGTGGTCTTTGTTTCCAGCTTATTTAATTCAGCTAGCACATAACATTTACGAAAGAATCATCAATATTCAGATATGCGCATTATAGGTTATTGGAGTGATGCAGTGTTAAAGGAGAACAATGTTGAAGATTATCAAATCTCTTTGGATTTAGAAATCAATTTACACTTAAAGGTTGTGGTGTCAAGTATGACATATCCAAATGTTATTGTAATTGAATAATTTAAATCACATGATTGCTTATGAATTAGAGATATGTTAGAATTGTTTGAAAAATAGATATGATAGTGGAACACATTGTAAGAGATATACTGATGAGGAAGATAAGACAACAACCATTATATATTTGTAGAATCATTCTATTGACAATGACAATCCTTTTATAGAGGTGGTTTCAATGGAAAGAAAAAAGAATATGTACAAGAAAAGTAAATTATATAATAGTTGTTCAAGGGTCAGCAAATTTGCTTAATTTGATGTTTTTTTGTTGGGTTTTTTCTTTTCTTTTTGAAAAGGAAGGTAATATTAATGAGCTAAATCATCCGCAATGCAAGAGTTAATACAAATAGGACAATCTTCAATCTATATAATGTCAATCGAAGATAAAATATACTTAGCTAATGTGTGTGTTGAGACATGGGTAGTTCTCTTTACGTGAGCAACAATATTTAAAGGAAAAAAGAGAGAAGAATTTAACAATCGACGATAATAGAGCCTAAATAGGAGTTGTTGGCATAAGGCACATTAATAGCTCTAACAACATTAAAGGAGTCCTATTCAATTATGATGAAAACCCAAATCTGAGGCGAATTGTAGAGCTAGTTTAAATCTCATATCTTCAGCCACATCCCAATCAGCAAGAATATTAATCTTCCAAGTTGCAACAGCGAAAACCACACCTTCACCATCCCTGATAATAGTGTCAAATCCCCACACATCATCCTTAGGACTCGCAACATCTACATTGATTTTGTAAAGATTGTCTAAAGGTGGACTCCATCTGTCTAGAGAGGCAACATGTGAGTGACCAACGTCTATGTGAAACGTGACCATCATCACATTGTGTTCTTCTATGAGTCTCCAAACTCAAAACAAAATTTATTTATGGAATACCATATGCTATAGAAAATAGAAAGAATAAAATCAATAACATCCGAAAGGGGTGTGGTAATAATATTTTCAACCCAATTAGTTAGAAGATAACTAATCAAATCAGATTCCCAAGAGAGAATGAAACCGAACCTATTTTGCCCAAGGGCATCTACAGAAAACATGGGTAATATTCTCATTCGTCTCATTGCAACAGAGGCATAAAGAATCAATAAGAGCACCTCTTCTAATAAGATTCCTTATGATAGGCAACCCATTGTGTAGAATTCTCCAAGTCAAGTTCACAGGGATCGTATTGCGGTTCTACAACTTTGTCCATCACGCAGATTTGGGCTTAGGGCCAGAGGTAGAGGAAGAGTCAAAGGCTTCCCAGTGTTTTAAAGTGTGGTAGGCACTGCGAACAGTAAAAATACATTTGTTTTGTAAGGGCACCAATAGATTTGGTCATTTTGTCTAATAATAGATTGCAGAAGTTTGAGGTTTTGCATAGCTTCAAACGGTATGAAAATGGATTTTACTAATTGTCTGTTCCAAATATCAATATTTTGGTGAATCAATTGCGACTCTTGAATGAGCTCAGCGAGTGGGGGTTTAGGAGTCCATATGCTGTGTCCATTCTAGAGCGCTAGCCAATTATATTCCCAAATATCAACATCGTGTCATGTGCTAATTTTCCACAAACAACTCCTTTTGAGTATCCAAATGGCAGCAGCGATAATACTTCTCCATATATAGTTTGGATGGTGACTAGGCTGAACTTTAAGAATGTTTCTTTTCTTTTCTTGTGTTAGGTTTAAGTCTCTCAATTTTATTTTTCTTAATAAATTTTTAGCTTAACAAAAATCTTAATTGAAAATTATTAAATATTAATTAAAAATATTTTTTGATGTAATTTTATACTTATTAGTTAGTTAAATAGTTAATTTTATCAAATCTTTCAAATTCAACCAACTAACTTATTCACTATCTCTCCCGTCAATTAGTTTATGCGACACACCTTATGTTATAAGTTGATTAAGTTCATCCACTACCAAGTAGATTGTCAAAATCCGTTGTAAATTCACTCATTATTTAAGTAAATTTGACTTATAATTTTATATAAAATTTTATAAGAAAATAGCTACACATAATTAAAATTCAAAAGTAATTTTTTCTTTTTTACAATAGTGATGCAATGGAGTACTTTTGTTAAGATTAGTTTAATAAAGTCTAGACGCAAAACCATTGGCTTACACAAAGTTAGTAATACATTCTTCCTGTTTGTTCACCTGCGCCCACAGTCCCAAAACCAAACCCACAAACCAGTCTTTGGTTTTCTCCAAAACCATTTTTCACTCCCAAAAAGCAGGAGCTTCATTTTTCATCTTCTCCTTTTATTTATTTTATTTTTTGTTTTTAATTATTATAAATATTTTTTTTCAGAGAAAGGATGATAAATAATACTACCATAAAATTACATAATTTATATTGAGTTTTTTATATTTAAAAAATTTATATTTAATTTATTTTAAAATAAAAAATTCTAAATTTTTGTAGAACATTTTTTTTATAATATTTTACAAAAAATTATTTAAAAATTAAAAAACAATTAAATATATTTTATTTTAATAAAAACTAAAATAGTTGATATAATAGTTTTTTATATATTAAAAGTTGTAATATTTTACCATAACTAAAAATAAAATATTAAAATTTTATAAGAATTAAAAATATACTCCTTCCAAAAATCAAATATTAACAATTGTCTTATATTTCTTAAATGAAATATAAGAAAAAATCAATCATTTATTTAACGAAAATATTTGGAAAAACATCATTTATTTAATTTAATTTAACTTTTCTATTTCTAATTATTTAATGTATTAATCATGTAATTTAGATG